>JAZHFQ010000269.1:0-600000 GCA_038387885.1 Spodoptera picta
GGCAGTCGCTTCATTGGAAGCCCCCAGAGACTAATTCGGAGAAGACCAGGAGAAAAAGAAACATATAACTGCAATGGTGGATAAAAAATTACCTTCAAATGTGCTAACTATGCCATAATGTGTAAAAAGATTTCAAAGACCCAAATATGATTGAGTAATTTCATGAAATTGAATCATAATACAGTCACAGGCTTTTAGAGTAGTTGAAAACCAACTAATCCTTTTGGGATGTCCGGTACGTACACCAGTCAAGCTCGTTTTCCTAACCTAATTGGTTGGCACCGAGTTCAAACTAGATTTGACTAGTTTCGTATTTTCATTCAGAGCTATTGAGCTGTGATTTTCGCTCTAAATAGCATTTGTAGTTGTTGTTTTGGTGTGTTTAGATGCTTTTTAAAGTTGTGATTACATTTTCTAAAGTTTAGAGTATCCTGCTCTATGTAGACTACGTTTTTAAAAAAAAATCTCAGTGGTAGCACGGATTCTGGAGTTGTGCCCGGTATATGGCGATAGGCTCACCCTCTATTACACGGGACTTATAACATAAAATAGTGAAAAATTGGTGTTACATGCGGTATAGTGGCATTAAGTGCCGTAATGTGCACCTCTGCCTACCCTTTCGGGAATAAAAGGCGTGATGTTATGTTATGTAATGTTTTTACTAGGGTGCATAAAATAATTATTGATGTTGAATAGATAAAAATAAAGCGCATTTTAGATTAGTCTGTAAGGCATTAATTCTAAATAAAACTAATTGTAGTATGAATACAAATGATTACAAGATATCGCTATTCAAGTTTTAACCTGCACAATCTTTGTGTTGAATTAGGTACATATGTGACTCATAATTATTTCGAATGTAAAAGACCTAAATAAAAGTTGCCAAACACACCCAAAATTAAAACAATCAACCCACAGCTGTGACCTTAAACAAAACAACCCTCACCTCTATAATTTATCTAACTGCAGAAATTTGAGTAATCATGTCAAAAATTTATTTCTACCCCTGACCTTTTGGCTGTACCTCGGCTCATTTTGTCTTGGCTTTTGTCCTCCTGGCTGCTGATTAATAGAGGCTGTATATTCAAAGAATCTGAGTCATCATTGGGCTTAAAAGGCAAGGTGTTAAACTACATTCCTTTTTTAATTGTTTCGTGTCCACATAAATGAGTATAATTAAGTTTGGAATGGGAAATGTGTTTGAGGTTATGTAGGTTCGTTGTGATATTTGTTTAGATGTTTTAGGGGAATTCTAGAGTATATATTAGTTGCGTTTGAGCCTAATTTTGAGAATGTTTTAATGACATAATTATTACATAATCCAACCTATTGTTTCATAAGAACAAAATATAATTCAGTTTAAAAAAACATTACCACACACTCCTGTGTCGTGGGTGCGTTTACAAACATAATAATATAAGTTCACATACACATGACATCTAGACCCGGAAAAACAACATGAATGACGTATTTAAACGTCAGATAGACAACACATTGAAAAAGGGTAAACAGGACCACCCCCAATCGACGAGCATACATCAAGAGATTGATGAATGTAGATGTAGATGAAGCGAAAGGGGTAGGCCTGAATTATGTCATGTGACGTTCCATTGTCTTTACTCACCCAAAAGGACAATAGCGTGATGATACGTATGTAGCTACATAAGTATATGAGTGAATTAGCTGTTAAAAATTTTAAGAACGACAGAAATATATGAAACTATAGATACCAATACCAATACCGATATCAATTTTTACCTTCTATCTTGAAACTTGCGAAATGTTCCATTTAACTTTTACCCCGATTTGAGAGCCGCGGTGGACTTAAAGCGTTGTTGGGGCTCCGGCTCGAAGTGCAGGAGTAGGAACAGTGTGGTTTTTAAGTGAGTAAGAGTCTGACACTCCCTCCTGCCTCATCCAGACGGGAGAAGTCATCCGATGATTTGCCCTTATTAAAAAAACCCCATTTGAGGGAAGAGGGGGTTAAAAAGAGCTAAAAAGTAGCCTATATCACTCACTATTCCTTCAGCAATCTCAACTTAAAAAAATCACGTCAATTCGTCGCTACACGCGCTTTTGCCATGAAAGACGGATAAATAAATAGACACACACACTTTCACATGTAGATATATTATTAATGTGGATAGCTAATACGAGATTGAATAAGCTGACAAACTCAATCACTAATTAAGCATAATAGCACATTTAGTGTAAAATTTATTTAATATTTCTCTATTAATCCATTTAATAATGCTTTAGGTTCTGAACAAGTAATTCGTTTTCAATTTGACTTTTGAAACTGTAATTAAGAATGTCTATTAAGTCTATGCAAGCACAACTGCGCAGGCTTTTAGCTCTGATCGAGTTTAAAGAGGGGTAATAGCTTTTTAATTGTGTGATTCTCAGTCAGTGTATTGAGTATTGCTTTGTATTCTTCTTCTTCTTATGGTGCCACTTCATTCCTGAAGGTTGGCCGTCAACTTTTTGAATTGATCTTTGTCCTTGGCCAGACAGAAAAGTTGTTCCACTGAGCTGATACCAGTCCACTCCCGACTTTTTCCTTCGCGCAGCGCTTCTCTTCCCTTACAACTTGCTAACCGAGATATTCTATCTTGCGCTTTTTGATGGTTTGAATCATTTAGCGTGGCATGTGGACGCGCTGGAGCACATCATTGCCTTGTATAATGATTTTAATTACAAACTCATTGCTTGGTTAGTTCAGTGGTCCTGTGTTAGATGACAGGCTGCTTCACATGTGTGTAGCAACCAGTCATCTTTACGCGACCGTTTTGCTTGCGTGTATCCGATTCTGGCACTGAACAAATCACATCTTGTGCGATTCACAAATTGTTGTTTCTGTTTCTAAGTGTGATGTGGTGTGAATTGTGTTGATGCACTGAAGATATAAGAAATTATTGTAGTGTGAGGAAAGCTTGTATATATCGATAGCTACAAAGAGAACATCAATATGATATTATAATAATCTTCATAATCGACTGCCTCGTTGGCCGAGTGGTCGCAAGTACGACTGCCGGGAAAGGGATATCGGGTTGGATTCCCGGACCGCGCAAGGTAATACTGGATTTTTTTAAATTTTTAGCACGGAGTCTGGAATTGTGCTTGGCTATGGCAATAGGCTCACCCCCTATTTATGGGACTCATAACATAAAGAGTGACAAGTGGGTGTTACATTATACAGTGGCATAATGTACACCTCTGCCTACCCCTTCGGGGATAAAAGCCGTAATGTTATGTTGTTAAGTGTCATAATCGTGTCAGCCATAAGATGACTTCAACTGAACATAGATATCCCCAATGATGTTCAGATCAGCTGATTAGAAACGATTTGCATCCATGCAATACCATGTCATTTTCTATTTGCACTGACTTTATCGAACTTCAATTAAACAGAGCTATCCTCATACCTCATTAGTTTCCAACTGAAAAGTTGTTCGTTTGAATATAAACCGCTACAAGCCGGTCTAGTGTTGCCAGCTCAGAATAAACCGCCACAGGCAAGTCGAGTGTTGCCAGTTCGAAATAAACTCCATGTTTGCAGCTGTGTAATTTGCTTTCCACTTTGAGGTGAAGGAAAAGGTATTGCTCTATTTCTCATGATGTATAAGATAGAATAGGTTGGATGTTTTGGACAGTTTTAAATGCACGATTGCTTCATTAGTCGTGTGGTCGTTAAGCGAGAGGTCTCGATTTATGGTCAGGCAAGGTGTTATTTTCTATTTTTATATTTTTTTCAGTAGTAGCTTAGACTTTGAAAATGTTTTAAGTATTACAAATAGCAATAGATCATTAAACAATATAATTAGCAATATTGCCATTTTGCATTTTTGTCTAACGGAATATTGCGTGAGACTCATAACTCGCCAAAAGGGAGAGTTATATGGTTTTGACGTGAATGTCAGCAGTAGCTGCAAAAGGATTGAATATAGTGACGTCACGTAAAAAAGCATACGTAAAATACAAAGTCAAAGTCAAAGTCAAAATCATTTATTTCAATTAGACCAGAAAGGCACTTTTGGACGTCAGTAAAAAAAAATAAAAGTGAAGCTATTTGCTCACTCCAAGGTGTAGTTTCCTATGGAGAAGAACGAGCAAGAAACTCCATAGGTTACTCTTTTTCAATCAGGTTTACAAACCAATTCTCCAATTACATAGTTTAGTTGTTTGGGTTGTGCGAGAAAGAAAACTATCTTCCCAATATACGCCATGTCACTCAAAACGCAGTTCCATCTTCACAACTAAAGCGTGTTGCACATTCCATTCTATTCCTTTAAGTATTTCTTTACACATTCTTGTGAAATGAGAATTCTCAACTTAAGTGAGAAATAATGGCTGAGTCTCATCTGTCCACGAGAGACAGTTAAGTTAAATATGTACTAACTTGAAATACAAGCTGTAACTTAAGAATTATATGAGGGCTTTGGCATTAAGGGTGTTGAGATGTTGTGAAATGGAATGTTTTTTACCGACTTCAAAAAAGGAGGATTACCTGTATGTATGTATGTGCCTGATTATCTTGCGATTGGCTCAACTGATTTTGATTCGTTTTTCAAAAAAGTGTTTGTTACACGGAGAAGGTTTAAGTATATTAATTAATAATTGACTTCAAAAGAAGAGGGCGTTGAAGTTGCCTTTTTTAAACGTAGTTTATGAAAAAAATATGTATTATTTTAAAATGGTGACAGTGTTGGTTGTTTAGATATTTATTTTATGATAATTTACAGTACAACATGATGTATAAATTAGAAGATAAATTGTAAATTTTTCGAAGAAAGAAAAACATATAACTCTTAGAATGTTCACCTGCATCTACCTTTTTGGGAATTAGATGGCATCACTTTGTGTGTGTTATGGTGTTTTTTTTAAGAGGGAAAAATCATCGAATTACTGCGCTCCCCCGGGTGAGGCGGGAGGGAGTGTCAGACTCTTACTGACTAAAAACCACCCCGTTCCTTCTCCTGCACGTCGAGCCGGAGCCCCGTTAATCCGTTAGGTTCTCCGCGACTCCGAATCGGTGTGTGTTATGGTGTAGGTATCACATCTATTATTTGATCGAGCAAACATTCCAACTTTCTCATGAATTAAAGTTTAGGTGTGCTTTGGTTACTGCCTTTATAGGAGATAAATAAAACAGATGTTACTAGACTGCACTAAATATGTATTGCCTCTATAATGTACAGGCGACGAGTGAATGAGGCGCACAATTCGGTTACATGTTTATACGCTTATGCTATTACAGAGTGTGTTCTATGCGATACCTAACCCCTACAACATTCCCCCCTTTAGGACAAAAAATTTGAAAGAAAAAAATGAATACACGAGTACCACTAGTACAAATAATAATGAGCAGCAAATAAGAACTACCAACGACTCATCCTTTTAAACGACAGTCTTAAGTTGCTCACTCACTTTGAAATGCAAGTCTTAACTAAACAAAAAGACAATAACTTTAGCAATTGTCAAAATGCAATTAGAACAGTCAAGTTTGTGAGCATCTCTGAAAATTTAGCTGTTCCAGTCCGCTGTTTTATGTAAAATGTTTTACAATACAGCTGTTTTATGTAAAATGGATTTTGAATAGCATATTTATTTCAGTTGGAATTGTTGTTGTTTTTTTAAGAAAGCAACTTTATAGAATAAATTGCTTTGTAAACTAGTTTTCTAGAATATGCAATGGAGTGTTTACGAATTAAAATCGCTTGGGTGCGTTGGTTTAATATTTCAATTAAGAATTTCTTTAAAGAAACTTTAGTAGTATGGCATATAATATGCTTTATGTTATTAGTTGTCTAGATCATCATCAACAGCCTATAAATGCCCATTACTGAGCAAAGCCTCTTCTCACACGGAGGAGGTTTGAGCATTAATCACTACGCTTGCTCATTGCGGGTCGGCGATTACAAACTGATAATTAGAAATTAGAGGTATAAGCCCAGGGATCCTCACGATGTTTTCCTTCACTGTTTGCCAGTAGTGTCTAGATAATCTTAGAAAGTTAGGTTAAAGATACTCTTAGTTTTGTAGATAATAGGAACAAAAATAATCTTTATTAATTTCTGAAGAGATCCATTAAGGTAGATTTCATGAGGACATATAGTCCCGAGACTTTTTGTTTTTCTTCCTATTATAATATTTACTATGGTACGAGTCTATTGTTCAGACACCAGGAACAATCCCATTCTCGGAACAGAATTCGGAATTCAGAGAATCTGGAAAGCGAGAGACCCAATAATTCATAATCCAATAACTGGCCCGGTATCTCATTATCGACAATTCATTAGAAGAACTCTACCAACGCGATATTACCTCTATATTAAACCAAAACAAAAACAAACTAATTACAAAAATATCTCGTTTATTAATACATTTTCATTCATATTTATTTACTTCAATCAAAATATTTTCGTAAACATAATGTTACTTTCAAAGGAAAGGAAACCTCTCGGTTTTGTATAATGGCGCTCGACGTGGGATTCGCTTTAATGAAGCGATTTTAACAAGTACCCTCATATTCCTTCATTAACGGTTCCTTTATAATGTTGAACATATAAAGTTATATCACTTTCAGAACCAAAGTATATACTTGCAAGCGTTGCACATAATGATACAAGTCGTTATTGACGCCCACCGTGGGACTTTAAATTTAATATTTACGCTTATAAATCATATTTTATAAGCGTTTATCTACTTTAATGTTGATATGTAATCTATTCAATTACAATAAAGATGCAATTTCAATTCCAACTGAGAATTTTCCCCGAAAAAATACCTAATTCGCTGAATCCAACCTCTTGACTAACGAAGCGAATAATATTCCAGAGATTTTTATGAAACAAAATCTTCCTTATTGGTATAACATGAAAGGGCACTTGGCTTTTTTCTGAACAAGCGTAAATGGGTACAAGTAGCGGTAACAATGACTGGCAATTTTCTTCACTTGGCGGGTGTTAGCCAAGCTTTTGTTAAGTGTTGTACTTAACTGACACCCTTCAAGGGCGGTTAAATCTTAAACCTTTTATGTGTAATCCTTTGGGAAAGTGTTTGATTTAGTGTCAATGTGAATTGGATTTAAATAGTGTGTTGTAGAGTGCAATGCATTTGTGTTTTCGCTTTCTCAATTTGGGCAAAATTATTTAACGGTCTATTGATCAAGGTTTGGTGTAATATGAGAGCACCGTTTCAGTAAATGATTTCGAGTATACTCGATATCATATTAAATACTGTGACATTATTAATTAAATATTGTGACACTGAAACTGTTGTAGTTTTGTGTAGTATTATATTAACTGATCGATATAAATATTTCATCCGTTTCAGCATTTCCAATTACAGCGTTATCTATCAAGTAAAACCAATTAGCTCCGTAACTAAGTAAATAAGTAAATGCGTCCAATAAATTAGTTTCCAATAAATATCTTACTGAGACACTTTATTCATCTAGAATTGATTATCCTAAACTCCTTCAATCTCAAATAACCTTGCGAGTAAATATAAAACACAATTTCGATGTTATTCTATATAAATAAATTGACGTCGTTTTTTCAGATACAAAAAGAGGGTACTTGAAAGAAATTGTGTCTAAATCGAATTATCCTTCTATTCAAAAATGTTCGCGTAAAACAGATCAGCTTAGAATCGATCAATCACTTGCACGGTACGGACGTTTCGCTGATTCAAATTTAATTAAAAACCGGCAAAGGTATACTTGTCTCTTTTACTCCGTTACAGTTTAGAGTAGTGGGAGTGAGATGGAAGATGTAAGTGTGGTTTTCTCGAGTGCAGGTGTGGGAAACTCATCGGGTCTTTCCGTTTCAGATCAGCTTAAGTGCTCAGCTCGATGAAACATTAATTTAAAGGACCAGGTGTAGGGTTAAGAGATTCATTGGAAGGAGTAAAATGATGTGGGTGAAGTGATGATGATACAGTTTAGTACCAGGAAATAAAAGACATACTAATGCTTTCCTGAAGTGAAAGTGGGCTTATTAATTATGGAGTAATAATATATCGATATGAAATAATGTCGTGGTGGCTCGGAGGTTTAAGACGCATGAGGGTGCGGGCTCGAAACCTACCAACGGCAAGTACCAGTGTAACTTTTTCTGAGTTATATGTAGGTACTTTCTAAGATAATCTAGACACTACTGACAACGGTGAAGGAAAACATCGTGAGGAAACCTAGGCTTATAATTTCTAATTATAAGTTGTACTCGCCAACAGGCGTGGTTATAAATGCTCAAACCTTCTCCGTGTGAGAAGAGGCTCAACGTTGGGCATTTATAGGCGTCCTTCCTCCTCTTTCCATCTCATGCATGAAAAGCGGGAGTCTTAAACCTCCGGGCCACCACGACATTGTGGTGGACTTAATGTCTTGGGCATTGTCTCCCAGTTAACCTTTAAGTAGTTCAGAGACGAAAGTAGCAGGTGATTAAGTAATCTTTATAAACAGGCAATGTACCAGTATAATAAATCTTACAACCTTGACATAAAATAAATACTACTAGGTATGTTTTTATAATAACTATCGTGAGACATACGGAATTAACTATAAATCGCGAGTTACTCACGTGAACATACTGAGAAAAGCTCTACTAGTTTCGAACAACAGAGGGGTTCTTCCTCATGAGCAGCATCGTGGCGATGTCGCGTAGCCTTCTCTACTCTAAACTAGTAGAGCTTTTCTCAGTATATTCACGCGAGTAATCCGCAATTTTTAGTTAACTACTAGGTATATTTGAAAACTTATATTAATGAATTTCACATCCCTCAAAAGATCTCTCTATTTTCAAAATCATTTTTAAGTACCACTTTGGATCTTTTTAAAGTAATTTGGCGTGTCTATACGACCTTTACTCCTCCATCTTAGTTAATAGGATCGCGTTAATGTGACTCCATTTAGCCTTTCCTCCATTAGCGTACTTAAACCAATAAATTATAATAACGTCTAACGGTGGGAATGTAATGAAGTTACCTAGTTGCTGAAATAAGATGATTTTACTACGTCTCGAGTTATGTGGTGATGATAGAGTAGAATCTATTTTGACACCACCCTTAAGGCTATATTACACTGGGACATCATGGCAGCGCAACCAGTCGCCGCTACCAACCAAATGTATAGAGAGATACTCATCTGGTGTCCACTTGGTTGTACAACCAAAATTGCGGCACGACCGGCTCGGACATCAGCATTATTGGGTCTATACACTAGATGTCTATTTTGATACATCTGGTGTGTAGACACATATAGTATATTGTGATGATTCTGGTGTCTATTTTGGTAGCTTAGACACTGGTTAATTGCGCCGCCATGGTGTCCTGGTGAAATATAGTCTTTACTCTCGGTTGTCAGGAGACGAAGTGACTACCAACACATCTGACTGCGACCTCCAGTAGCTCACAGTAATAAGCCTTTTAGCGACAGCTTTTCAGCCTACGATCTCCAACCAGTCTCAAACCAACCACCAGCCAAGTGTGGTGATTATGGCATACGACTATTACGTAGATGAAGTCCACAATTCAGCCGGGGGATATTCACGGATTAGGTTTATGTATTATATATTATCTTTTTTTCTTTGAACTATTGAAAGCCACGAGTCCGTCAATGTTTCAGCTAGAGTAGGAGGTAATAAAGACTAGCTTCCAGATTTTTCCATAAAGGAATCTCATGAAAGCATTCTGAAATTATAATAACGGTTAATATAACTTCACAAAGATGCTTCCTAGAAACGAAATTGAATACATTTTCATATAAATCGAACTGAGAATTTTACCTCCACAAAGCAAGTTTTAAGAAATAATATTATAAATAAATCATTATAATATTCCTTCTATTAGAATGTTACCGGGAAAATTATTTTCATGACTATTTTGCACCCACGCATCCGCTTTTGGTGCCTATTTGAATCAGGGCTTATTAATTTCTGTCAAGTCGTTAAATATTTATTTGAATTGTTAAAAAAACTGGATACAAAAATACCAATACCATAGACTGCGTCGTTGGCCGAGTGGTCGCATGTGCGACTGCCGGGTAAGGGGTCTCGGGTTCGATTCCTGGGTTTCCTAGTCTAGAAATAGGTCCGGTATATAGAAATAGGCTCATCCCCTATTACATGGGACTCAAAACATAAATCGTGAAAACTGGGTGTTACATTGTACAGTAACATTAAGTGGCGTAATGTGCACCTCTGCCTACTGCCTATTCCTCGTCAAACAGTTACGTGTGAAAGTCGAAGACATATTAATTAATTTAGTTTTTTTTTTTTAATCTCTTTATTTTTATTATTTTAGGGGGTTTTTGTCCATATGGATACGTCAACCCCATCGTACCTTATCTAATTAAATATACTCTATAAATGAAAGGGAATCATTAACAAGGTATGAGATAAATAAAAGAAAAGCTATGTCACTCTCACCAATTCACATAATCCCTTTGCGAATTAATTTAGTAAAAAGTGGTTATTGTAAAATTACAAACAGATACTCAAATTTCATTCATCTGTATAGATGTCTATGTTTACAGAAATACGTATTACACATACCTATATAATTATACATATACTACATCTAAACTTCAGATTAAACCTTACTTGAGTCCAGAGGTCGGGTTAGAAGCGTATGTATAAATGGATAGCTCTTGAAAGTGGTCAGTAGTCAGCAGCAGGCATAATTAATGGAGCCTCCTTCATATTTGATTGAGAATACTACTTCTATTTTGTGGTTTTGCTCGGGTTTCATTCCAGTTTGATTACTGGACCTTTGAGGATAGAATATTGGGTAAAGAAATATGAGTCTTATTTGAAAATGGGATGGTTAAGGAAAATTCTACTTATGGAATTGTAATAAGAGTTACTGCAGGTGTTTAGATAATTTAGACCACCGGGGCTTAGAGAGTAGAGTGGTTAAAGAAAAATGAGTCTTATGGCAGTGTGGTAAGAATTTTTGTAATTAGTATAATTAGGTGGTAGAATGAATAGAGCGGTCTAAGAAATTAGGCCTTACGTTGTTAATAATAGAGACACATTACAATTAACTAAAATCGCGAGTTACTCACGTGAATATACTGAGAAAAGCTCTACTAGTTTCGAATCACAGAGGAGTTTTTCCTCATGAGCAGCGTGTGCTGTAGCGATGACGTCGCGCAGCTCACTGAGTCAATATACGAGTAACCCACGATTTTAGTTAATTTAGTACGAGTATATCTCACGATGTTATGGCTTGCGTTGTTTTTCGTCGTATGAATGAGGTTACTGGAGGCCCCACTACCTGCCCCCTTACCCAATCTTCTCAACCCCTAAATACAGAACATTCCAATCCTCAAAAGGCCGGTAACGCACTTGTAACGCCTCCGGTGTTTTGGATTTCCATGGGCGACGCCGATTGCTTACCATGAGGTGATCTGTCTGCTCGTTTATTGGCTTCTCTCATAAAAAAGAAAAGTATCGATTCACCCCTCTTCTGTCCATTTACCATAGTGATATAGTGGCGTATACATAATAGTTTATAAGTACATATTTACAATTCTCTATTAGGAGTTCCAAGTATTAAAGGGGCGTTTACAATTCTCTATTAGGAGTTCCAAGTATTAAAGGGGCGGTTCTGTACCGAACTTAAATCGAACTTCAATTCAATTTCTAAGAATGTCGGAAACTACTAAGAATTTCTATTTTAAGAAGTTCAATAACACACTGCCTGGAATCGAATTCAACACAGTATCTTAGACCTTAGTTTATACAATGTACAACTATGCATTATGACACGTGAATACGAGGAAAATTTAGGTGCATATATTTTATATAACTTTTTATATTTTACAGAATTTTATGTTATGGGATAAAGGTGGGGTGCCCCCCACTAGGCTAGTGGAGACTATAGTCTTTTTCTTCTCTTCTTATTATATCTTTTGATTCATTTCGTTGCAAGAACCAAGACAGTTATTCATGTCTCTGGGACGCGCCAGACTTCCTTTGTTTTCATGGTTGTATCTGGTTATATCTACTGTAGATCAGGATCTGCAACTAAGTAAGGCAGGGCTTACAGGAGTTGCAGCGCTTTTGGTAGGTTGTGGCGGGCTTGTCCCATTAAAAAGGGGGCAAACGATCAGATGTATTACAATTGCATAAGCGCCAGGTAATGCTAAGCGTCGCCCATGTCGCGGAGAACCTAACGGGTTACCGGAGCTCCGGATCGTAGTGCAGTAGAAGGAACGGGATGTTTAGTCAGTAAGAGTCTGACACTCCCTCCCGCCTCACCCAGGCGGGAGCAGTCATTCGATCATTTTCCCCCTTAAAAAAAAAGCGTCGCCCATAGCCTCAGGAGGACGTTGCAGGTCTTTTTATGATAGCATAATGATAATAATCCTAGGGGGTGAGCCTTTTGCCATATACCGGGCACAATTCCAAACTTCGTGCTACCACTGAGATTTTTTTTTAAAAACCCATTAATACATTGCCCGACCCGGGACGCGTTGCCCAGCAGTCGCACTTGAGACCACTCGGCAACCACGCAGTTAGTTCAATCAACCCAACATATAACTTTATGTAAGCACATAACAGATTACTTACAAACTTCAGTGACCGTTCAGAAACGGGTGTTCAACTGAATCACAACTAGAACTGAGGACAATCACAATGTAGGTACAAGTACCAATGAATTCAATCACAATATAAAGTTGAGTTTACTCGAGTTCAATTAACCAGTTAAACTGTTATGTTAATTATAAAAGGGATTGAAACCTTATTGTTATTAGTTCTAAATATATTAGTTTGAAGTAATATTGTTAGTTCGAATGTGTGTGTGTGTGTGTGTGTGTGTGTGTGTGTGTGTGTGTTTGTTATGATGTTAACGTCTAAGCGGCTGAGGTGATTTGAATGAAAGGCGATAAAGAGATAGAGAAGACTTCGAAATTCAATGAACCTTTGTCATATTTAGTGTTTGCCCTTTGCCTTTGCCACTTTGCTTTAAAAATGAATTTCTTTAAATATCTTAACTTGTCAAAATATTAAAAGAAATTACTAAATAAATCATCTATATATATATATATATATATTTCTTAAAATATTCGCACTGTTGACAATATTTAAATACTTTACGATTCAAGTTATAGGTATATTTTGAAATTCATTTGGTAAATTATTCTTAGAACTGGTTTATTGTAAGCATCCTTTTCAGAATTTATGTTATTATAGGCTTATTGTTACACAAATATATACTTTAAAGTATCTTAAGTTATGATTTAAATTCAAAAGTTAGAGTTATCATAGCCAATCTATCTGTCGAAATAATATGATAAATCTGACTAATAAAAATAAACCTTCAGCAAAATTCATTTCAGTCAAATAACTAATATAATATCTTCATGAATATCGATGCTCGTTTTTCTTAAAATATTTTAGTCTAATAGTTTTAAATTAAATGAATTTTGAAGAACTTTATTCATTTAAAACATTATTAATAATTTAGACATAATTATAACGTAACATAAAATCACGCCTTTTAATCCCGAAGGGATAAGCAAAGGTGCAAATTACGGCACTTAATGCCACTGTAAAATGTAACATTCACTAATTATGTTATGCGTCCCATCCTATGTAATAGGGGATGAGCCTATTGGCATATACCGGGCATAATTCCGGAATCCGTGCTACAACTGAGAATTTTTAAAAATTCAGTAATACTTTGCTCGACCCGAGCCCGAGACACATAGCCGCCAGTCGCTCTTGCAACCACTCGGCTAACGAGGCAATCAAATGAAATGAATTTGAACTATAATCATTTAAAAACATTATGTATAATTTCTATACCTATGTCTATTTCTTTACAGTGATTTGGTAACTCTTGAAAAATATCTATTAGTTTTGTATTAACACCTACAGGAACGGTAGAAAACGACATTGCGCGTACGAAGTCGCGGGCAGAAGCTAGTCGACAATAAAATACGAGTCTAAATTGAATCTTACACCGCTGTATATACAGTTTCATTTCATAAAAATTAAATAAGACAAGCAGACACTTACATCGCGTAAATGTCACATCAATGTCAAATCTGTCACAAGGAATACAATTTTCTCTACAAACAAAAAGAAGCCTTATTAATAAAACAATAGGGATTCTTGTGCTATATTTTATTTACGTCATTTTTATATTATGGTTTGTGGTTCGGGCGTGGGACGTTGGTCGCGTGGGATGGCTTCGTGTAAACTCATTAGGATGTCTAAATGACAACCATATGTTTCCAAAGGCTAATGTGGAAGAAATATAATGTTTTGTCGATAACAAAATAAATAGGAGATATGAGAGTAGAAATAAGTTCGTTTTATCCTCTTACTTAAGAGTTAATCTTAGGAAGTAGGAGTTAGAGGGACATATTTGTAGTCCATAGATTGATTTTCGTTTAAGATTATCGCTTTGTAAATGTCAAGTTGTAATATTTTGGGCCCAATAGACACATTTGTCAAAGACAAGATAACACTTTCGATAAAACCTGTTTCATCCACTTTTTTTTCTTAAATAAGTACATTACCCCACTAGGATTTTCTCCTGTGTCGTGGGTGCATTTACGAACATACAAGTTCACATACACGTGACACCCAGACTAGAAACAACAATTTGTTGATCACATAAAGAGTTGCTTCGTGCGGGAATCTAACCCGTTATACGTTGCGCGGCAACCGGTTAGTTAGTGCAGTCATTAGACTGCAACTCAGGTGCCAAGCGATGAGATTATGGCAAAACGTCATGTAGAGAAGGCCCATAAGCGGAGGACTATCCCGGACTGTAGATTCTGATGATTAAAATAATGTTGAGAGCGTAATGACAGCAAAACTGCGTAAGAATATTTATTGTAATTTATGTGATAGGCCTTTGCCCTGCAGTGGAACGATCATGGCTGAAAAAAAGATGTGATAATGATTTAAAAAAGAAGACAAATAGCTGATACGTCTAACACCACAGAACATCAAACACATACTCGCATACAGTCACAATAAAAAGAAAAAAAATAATTCAAAAACAGAACGAACGAATAACACGACTTAATAACTCTTTGAAATAAGAATAGGAAACGTATTCAATATCAACGGTTATCGACGCTTGAACAATGAATGGAAGCTGGCAATTGTGAACGATTTGTTTGTTTAAATGCCGCAGCGAGGCGCCACTGTGTAGCCAATGCCAATAGTTTGTGCTAACGCCTTGTGTGGAAACATACGTTAGCTTTGCACACACACACGCAGCGATTTTATTAAGATTAGACATTTCATATTTATTCCTGACAAAAAGTTGTGTATGACTAAGGGTCCCGAACTTACGATCTCCGGCCACCGTAAGCACGGGCCTGCGGACGGCAAACATGGGTAGCTCACCGCCCGACCAGAACCAGAACCGAGCGTGCGGCGCGTCGCGTTCCGCGCGCGCCTCTAAGAGCCTTCAGACCACCAAAAATGGGGCCCAATAGGGCTGATGTCGATACAGAGCCGTGGAGAACTTAATAGGTTACCGGGGCTCCAGCTCGAAGTGCAGGAGTAGGAACGGGGTGGTTTATAGTCAGTAACAGTCTGACACTCCCTCCTGGCTGCCACCAGGCGGGAGAAGTCATTCGATGATTTTCCCCCCTTAAGAAAAGGGTCCCTAGCTTATAGCTTGAAACCTTTCGAGTCGAAGGAAACTAAATCCTACAACCCGACACATTTTCAGTATATTTGACGATAGTTACAATATAATACATACTTTTCTTGTTATAATTAGTTTTTTTTTTAAGGGGAAGATCATCGAATGACTGATATCCCGCTTGGGTGAGCCGAAAGAGAGTGTTAGACTCTTACTGACTAAATACCACCCCGTTCCTTCTCCTGCACGTCGAGCCGGAGCCCCGGTTACCCGTTAGGTTCTCCGCGACGTTATAATTAGTTTACGTTCCCAAAATTGTTGTGTAATTTACATAAAAGTTGCAATATTTGTTTACAAAGTAAAGAACATTGGGAGCTGGGAAGTATAAAGAAAATTATGCTTACCTAAGTGAGAAGCTTGCTCCAAGATTTGATTAAGATGAGTTTCATTCAAAATTAAGTTTTGTTCAACAAAGTTATATTTCTTCAAGTTAAACTCTGTTCTGAGGCTTAAGCGTTGTTGGATTAATATAAAATTTATTACTAAATGTATGAGAGTGTACCAGTTTATATTTACTTGGATTAATTTGTTTTAAATGACGTTATAAGTTGAATTTGTTGTGCGTAGGTGAAGGTTCTTAGAGTTAGCAGTCTTTTTATAGCATCACATAATGCTTTTTTAAATTTTTGATGACTTCTGTCTCGCCTAGTGATAAGCGATGATGCGGCCTATGAAGGAGCACGTTTTCCTTTAAGTAACCTGTTCAATCAGGCTTAGAAGACACACGTTCTATCCTTCAGGAATCACAGTCTGTGGCAAAGAATTCTACTCCTTAGCAGTTCGCACAAGGAAACTTGTTGTCATGGTTTTAATCAACAAAGTCTAGACTGTAGTTATACGGTGCAACCGTACAAATGTAAAGTCACCCGAGCGTACGGCGCGTCGCGTTCTGCGCGCGCCTTAAGGAGCCATCAGACCACCACAGATGGGGCCCAATAGGGCCGATGCCGATTCGGAGTCGCAGAGAATCTAACGGGTAACCGGGACTCCGGCTCGACGTGCAGGAGAAGGAACGAAGTGGTTTTTAGTCAGTAAGAGTCTGACACTCCCTCCCGCCTCAACCAGGTGGGAGCATTCATTCGATGATTTTCCCCTCTTAAAAAAAACACATGTTAAGTCAGCATTTTTACGTATCCTAATTCATTTTGCAAATTATTCGATTCTGTTCGTATCGAGCAATCGAGTCCGCCGTGCGTTCTCATAATTAGCATTAGCACGCTCATACAGTTCACTCAATCCATTTTACGTTAAGTAGTTTATTATTTTATAATATTATTATTCTCAACTATTGACTTTCATTTAAATTAAGAAAAGTGTGTTTGTCTATCAACAGATTATACAGATATTAATAGAGGTATATTAATATAATATTAATATAACATCACGCCTTTTATCCCCTAAGAGGTAGGCAGAGGTGCACATTACGGCACTTAATGCCACTGTACAATATAACACCCACTTTTCACTATTTATGTTATGAGTCCCATATAATAGATTATACAGTAGTGCTCATATTATAGAGGTACAACGTAACATTAACTTTTCATTGGTTATGAGTTTCAAATGCCTACCTAATAGGTAAGGGTGTAAGTTTATTGTCATACAACGAATACAATTCTAGACTCCGTGTTTATAGAGGTAAATATAGGGATTTAGAAAAACCGAAACTCCAAATCACACTTAGTCCGAACCAGATTTTGAGGTTAAGAACTCTAACGCTATAGCATGGGTGATCTAGAAGCGAACACGATTATGGAGCGGTGACACGTGAATTCAATGCGATGTCCTACGTGCATGCGAATCGAATCGTTCAGCTTCGTTTACAGTATTATAATAATAATAATTATTGTATACCTATATAAGCGTGACAGTATTGCATCCAAATATGACAGTTCGCGCGAAAATATCAAATTAACTGATCGCGGCCGCTTCATTTCGCGTGGTTCCACACCGCCTCCCACGGTCGAGAGGTCAGAAGTGCGACTGCCGGCAAGGGGTCTTGGGTTCGATTCCCGGGTCTTTCAAAGTGTTATTGGGTTTTTAAAACAAAATCTCAGTAGTAGCACGGAGTCTGGAATTGTGCCCGGTAAATGACAATAGGTTCACCGCCTAATATATGGGCCTCCGGTCACCGGAGGCTTACTCACATAACGAAACACAACGCAAGCGTTGTATCACGGCGGTTTTCTATGAGGCCGTGGTATTACTCCGGTCGAGTCGGCCCATTCGTCTCACACATTTTAATTAAAAGGTTGAAGTTTATTAGAGTGAGATGCTGCCCGGTCTTTGTTAAATGTCCTCTAGTCGGTTCTCAAAACGTCCACAGAAAGAGTAGTGGAAGGTGCTTACAATGGAGGCTACCGTTTACCTTTGTTCACTAGATGGCGTTCTCCTTCTGCGTCCAATAGGGAATTAAGTAGTGTTACACCATTGGTCGTCCAATATTTAACTGCTGTGAAATTTTATTTTTATTTTTTTATTTTTGATTGAACAAACACTCTTTCTTAAGAAGGAAAAAAAATCCATTTATTACACCACGACACAACAAGAATACCTACACACAAAAAGCCCTTGGTGCGTCGCAGCGCATAGGCCGGGGCTTAGCTTAGCTCAGGTTTTTTTTATGGCATAAGCCGGTAAACGAGCAGACGGATCACCTGATGGTAAGCAATCGGCGCCGCCCATGGACACCTGGAACACAAGAGGCGTTACAAGTGCGTCACGGCCTTTTGGGGATTAGGAGTTTGAGGATCGTTGGGGATTCAGGAATTGGGGAGATTGGGGAAGGGGAGGGTAATTGGGCCTCCGGTAACCTCACTCACACGACGAAACACAACGCAAGCATTGCTGCACGTCTATACGTAATTATACGCATGCGGTGACGCTGTTCGGAGCATAGCATGATATAAATAATAAATTGAATATAAAAATGAAAACGAAATGAACAGAAATATTAAGTATTTCACTACCTTTGCGCCCTATGGTGATAAGAACGTTAACCCCCATTGCATTCTACTCTACCATTAGTACATGGGACTTTATACATACTACTTACATTATGACTTAACCTTCTATCTAACTCATTGTACGGTATAATCCATTTAAATACTAGCCCCCGTTTGCTAGAAGTTGCCTCGCATCTAAGCTGTTTATACTGAACTACACACACTGAGTGGGGACATGATAAAGGATTACGTGAACGTCTTTGTCAAGAGGTCTGTCGGTGACACAAATGGTTGTACTTATGAGTAAAATGTTTACATTGTATGAATGTAACTGTATTTCTGTTTAGAGGTATAAAAGTGAGAGAGTCATGCATCGGCACACACGAATGGGCCGGCTCGAGGGGAGTGATACCACGGCTGTATACAAAACCGACGTGAAAAAACGTTTGCGTTGCATAAGTGACATTACTGAAGGATCCAAAAACCAGCAAGTAATACATTTCTAACTAGTTAGAAAATGCCCAGCTAGTAAATGCTCACATAAACTTACTATTGACAACAATATCCTTTTGATTACAAAAGGATATCGTTGTCAATTTCGTGTAAAAATAACCATTAGGTTATTTTATAATGTATATTTTTAACACATTTCTAAATAATTTCAGAGATCTAATATCTATAAATAAAAATATCACCTTCATTCTCCTATTATGCGTTCAGTTCAGATGAATAGCATTCAAAATCTATTCAGCCAATGAAGCTGTATCAAAAATAACTATTCAACCTAAACCTAATCAAGACATACCAAATTCTACCCACGCAAGAGCCGCAGGAAATTAGTTTCTACCCACATTGGACTATAATATTTTTTAATAAAATTCATCGGAAGATATTCAACCTCTGTTAACAATAAATTGTGATTCAATCGACCCGCTACCAATATGGCGGACCCTGGACATCTTTTGAGGCTTCCTTCACAAAATCCCTTTTGGATATCAATTTTTATATTACATATTAAAGTAACGAGAGCTTACCTACTCGTAAAAATATATTGGCGTTAAGTTTCGTGTGAATTCGGATGGAAGATAAGGGTTTTGGGGTGGATTCGAGTAGTTTGGTTGTGTTTTTTTATTTTGACTACTGACTGTTACCTACTTCGATTTAATAAAATACAGCATGATTTTTAGCGCTGACGGGTAATCATTACCGGGTAACGATTACAGGGTAACCATTACAGGGTAACTATTACAGAGTAACCATTACATGAGTAATTAATTTATTTATTTACACTTTTTGCACAATGGGTATACAATGGCAGACTTAATGCCTAGTGGCATTCTCTAACAGTCAACCTTAGGGTGATGCAGAGACACAATAGTAGGTGTTAAAGTTTAACATTGTGAGTTATTGAAAATAATTTGAAATGCAAATAATATAAAGGGAACCTAAAAATTAAACACAAAAGATCAGTCACTACAATACCGAATATATACACAACGAGTTGTAAAAGAACAGAAGCGCCATCTATCTTAATCGGTTCGTCGTGGCAAAAATGATAAATCACTATAAATCCAAATATAACCGAAAATATGTTGAAAATTGTGACGAACTTTTCGAAAAAGTCCCTGAAACATTCCAATAGATTTTCCCTATCGTGAGTCTTGGCGAATATTTTCCTTGAAGAATCCTTTCTTCGGATGTTCCCGATAAAGATGTTATGTGGAGAGATATCGGTACAGCCACCTACATATCAAGGTATAAAGCCAGTATAAACTGACCGTGGAATGCGCGAAAAGATATTATAAAACGAGATCATGATAAAATGGCTATGTATAGCTTCATATGTCGCCGTGTGTTCACTGGAGGCGGGAAGTATTCTTTAGAGGTATATAATAATATTTATGTATGTATACCTATATTCTCGTAGTATCGGTTACCCAAGATTCGTTTATGGAAATATGCTTATGTGCCTCCGATTTGGTTATGTTGAGTGAAAGTGAGTGAAAATTTGTCGTAGTTTTTTTTAAAATAAATTACAAATGGTTTACAAAATTCTGGGTGTTTTTAAGTTATTATCAGGCAGTAACATCGATTTTTTATAAAAGGTTTTATTTAGTTTGACCCCTTTGTTCGTTTGGATCTTTAGTCGTTGGAATTTCACCATTTTCTTGACGAGAGATCGATCTGTGTTTTGACGTACGCTTTTAATCTTCATGATCATTTATTATTATACTCTAAATTTTCCACAGCTATGTTCATGATGGATGCCAAACGAATTGGTTTGATTGGTAGAATAGAGTTTGTAAAAACTTTTTGACATAAACATGTTTTATTGTACTATATCAAGAGGTGGGCAGTGCATTAACAATTAGTACTGGGGTGATCTGGGAGCTATTGGAGAAGACTTTCTTCTGCAGAGCACGTTTTGTGGCTGATATGACGATGAATGATGCACTTTTAGTGGAACTGGTGTTCAAGTCTTTAAAAAAATCTTCTTATTTTGACTTAGATGATCTTAGATGTACATTATCCATTCCCTCGCCCGGGGAAAGAGCCAAGAACTTCGAGCCAACTAATCACGCTTTACGACCAACCACCAACGAAGCATAAAGACATTTTATTTAAAATTATATCTTATATCTACCTCGAAAGGGTCCAAAATAGTCCAGTACTGCGTAATAAACTGCCTTCAAATGCTGAATACTTGAAATTTTTCCTCGCAGAAGACATTTTTGCTGGATTAAATATAATGTTCTATGATAAAGAGTCGGGCTTGAATGTTTCCAAGAAATTTAGACGAAAATAAACGAAATATTGTTGAGAAGATAAGAATGTGGGTAAAAAGAAAAACTTGGCTGATGTTATATTATTATTCTAAGTTTAGATTGTGGCCTGGACTTGGAATAGGTCTTCAGTGTAATCCTAGTTACGTGCTGATTTAGTTTCTTTTGTTAGGCATATAAAGTCTGTAATAGTTTGTAAAGTCAAGTCTTCATTTTAATCGTATACCTGAATTGCTTAATCGATTTTGATGAGATTCTCTAGATATCAGTCAGTAAGTGTAACAAGACTGTTATTGTTTTCTTGAGAATTCGAAAATGTTGCTGGGAGACACGAGTGAACCAGAAATTAAAGCGGTTGATATATTTTTATATCAATTACGACCCAGTAAATCGATGCAGTGGCGATGCAGTCGCTCGTCCGCATCGATACAGTCGCGAAGTGCATACAAAAGTAATACAGCGATGCTGTCGCATCCATCGCTACAAAAAGTCGTCGTGGAGAGCCTTTACATTACAATTATAAAAATGTTGAAATCTTCACTTTAATAATACACAGTGACATCCTATATTTCACATAAAGTAAGAAAGAAATATTATTTTAAATCTAAGTACAAGTAAAGTCCCTACATAAAATAGTAAAAAAAACTTTAATAAAGTCATAAATAAGTTCGGTTTAGGAGACTGGAGACTGCTGTAAAATGAAGCTGTAAAGTTTTATTACATAATTATGGTACAGTATTTCGTCATCCCTGCATTTTAGAAGATAGGTAGAGAAATATAAAAGACTCAAAAAAAAACAGTACAATCGTTAAAAATTCAGTACTTCTTATTTCTTATTAAAAATTAAACGTTGACCCCACACTAGAATTTTCTCCTGTGTCGTGTGTGCGTTTACAAACATACAAGTTCATATACACAATAACACCCAGACCCGAAACAACAATTTGTGGATCTCACAAAGAGCTGTTCCGTGCGGGAAGCGAATCCGCTACACGTTGCGCGGCACCGTGCCTACCGTGCAGTCTATCTAAGTACTAGTAGTTAGTAGGTAGTATTATTTCAAAGCAAAGTACAATTAATTTGTCTTCAGCATTACTATACCTAATATTTTTGCAAATCTCATTAGCGTCACTACGTACTCGACTTATTAGTTTTCTCTGATAAACTTGAAACTTTTAAATAATGATCTTGAATCCACTCGCCAATTGTGGAGATTACGGCAAACTCTCATAGGTAGAGGAGGCTCATAGTCTGGTCATTATCATTAACGACGCATGAGGGTTAGGCACGATCCGGCACCTTGGATCACTTCTGACATTACAGAGGCTATGGCTCGTAGAGACAGGGCCAAGCGGAGGTGGAAACGTAGGTCTTCAGATGAAAATCTTTCCTCTTATAAAAATCTTCGTAATCGCTGCAGTTGTCTGTGTAGGGATGCTAGGAGGCGTTACTTCGATGACAACCTGGCTAACCACAACGCTGCTGATGCCTGGAAGTTCTTGCGATCTGTGGGCATCGGCAAATCTCCTGTCAATGTCAGTAAGGATGTTGATCTTATCTCCTTGAATCATCATTTCTCCCACTCCCCTATTTCACTTGACAACCTTACAAAAACTAAAACTCTTCTCAACCTTTCCTGTCTACCGCTTCCCTCTTGTTCTCCTTTTGTGCTCTGTAGTGTGTCCGAGGGCGAAGTAAAAAAATCCATGCTTGCCATTAACTCCCCTGCAGTGGGTAGTGACGATTTATGCTCCCGTATGTTTATCCCCATTCTTGATCTCCTTCTCCCTATTCTCACTCACATTTTCAACTTTTCTTTATTCTCTTGCTCTTTTCCTTCTGCTTGGAAAACTGCCCACGTTATTCCGTTACCAAAAACAAATAACCCTTCTACCCTTTCACATTACAGACCTATTTCCATACTGCCTTTTCTCTCCAAGGTCATGGAACATATTGTTCATAAGCAGTTGACTTCCTTCCTGACGTCAAACTGCCTCATTTCTCCCTTTCAATCGGGATTTCGCCCTGGTCACAGCACGGTCACAGCTTTACTCAAAGTGACCGATGACATTCGCTGGGCTATGGACAACCAATCTCTCACTGTTCTTGTGTTGTTGGACTTCAGTTCTGCCTTTAACTCCGTGGACTTTGACATCCTGCTAGGGGTCCTGAAGGCCAACAATTTCTCTTCTTCCTCTCTGGCCTGGTTTGAGTCTTATCTTCGGGGTCGCCGTCAGAGGGTCCGCCTTGAAGAAACTTTTTCTGATTGGTGTGACCTTGCTGCTGGGGTACCCCAGGGTGGCGTCCTTTCTCCTGTTCTTTTCTCCATCTTTATTAATACCGTTGCCAGGGTCATTTCATCCAATTTCCATCTATATGCGGACGATTTGCAGCTATATCGCCACTTTGGCTTGTCCGAGGCCCATTCTGCTATCGATGCCATGAATCGTGACTTGGATGGCGTTGCCGAGTGGGCTAGGTCTTTTGGCCTGCAAATCAACCCTCTCAAGTCTCAGGCCATGATCATCGGTAGCAAATATTATCGAAACGCTCTCGACGTGTCTGGCCTTGGTCCGTTACGTTTGAATGGCACACACATTCCATTCACTGATACTGCGAAAAACTTGGGGGTGCATATCGACTCGAACCTGTCGTGGGCCTTTCAGGTGAACGAGGTTAGTCGGAAAGTTCATTTCTCCATCCACTCGCTGAGGCGCCTCCAGACCCTGCTTCCGATGACGACTAAGATTCACCTCGTCCAGGCGCTGATCTTGCCTCTCATTGACTATGCGGATGCTTGCTATTTGGACGCCACAGAGGAGCTATTAAATAAACTTGAGCGTTTACAAAATGTATGTATCCGTTTCGTCTTTGGTCTTAGGAAGTTCGATCATATTTCTGAATTTCGTAACAGGCTCAAGTGGCTCCCAATCCGTCTTCGCAGGAACACTCGCATATTATGTCTCCTCTATAACATCCTGTTCAACCCAGCCTATCCTACTTATCTCCGAGACCGTTTCTCCTTGGTGCGTCCTCCTGAAGTCCTTACTCGTTCTCATCTTAAATCCTATCTTAAAATTGTGCCCCATAATACTAACTTCTACTCCTACTCCTTCTCCGTTCATGCAGTGAGACTATGGAACTCACTCCCGCCGAACATTCGGGATGCCAAGTCAATCTCTATCTTTAAGAGACAAGTGAGAGAACATTATCTTTCCTCCTGAAATATAGATCTTTTTGTTTATATTTATATATATATATATATATATGTAGGTATAAAGGTTATTTTTTTTTTATTTCTTTTTATATAATAGCCTTGTATTAGTTTGTGTTATTGTTTATTATTGTTATTTCTATCGGTTTCTTCGTTATTATTATTATTTTTTTTTTTATTGTTTGTGTAACACACTATGTGTCTCAGTGTTATTATATCTTTTCCTGCCACAGGCCCACAGGAAGAGATTCCAGTTGGAATATGTGGGGCCTATGTACTCTGTTTTTATATATGTGTTGTCCTCTGTGTTGAATGTGTGTACATAAATAAATAAATAAATAAAAAATAAATAAACCTATTAGTGGCCACTGCAGCTGGCCAACGGCCTCTACTCATACGGAGAAGGTTTCAGCATTAATCAACACGCTTGCTCAACGCGGGTTGGGTTTAAACTCCGGGCCACTACGACAACGCTACGCCGTAATGATGAAGTACTTATTGGTGGAAATATGAAGATGATGTTAGGGATCATAGCGGAAAACTAAGAGAAGACATTCAAACACTCGTACAAGAACGAGGAATTAAGTAAATGCGGACTAAAATGTCTTTAAAGAACAATAAAATACAATACACATCAATCCTCTGAACTAAGAATTTAAAAACGCGCAAAAAGAAACCTTATAAGCAAAGAGGATAATCAAAACTGAATGATGATCGAAATACTTACAACTAAGCTCTATGAAGTGTCGAATAAGGGTCATAATCGCGTGAAACAGATTAGCTTGGGATTAATACGCATTCAGAAACCTTGCGTTTTGACGTCAAGAGGTAATCGATTCAGATATCGACAGGGTGTGTTATTTTTATATCTGGAGTATTTATTGGACTGTTTTATTTGAGTGAGTGGTTTGTAAGTAAGATGTCTGTGGATGAGCTATTGCTTTTGTCTATTCCCTAGTTTTTAAAGGCCTAGTTTTAGTTTTTATAATACTTATCGCGAGACATACTAAATTAACTAAAAATCGCGAAGAGTAGGCTGCGCGACACCGCCGCGACCGCGCACGCTGCTTATATGTAGAAGAACCTTTGTGTGGTTCGAAACCAGTAGAGCTTTATACTAGTTATACCAAAGAAATAGTAGATGTAGTTAAGGAAAAAGTACTAGTTTCCTAAATATTAAAAAAATATTCCATAGAATCGCTCAGTTGCGTGAAAGAATGGAGATATAGAGAGAGATTTTTGCACTTATAAAGTTACAAAGGAATCAAAAAAATGTATATAATATGCTTTAACTGTAATAATTATTTCATAAAATGAATTCAGTTTTAACTGACAGGTTAACACAGCTTATAATTTTAAATTACTCAAAATTATATTTTTGTCTCGAACCTTGTTTTTAAATATTATGTTTCCGGCTCACTCAGGTAACTGTTTGACGAGGAACTCGACTAGTTTCAAGCCATGCTAGAGGCTCATATTCATGAGCAGCATTCCGCGACCCGCGACGTGGCGACTGTCGCGCTGCTATGTCATAGCATCTAGTCTAGTTTCTCGTCAATCAGTTACGTGCACAGAAATATTAAAAAAGTATATCTATGGGTACGTGTGCAAGCCTAAAATGTAATAATTAATAAGTATGTCTCACGAAAGTTTTAATATAAAACTTGTTTTCATTCAATCGTTGACAATATGACCAACCATTTCCAATCATCGATGGAGACTTAAACGAATATACCAAAGGACCTCTAAAACACAATATAGGCACTAAAATCAATTGAAGTTATCCTAAAACTTGGCGCCCGCCGTAATACAAAACTCGTTGCTTAAAATAGATCTTAAAGCGACTCCTAAAATATATTTTTAGACAGAAATGGACTGTAATAATCTAGATTTTAGGTATATTAAAGGTAAATAACGGTATCATTACGTAACTTCTCCTTTATCTAAATAATTTTCTAGATTCATTTTGTTGGAAACTTTGAAATTGACTGGTTAGGTTACCACGACGAGACGCTTCATCGAATACTTGACTGTTCTGATTATTTTAAAGGATTTGAAAGTATGTATATATTTATGGCTAGTTTTTGCCCACGGCTTCGTACTGTGGCGACACATAGATATCATATGCTAAATGACAGCTCACTCATACCTATAGACCATCGATGAAAAACAAATTAACGGATGACGTCACAAAAGCCTACATCGCACATGTA
The DNA here is from genome assembly GCA_038387885.1 of Spodoptera picta. Lineage (NCBI taxonomy): Eukaryota > Metazoa > Arthropoda > Insecta > Lepidoptera > Noctuidae > Spodoptera > Spodoptera picta. The sequence continues at coordinate 26,834 of JAZHFQ010000269.1, forward strand.
ACGTTTACATGCGAATTAACACCTATAGAAAATCTCAAAGAACAACTGTTGGACAGAAAGCCCGCTAGACACGAACACCTCGCCTGGTCGGAGAATTCTTCTTTTCCGATTGAAGGGTACTCTACTCTCTATTCCTTAAAGTACGATACATGTAAATCTTCATCTTGAATCAGTCTATCTATTAAAAATCGCATCAAATTCCGTTGCACATAAAGGCCAGCGTAAAGCGACTTTATTTAGTGATGATGAACTACTGTGTGTGGACGTACATATGTATGTCATAGACCAGGCAGCAGTGTTCTATGATGAACCGAACCTTTTGGTTCAACCGTGATCTTCAATCCGTTTGCCAAGCGCAAAGAATATGGCAGACCCGTCTTACGTAAATCAAACCAGGTCCAGCAATGGACTATCATAGACGGCTGATGTGTTTCGAAAAACTATCTCAGGATTTACGTGAAACCATTTCGATACTCCTATGCAATTGTTCGACTAGCGTTTAACTCGTTGAGTACCGTCATTATAGACACAATTATAGAACAATAGGTTGCGGTCACCGGTGACCGCTTGGTGTTTGACAGTTTAATTGGTCTACAGGTCTATTTATACTTATATATCTTCACGCCTTTTAACCCCGAAGGGCTAGGCAGAGGTACACATTACGGCACTTAATGCCACTGTACAATGTAACACCCACTTTTCACTTTTTATGTTATGAGTCCCATGTAATAGGGGGTGAGCCTATTGCCATACAACGGGCTCATTTCCAGACTCCGTGCTACTACTGAGATTTATTAAAAAAAACCCAGTAATACTTTGCCCGACCCGGGAATTGAACCTGAGACCCTTTGCCCGACAGTCGCACTTGCGACCACTCGGCCAACGAGGCAGTCGACTAGTGTTTTAATTTTAATCTCCTACATAATGACTATCATAAAAAATACAAATATCGACAGAATATCATTATTAAAACTCAAAACACTAAAGTTTTATTCAAAATTTTCCGAATTAATTCTATTTTCTCAGTAAAAAATGTACCTTTAACGAACCATATTTCAAGTGTGGGTGTTTAAGCCTGGCACAAGGGTTAATTCCAAATTTAAATGAGCGGTTAAAAAAATATTTTAATTGCCACTTAATTTTATACTTAGAAAGCGTCGAATTATACCTCTATAAATTAGGCATAATGTTAAAATAAGACCTTCATTGTGAAGTGTGTTGTTGGTTGAGTAGGTTTGAGCCACGACTGTCGAACTAAGGTTATGATTATCAGGTCAAGTAAAGCTTTATTAGCTAGTAGAAAGCTGCGAAGAGACCAGCATTGTGTGGACTATGTCTACTCTCTGTTGAGTAATGGGTGTTAAGGTACAGCTGATAAGCACGGCTCCGTCACGGGGATTTTTGCTTTAGAAACAAAACAATAAGGTGGTAAGCGCGCCGTTGGCGAGACGTCGGCGCGCGGGCGGCCGCGCCGGTGCGCTTACAGCTTCTTATACTGACGTTACGAAATATGTCATATGACATAAGATTTAAAGTTCATATTTAAATGCCAAGTTAATTGCTGGGTTAAGTTAAGTGTGCGATGCTCTTTAACGGTTTTCTTTCAAGGACAGAAAAATTTGTAATTATGAAGATCTTTGACAGTCGCCATAGGTAGTTAGGAACCTCAATATTGTCACAACAAGACTATGGTGTCCCTTTTAGCGCCCAGTAGGGAAGATGTTAGTTACTCTGTATAAAATACTGACAATTAGTAGAATCGGGTTAAAATTCAATCAAATGACACAGATGAAAAAGGCTAATACTCAGTTATACCTCTAAAAAGATAGCGTATAGCGTTTCGCGGGTGTCAAAGAGCCATCAGACCACCACAGATGGATCCCTAAAGGGTTGATGCCAATACGGAGCCGCGGTAACCGTAGCAGGTTACCGGGGCTACGGCTTGAAATGCAGGAGTAGGAACGGGATGGTTTTTAGTTAGTAAGAATCTGACACTCCCTCTCGCTCTCGCCTCACCACCCGGGAGAAGTCATTCGATAGGTAATAGAGTAGATGCCTAATTTTTATTTTAATGTCCGTCTGGTAGATTATTTTAAATCATTAGACACGTATTTTTTATATTCTTACAGAAACGAAAACTTTCGACTATATATTAATTTTAAATGTCATGTGACGTCACTTCTATGCATGTTGTATACATAGAAATGACGTTTTAACCCCCACTCCTAAACTTTGATTCGTTTGATCTAAGTATTGTTTTCTTATACGACAAAGTAAAAAAATACGTGTCTAATATTTTTTTATTACCCAACTTACGGACTCATTATATTTTTAATTTTCATACCCTGTCATCATCCCAATTCTCTCCCCTTAAAAAAAAGATACTCGAAAAGGTTCAGTAAGAAGAAAGAAATAATTAAAACATTTCTGGTTTACGGATTATTTCGTGTGCTTCATATTTTTCAAGTGGCATTATAATTTAAATTATTGAGGTTGAGGCTCATGGTTAGGTTATGAAAACGGTGTAAGCTTGGCCAAATGTATTTCAAATTTGGAATTAGCCGACATATTCGTGTCAGTTAAATATATTATTAAACGTTATGTATGTTTATTTTTGTTTCAAATGTAGTTTAGTAGGATTTTTGGTTACAGGAAAATTTTAGGTACGGTAATTACTTGTTTTTTACCTACCGCATTGACTAAGCATGGTGATTAATGCCGTAACCTTCTCCGTGTGAGAAGAGGCCTGTGGCTACTTATAGGGTGTTGATGTTGCATTGAGTATTGAGTATTGAAATGATGGCTTACAAACTCCAACTTTCCATGTCTCCAGAAATTTCATCAATAAACTTGTTTTCTTTTTAATTTCTAAAATTAATAAATATAATGATTAATTCTCAATTAAAGGATGAATTATTTTAATAATCTACTTTTCGTTTAACAGTGCGCAAACAAAAGTTTACGGTAACCCTAATAACCCTTTTTTTTTTTTTTTGAGGGGGGAAATCATCCAATGACTTCTCCCGCCCGGGTGAGGCGGGAGGGAGTGTCAGACTCTTACTGACTAAAAACCACCCCGTTCCCACTCCTGCACTTCGAGCCCGAGCCCCGGCAACCCGTTAAGTCTTCCGCGGCTCCGTATCGGCGTCAGCCCTGTTAAGCCCCATCTGTGGTGGTCTGATGGCTCCTTGAGGCGCGCGCGGAACGCGACGCGCCGTACGCTCGGGCCTGGTTCTGGTCGGGCGGCGAGTCACCCGTGCTCGCCGTCCGCAGGCCCGTGCTTACGGTGGCCGGAGATCGTCTCGCGATCCCCGACGCCCGGAGTGTCTCTCGCGACGGCCGGGTCGTGAGGAGGTTCGTTCCCTCACGCGCTCCGCCTCCTCCTTAGCTAGCATGACTGCTTCGCAGAAGGAGGAGACGGCATCCCAGTGCCCCTCGCTCCGTACCATGGTCTGAACCAGAGCCGGACGCGAGAGGTCGCCGTCGCCGATCACATTCCTGAGGACACGGCGGTGCTCAGTCCACGCAGGACACACCGCCACCGTATGCTCCACCGTGTCCTCCGGGCGATCCTCGCAGTGATGACACCCGGGCGTTTCCTCCCGCCCAATCCGAAACAGGAACCTACCGAAACTTCCGTGTCCGGTAAGCACCTGCGTCAGGCGGTAGGTGAGGACGCCGTAGCGTCTCTCAAGCCACTCCTCAAAGAGGGGACTTACCGCTGCAATGACAGCGAGCCCAGCCTTCGGTTGCGACAGTCGTTGCTGCCATTCCGTCATGAGATCACGCCGGAGCTCATCCCGCCACGCATTAATCTGGCGCGGCAGCGGAGATTCGCCCCGGCGACGTGCCTCCGCGCGCAAACAAAACACGCGCGCGAGCACCTTCGCTTCCAGATCCCACGGCGGTACTCCGGCAAGGAGGTTTGCCGCCTCCCCGGAGATCGTGCGATATCCGCGTATCAATCGGATCGCCATGACCCTCTGTGATGTAAGCAGCGCCCGAGCGGGCCGCCGCATCAGGTTCGGCGCCCACACAGGGGCGCCGTAGAGGGCCATGGACCGCACGACCCCGGCGTATAACCTCCGGCAGGAGGCGTTTGGCCCCAACCCTAATAACCCTGGCGGGAGAAGTCATTCGATGATTTTCCCCTTAAAAAAAACCTAATATGTTTCTGATATTTAATATTTAATCACTCTAAAATGGCGCCATCTCAATCTTAAATTGCGAATAAGAAAACTCCATTTAACGCAGACAAAGGCAAAAGAAGGACAGATTTAATTTGTCAAGTTGCCCATTCACTACGCAAGCACGCCAGAACAATAGTATTGTTAATGAATAGCCTTCCTTAGGCCACACTCGAAACGATTATGTTTATTTTTTCAAAGGCTTTTTGAGGCCTTTGCCGCAAAGTGCCGTGTACGTTTGTGAAAAAAAAAGTTTCGAATTCCTTTTTTAAAGTTGTATCTTCCTTTATAATTGTTGTGTATAACATCTGGTATTTCTGGTTAGCATGTTTGCGTTTTATGTTTTGTTTTTACTTGTTTGTAAGAAAAGTAATTTAATCTCTTAGGTTTTGTTCAGTTGAGTAAATAGTTACTATATTAACTTATTTCGGTTAGTAAAGCAAGTCGGAAACTATAGCTAGGTTATGGTTTTCAGGAACAGATTACTAGCCTTAACGAAAAATTCGTGAATTCCTTATTTAATCATGCATTGAAATAAGATGATCGCCAAAACATCCTGATAAAGCATGATAATATTCTACAAGTACCTAGGTATGGAGAAGACAATACAGTATCCCTTTCAACATCATTGTCAAAGTCAACAGCCCCTGACAGTCCTTTGCTCCAGTAAAGATATAAATATATATATATATATAGTCCACTATGAAGTCTCATCTACGTAAAATAATATGCCATAATCTCCAAGTTTGGCAGGCGGATTAGAGACTAAAGTTTTTAAAAGAATTGCTTTTCTCGCCAGTTCCTCAGTCAGCTCCTTCGATATCCGTGAGAAGACGAGGTGGTGATAAAAGTATTCTACTTGTCAGGTATCTCCTTTTATCGGTCATTTATGACGAAAAATACGATGATTCTCGCATAGAAATAGTCTTGTAAGAAATATCTCTAGTACAGTTTATTTTGTTTTTAAATTCAAAGCTTAAAGCCATCGAAGTGATTGCGTCTTTGCACAATATTTTATCGAATAAAAATACTTTTTCTTCTTCGAATGCACTCTAAGGAGATTAAAAACCTTCTAGAATACTCCAATACTTTCAAATTGGAATGTATTTTTAAAATATTTTAAGTACTCAAATTGACGCTTTCCAAATTTGATTTTAAAATACGAATTGGATGTTCTAATGCTAACGGTTATTTTTAAAAGCTTTTAAATGGTATTTCACGAATTTTTTCCTTGTATTTCAATTAAGTTGAATTTCATATGTTTTAATAAAAATTTTTTTTTATAAAATTCTCATTAGTAGCACGGAGTCTGGAAATGTGCCCGGTATATGGCAATAAGCTCACCCCCTATTACATGGGACTCATAACAACTAGTGAAAAGTGGGTATTACATTGTACTGTGGTAGAATGTGCACTCTGCCTACCCCTTCGGGGATAAAAGGCGTGATGTTATGTTATGTTATGTTAATAAAATCCTTACTATTATAAATGGGAAAGTGAGTTTGTTTGTTTGTTCCGACTTCACGCCGTAACTACTAAACTGATTGCATTGAATTTTTGCAGACGTCAAGTTAGTAGTCTGGATTAAATAATAGGGTACTTTTTATCCCGAAAAAATTTTATATTCCCGAGGGAAAACAAAAGTATAGATGGCGCTGTATGTATTGCTATATGTCCCATAGGCTACTTTTTATCCTTTTGTGACGCGAGCGAAGCCGCGGGTAAAAGCTAGTGTTTTAATAAATGACTCTGTGTATTTTTTAATCCATTGTAGCAGAATATAAATTATTATAAGGTGTTTTAACAGCTTTACTCTTTCCGCGGGTGATTCTCATTTACGAACTAATGAAAAGTCGATTAAAAAAATATTAAACAAAGCGAAACAACTGAATTGCAGAAATATACAAATGGGCTACAAGGCAGAATTTTTACATGTCAATGTTTGAAGCGAACGATGAGATCTATGTTTCCTAATATAGAGGTATAATAAATAATCTGAGAAAAAATGCGGAAACAAACTCAGAGGTTCGCCTTTTTTAAAGTGAATCAAATTGAAATAATGTACCACAATGCGCAACTCGCAAATAAAAGCAAATTTAATTACCTATTAATGATAATGAGTTAATGACTGTGTGTTGCCATTACTACCCATTAATTTGAGCAACAATTAAATCGAGGATTTAATGTAGGATTTATTTTTAAGTGGCAACAGTTTGTGGCGTTGGTTATATTTTATGTATACGACTCTGTACGATGTGTGTTTATCATCGGAGTTTTTTTAAATGTGAAAAAAATGTGAAAGAGCCATGCTTCGGCACGAATGGGCCTGCTCGACCGGATTGATACCACGGCCTCACAGAAAACCAACGTTTCGTCGTGTGAGTGAGGGTACACGAGGCCTATCCTAATCTCAAATTCCTAATCCCCAAAAGGCCCGTAATGCATTTGTAGCCTCTGGTGTTTCGTGTGTCTGGTGAAGCCGATTGCTTATCATCAGGTGATCCGTTGGTTGGTTTACCGGCTTATCCTATAAAGAAATATTCAAGTAACATCACACACACATCACCATCACAGTATCGATTACATACATCTATTATATGTGTCCATTTTCCTTCGATATTCAATATAGTATCGTCCATTTTCTATATAGTTGCAGCGGATATTGGACAATTCTAGGTTTCAAGGTAAGTGCTAGACTTACAATGAAACACTGACCTTTATTAACTTGCAGTAAGTACTAGGTAGGTTCACCTTGCTCCGTCTAGCTTTTCTTTAGAATGTTACTGCTAGTTTCTGGTAAATTCTCATGTGTTTTATGAAGGTATTGTAATAGTAAGTAGTAGATATTTGATTGTTTTGTTGTTTAAACTGTCAAACACCAAGCGGTCACCGGTGACCGCAACCTATTGTTCTATAATTGTGTCTATAATGACGGTACTCGACGAGTTAAGTTGATTTTGAGACTGTATAATAATATATAGGTTAATTAGGTAGGTTTTCTAGGGTCTATAAAGTCTTTCTTAAAATTTTCAGTAAAATGAAATATATTGAAAGTAATTGTACTTTCATTAATTGATATAATTTTTAAACATTTATAGTTAATTTTGTTGAAATAAGTAGGCTACTTGACGCAAAAATTTTTTGAGGTCATACGTTGCAATATCCACATAGAGGTATATTTTTTTTATCTTGCATAATTATATAAAATTCATAGAAAAGGTTTTGAGATACCGATAAAAGTATTTATAGTTAGCAACTATCGTATTTTATGACACGCGTTAGAACATTCGAGTTTTGCAACATTTAAAGTAATTGTATAGACTTACAACTACTTAATGACCATAATAAATAGCCGATATACATCCAAAATCAAATAATGAAAGTAAGATTATTTTAATATTATATTGTATTAAAAAATCGTCTCTGCTTTTATAATCACTGGGCTTATTAAAGCGAGAGAGAGAGGTACATTGGAACCTACGAATTAAATTCTGATCTTCAATCCTTCTGGCAAGCGTGAATATTACCTCTATAGTAAACCTCCATAGAGGAGAGTATAAGGGAGTCTTCAAGGTCCGATTGCTTATGGGACGAGACGTGTTCTATCGTAGACCGCATCATCGCTTACCACCAGACGAGATAGTGGTCATCAAACGTCGGTCCATCAAATATATATATAAAAAGGGGTGCCCAATCCAGGAGTGAACAGTAAAAGCCTGTTGATGTAAGGTAATAACTGCCCAAGACTATGATGATAATACAGATGAGAGGACTTGTCTGACCTCCAAGAGGTAGAAGATTATTAAATTGTTTAGAATTCCTATTGAAATTTGACCTCTGAAATTGTTATGATTTGAAACTATGATATAAATGTTAGAGCCTCTCAAATCTAGATTCAATTGTATTTAATCTATATTAATTAAATAGAATTTGATAAAAATATCGTCAAAGTCGTTGAAGATGTTGTTTTTTTTTAACTTATGTCATTCGATCCGTTCAAGTTTGATCGAAAGATAGAACCAATTAACCAATAGTCAAAATCTTGTCAGCAATAACTAGTATAACTACAGGAAAAAGGTGGCTGAAAGACAAAAGCCTCCTTTTAAATAAAAGACGTCATTCGCGACATTTTCCTTAACAAAAAAGGCACAAGCCCACACCTAAACAAGAATTCCGGTCACATTTTTTTAATAAAATCTCACTAGATTTCCTCGTGCGGCATCGCCCGAATGGTCAAAAAACATAAATCCATACTAAAATATTGTGAAGCTGAAGAGTCTGTCTGTTTATTATAACGCGTTAACCTCCGCAACTACTGGATCTGATTGAATAAGTCTTTTTGTGTTGGATAGTCCATTTATTGAGGAAGGCTATGGTCTATTTAACATTATCACGTTAACCGCCGCATAGGTCATCGGTGACCTACGTTAGCGGAGGATTTGCTTTCAACAGTTTTGTGTCCGCAGTCAAAGGCTACAATCAAGAAGAGCTAAGCAGCCGATAATCCGCACAGGATCCAATCCACGGGACAATCCGTACAGTAGTAATCATATCTGAAATCTTTCTCTAGAATTTCTCTATCTATTGGTGAAAACCGCACAAGAATCAGTCCGATGGTTTTTGAGATTGTTGCTTTCATATAGATGCTAGTGAAGACTTCTTTTTATTTTATATGTACCTAAGGATTTCTCCCAAACTTTTCAATGCGCAGAGGACATTTTTTCACTCAGAATCAATAAGGCCATGGCATAAAATACGCGGTAATCGAATAACTGGGCCATTCATTAAACCTATTCGATTAATTTCGTATCGATTACAATTAGGGTTGCCACCTTTTATTTTGGTATTTAAAGTACATTGACAATTATAGGTAAGAAAAAAAGTACATAGTACAAAAATAAAGTACAATTTATTCTTATTTAGTATTATATTTAAAAATATACTTTTTATTGCTTTTTGCAGTTTGTATTAAATTAGTATCTTTACTAAACAATTGCATCTTTACTAGAAATTGTCTAAGTGGCGCTGGCGAGTGGCGAAATCGATTCAACTTAAATCGATAAATATCGATATGGAATCGGTAAGTTTACCGAAAAATACTTACGACTTTAATAGAAATGAAGTTTGCAAAAATAAAGTATTTTCGTGTACTTTATTATTCTTATAAAGTATAAGAGTACAATTACCTTATAACGTACAATACTTTATTATAAAGTACGGGTGGCAACCCTAATTACAATAATCGGAATCGTATAATCTTTTTCATTCGAATACAATGAGTTCAATCGAATTTAATGTTCATTCGTATAATATTAATTTCGTTTCGTGATTGATTCTCAAATATTTTTGTTTATATTCTTCCGTTTGTTTCACTGTTTGAGTTAATTTTGGAAATTGATTAATTTGTGTGATGATTGCGCACTCGAATTTTCAATTAATGTTCTTTTATTTACCTTTGGGCGATGGCATAAAATATGCCATTATTGTATTTGAATTTCTTAGAAATAAAATATTACGACGTAAATTGTGATAAAATGAAATAACAATTAGAGAAAAGTATAGCACACAAGAACTTGATAAATATTCCGGATTACAAATTGATAATATGATAATTATTTATATTTGTTTACGCATTTTACGAAATGCGATAAGTAAATATACGCATCTGCGTTACGTATAAACTACTAAACGCTGCAAAATATGAAGATTTCATAAAAATAAATATTGTTAACAATAATACAAAATCTAAAAGCTTACAATACTTTAAAAATATATATATATTACGCATTTAATTAAAATAAACACGTTTAACACGGCTAATAAACGTTTCATCGAAAAAAATCGTTTAAGAAACGTCTACGCAATAAAAACACAAATAAAAGTGATATTAAAAAATATGTATTCACCTGTTAGCAGCAGTTACTCGCCCACCTGATGCCACAAATACTCTCCTTGCGATAAAAAAATACGCGACGTCAATAAATTACAATAAATCGTCCAAAAAGTCCAAAAATCAACGACAAGGAAGACTGAATTATTGTCTGTGTCTTAAAAAAAATAATCCACGTCAAAAGTTCATATCTGACGCGCGTTCGAAAATGGAAGTCGGTATTCGGATTTCAAAATTATTGTCCGTTTTTATAAGAAATGGCGGGAAGGAGACGTACGCTCGGCTTGGTGTCGAGGGTTAGACTGAAATGTGGGCAGAATACAGGGGCTGTAGCTATATGAGTCTATGAGTGGGTGTTTTTAGAGGAGGACAGCGAGATTCTAACATAATATGTTAGAAAGAGACATGTATAAAGTCGTAGGGAGAGCTCCGTCACGTACAAAGCTCTGCGTGCCAGGAAGAATTTGTAGGCGTTCATAATTGTACCTTTGATTGAGGTTTCCGAATTTAATAAGTTGTCTTAGTCGACACTTTGTCATTTACATCGACTGCATGTCTATCAGAAATAGTTTGGATCTAAACTTAGCGAATTTAAAAGCTTCGATTAACTATGAGGACGAAAATTGAACGGTATCTTTCATAAATTTCATTCATAAACAATAAAATTAAAGCTAAGGCTTTCGTTTGGTATTTGGACACCAAAAGTCACCAAAATTTTATAAGTTTCTATATGTGAAGATAAAATATAGCCTTATGGACATATAACTGTTTCTAAGCTAAAATACGGTTGGCAAGGTCAGCCTCAGAACGACTGACCATTCCTCGAAACCCTTACACCTTTCTATCCTTAAATAGTACGTACATACGTACGTAAACTCTGTCTCGTCGAGTACCGTCATTATAGACACAATTATAGAACATTAGGTTGCGGTCACCGGTGACCGCTTGGTGTTTGACAGTTTAATCTATGACACGAACAATCTATTGTATATAGTTCTTGCAAATACTAAATATTGGTTTTTGTTCTGTATATAGTATTTCATACGTTTCCTATTTACCTAGATGACGTCCTAGATGACAGCCTCAAAACAGCAGACTACACTTCAGAAAACACACCAATTTACTGAAATGAAAGCCAAGTACAAACTATGTATCCTAAGCACTAACCAATACAAGCATTCTCTCCCCATCATTGAAGGTATATTCTCACCTTACTTTGATTTTTGCCACTATGTAGTCCCGAATGGTACTGCTAGGGACCTTTTGTACGACATTGAGAAGAAACTTCGTGATTTTACTTTAAATGATTATTGCATACTACATATTGGAGAAAATGATGTCAGATCAGACAAAACCCATATAGAAACCATAATTCAGATAAAAGAAGCCTTACAGAAAGTGACCCACACCAACAAGATTATTTGTGCAGCAACCTATATCACAGGTGCCCCGATTTATAACTACAAAGTTGAAATGTTCAATAAACTTTTACACTTTGACATTCAAAATAATGAATATTCATATTTTTTTGACATTAATTATAACCTATCGTTAGACATGTTCTCTTATACAAGTGGAAAAATTAATAAACAAGGCATGGAAGATATATATAAACATATTATTAAAAACATTTTAGTTGACTATTCCATATTTCAACACATTGAAGTGGTAACAAATAATAGTAATGTAGTAAATTGTAACACTTACATTCCGGAGGATGGTAATGACGATCTTTTTCGTGTACAACCAAATTAATGTACTACATCAAAATATTAATGGTCTGCTGAATAAGTCTGACGTGTTGACTGCATCTCTTGAATCTTTGATTAGTAAAAAAAATATAGATATTGTATGCATAACCGAGCACAACATGACTGAGGGTGACTGGAAATTGTTGTGCGTCCCAAATTATTCAGTTGGTTCTATATTTTGTCGTAAAAAAACGACGTGGTGGATCTTGTATTCTTGTTCACAATTCACAACGCTTCTTGACAGTCCAAAACATTAAAAAATTCTCATTTGAATTTGGTAGATGTATACCTGAACATTCAACTATACCCAGTTGAATGTTCAGGTATACATCTACCCGAACATAAAATATATATATTCTGTATCTATCGGCCTCCTCGAGTATACTCGAATGACATAAAAAAATTCTTTGATATGATAACCTCTCTATTAAATCGCTACTCCCTTGGTAAAAATAAAATAATAATTTGTGGTGACTTAAATATTAATATGCTCAAAAATACCAAAGAGTCAACAGAGCTAAATGAAATTATTAGATCCTTTAATTTAAAAATCGGAATAAATGAACCCACTCGAATAGCAAGCGGAACATGTATAGATAATATATTTTTTAACATTCGCGGCTGTTCAACTGAAGTTTTAGAGCTTGCGTTGTCCGACCATAGTGCGCAATTGATTACGTGCCCAGTAAAAGTCAGTAGTTCACTAGGTCATTGGTATATTAAAAGCCGGGATTATAGTAAAGAAAATTTAAGTAAATTTAGAGAATGTATAAATGCTTTAAGTTTTAATGAGATTTTTGATTGTAATGAGCCTAATATCGCTTTTAATATGTTTCATGACTTGTTTAGTACGTTCTATTATCTATGTTTCCCTATAAAACGTATAAAAATATCTTTAAAACCGAAAGCAGCATGGATCACTAAGGGTATAAAGCAGTGCTGCAAACGTAAACGCCAACTTCTGTGGCAATATCGTAAAACCAAGACCGAAATCAATAGAAAAAGCTTTACAACGCTATCCTCAAGGCTTAAACGTATAATTAACCTTACACAAAAATCTAAAAATGACCATTATATAAACAATGCTCGAAACAAATGTAAGGCAACTTGGAATGTTATTAATAGAAGCAAGATTAACTTACTAAAGCCGGAAATACAACAGATAGTAACCACCAATGGAACCACAATTAAAAGCCCCTTAGAGATTGCTAATAGTTTTAACAAATATTTCATTAACCAAATTACAAAATTGGAACCTAACAAAGCACCTACATGTATAGATATTGCACCAAAATCTTTATTTATGGCACCTGTTACACAGAATGAAATACACAAAATAATTACAAACTTGAAATCGACTAATAGTACAGGATATGATGACATTACTACCAAAGTCTTAAAACACGTTTCTGATAAAATATCGCATGTACTCGGGCATGTTATTAATATTTGCATTTACCAGGGTGTCTTCCCAGAAATATTAAAAAAGACTATTATTAAACCCTTATTCAAAAAAAATGATAAAAATGACATGGGCTGTTACAGACCAATAGCGTTAGTACCTGTTATATCCAAAGTAATTGAGAAGGTGATTCACGAGAGATTATACAGTTACTTTGAAACTAATAACCTATTCACTAAGGAACAAGTAGGCTTTAGGAAAAACAAAAGTATCAATTTGGCAATTTACTCATTCTTGAAACACATTATGGTTAGCATCGATTCAAAAAGTCATGCATATGCGCTCTATATGGACTTAACAAAAGCATTTGATTATGTTGATCATGTTATCTTGCTTGAGAAATTATATGCTTATGGGGTTAGAGGTAATGTACATAACCTTATAAAGAGTTATCTATGCAATAGGAAACAGTCAACACACATAACTAGAATATGCTCTATTTCCAAAGAAATAAAAACTTACAAATCAGATTTTATTGAAAATAAATTTGGTGTGCCACAGGGTAGTGTGATGGGACCATTATTATTCATTATATATATAAATGACCTACCTAAAGCCATTAATCACAACTGTGTCTTATTCGCTGACGATAGCACAATTATATTTACGGGCAAGGACAAAACTCAGATTGAACTTGACATAAATCACACATTAACCACTATCATACAATGGTTGACTTTAAATAACCTTAAAGTTAACTTAGAAAAAACTAAATTAATGGCGTTTCAAAATAGGACTCCCAAGTTAGTAGATGACATAAATATTCACCACTCGCAGACCAAGATTGAGATAGTTGATACAACCAGATTTTTGGGATTGCAGATGGATTCGCAGCTGAGTTGGAAGCTGCATGCGGAAACGTTGTGCTCGAGACTTAGTCAGTACTCGTACGCAATATACATGTTGTCTAGAACGGTCAATACGTCAGCTGTTCTTACGGCATACCATGGGTATGTCACCCCCATATTGAAATTTGGTGCAATGTTCTGGGGCAATTGTACAGAAAGAGACGCGATTTTTAGAGCTCAGAAAAGATGCGTCAGAGCCATATTCAGAATGAAACAAACCGAAAGTTGTAGATCTACATTTGTTAATATTAAGATAATGACATTCCCGTGTATTTATATTTTTGACCTAATAATGTTTGCTAGGCAAAATACAAATCTCTTTCCAAAATTAAAAAGTAGGAGACAACAGTTAAAACTAAGCTGCATGCCAAACAGAACTGGACTCCTAAGTAAAAGTGTATTCTGCATGATACCTAGATTATACAACCATTTACCCACCACATTATTGGAAACAACAAACGACCATTCATTTAAAAGTAAATTAAAATGTCTACTTTTGGCAAAAGCCTATTACTCCATAAAGGAATTTTTAGAGGACAATATATCCGGAATCGAAATGTAAATATTGGAGCACACAGATACACTATTAATGTATGAGTAACTGTATGACATTAAATTTTAATTGTATTTTAGATAGTAACAATTTTATTAAATATTATGTATAGATGATATTCGATTTTGTGACATATTAGAATTTTTATCGACAAAGATTTAAAACTTTAATTTACCTATATGCTATTTTCTGACTTAATAATAATAATTATTCCTTATGACGTAAACCCACTATTTTTGACCTTAAAATTAATCTTTTTTATCTTGACTTAAATTGTTGTCACTTAACTTTGCATGGCGAAAGCCGGAATATGGCGATCTATATTATTATATGACTGTATAAACTATGAACAACATGATGTACCCATATTTGTGCAAATAAATAATTTGAATTTGAAATTTGAATTTGAATTCATTCATTTTAATCTCTGAATGAATGTAGTATAAATATATGTAGTAAGAGTAGGTGTTACCTAATAATCTATACATACATATAATAAAATCATCATAACTGTACATTAAATATTTTTTTAATACCTGAGACGTCATCAGCAATTGATATCGAAGCTAAAAATATATTTTTTGTCTATTTGTCTGTATGTATGTTCGGGCTAAACTCAATAAGTACTGCATGGATTTACCTCAAATTTTGCATGTATATTACTTATACAGGCCGGGTCAACATGTAGGCTTCATATTATCACGCTATCACCTACGGAGGAGGAGCTGTGAAGAACTATCCAAAGTAACTATCATATGTCTGTTGCAGGGTCAGCTAATGTTTTGCATAAAAATACTGGGTATCAAACCAAACACCCCTTGCCGGACAGTCGCTATTATGATCAATTTATAAACAAGGTAGACTGCCTCGATGGCCGAGTGGTCGCAACTGCGACTACCGGGCAAGGGGTCTCGGGTTCGATTTCTGGATCGGGCAAAGTATTACTGGGTTTTTAAAAACAACATCTTAGTGGTAGCACGGAGTTTGGAAATGTGTCCGGTATAATTATGGCAATAGGCTCACCCCCTATTACATGGGACTCATAACATAAATAGTGAAAAGTGGGAGTAACTTCTATGTGCACCTCTGCCTACCCCTTCGGAGATAAAAGGCGTGATGTTATGTATAATATGTATGTATGTATGTATGTAGAAAGTATTCCATAATTATAATGTATTCACCATTTATAATTAAGAAATCAAACCGTTTGATATTTCAGCAACTGATTTCATGAAGACAGCCTACAATAATGAAATTCGATATTCTTGAATCGGAAATGAGTGTTACATTTAGTTCCAGCCGTTTTCAGTTTTACTTCAATACAATGCTTTCAGAACATTGTAAGTTTATGAAGTTATTTTGATAGAGTATTCTGTTACTTGAAACTTATAGTTTAAACTCACAGTATCTTTTACTTACCTTGTTAAAATGACATTTTATTAATAAATGGTTAAATTAAGATCTACAGTTTAATTTATAGTGATGTTTTAAGTTTTATTTAAAGTTAGTAGTGTTATTTATGACGTAAGAGCCGACTAATGGCCTAAATTCAGGTCAGTTTTTTTCGACTTCATTTATTTTAGGTTTTATGTTTGACGTCAAAAACTGAAATCCATCCAAAGATTTTGAAATGAGTACATTCCTTTTTTAAAAGCCGATAAAAAAAAATAAAAATGAAAAAAGAAACAAGAAAACATCCATTAATTATGCCACGACACCGGACACACACGTAGACAAAAACACAGACACAGACAAGAATACAGGTACACACAAAAAGTTCATGGTGCGTCGCAGCGCAAAAGGCTAGAGCTCAGCCTAATAGGTACTACGGCCCGGGCACGAAGGCTCGAGTTCACGGCGCTGTTTTCACGGCGCTGGAAAATGTACATAATTATCTGCTTACGGTGACGCTGCTCGGAGTACACCATAATAATAACCTATCTATCTAGAGGTATATATAAAAATAAGAATGAATTTCCATTCGTTAGTCTCGCTAAAACTCGAGAACAGCTGAACAGATTTACCTAATTGATTGAACTAATAAATAATAAAATAAAATATAAGAAACTTGTGACTCCTCTGGTGTTGCGGGTGTCCTTGGGCGGCTCTGATCGCTTACCATCAGGTGATGTGTACGCTAATTTGGAAATTAGCCTTCTGCCTCGTTGGCCGAGTGGTCGCAAGTGCGACTGCTGGGCAAGAAGTCTCGGGTTCGATTCCCGGGTCGGGCAAAATAATACTAGAATTTTGAAAATCTCAGTAGTAGCACGGAGCCTGGAATTGTACCCGGTATATGGCAATAGGCTCACCCCTTACATGGGACTCATAACATAAATAGTGAAAAGTGGGTGTTACATTGTACAGCGGTATAATGCGTACCTTTGCCTACCCCTTCGGGGATAAAAGGCGTGATGTTATGTTACGTTAAAATTAGTTACTATTAGCTTCAGCCATGAGGGACTATACTTTTGACAGTAGAGCTTTTTAGTAAACTCAAGTCTTAGAAAATATGATTTCCAACTTATTTGCGCAGCTGCAGGTTATGGAAAGCCCCTTAAGTCGAGAAGTTACATAGTCCGGCTATGGAGTATCACGGATTGTGGGACTATGAGTAAATCCGTAAGCAAAAGCTAGTTCTTTGTACATCACAATGTGTATTCGTATCTTGGATTGATGACAAGTGTATTAGACAGTGTATGGTTAAAAATTGTAGGGTTGCTGGTGGTGAAATTAGAGCCTCGGTGTTCTTGATGATTATTTATTTATTGGCAACTTCACTGTTACATAAATTTACTATAAACTAATCAAGATAGTTGCAACCCTAAGTGGAGGGATGAAAGGGACTGCAGGGCTATCGTTTTTCAGATCTCCCCTAGCTGGCTAATTCCAGAAGTCCGCTAGGCTATCGAACTGGCGTTAGCGGTACTTAGGTTCAGATAAGGCTGCGTGGCTACCGAAATCTGATCCTCTAGCTAGTAGAATGATGATTTGTTCGAAGACAAGTCTGCTTATCATGGCGGATGCCTTGTTTGTATGTGTGTAATCTTCATAATAAGTAGTTGCTTTTAGTTGTGGTTGTTTTAGATAAATTATGCTAGAAGGTGCTGGGTGTTCGTTACAAAATGTAATCAGTCCGTCAGTTAGGTGATGAAAAAATATTAGACACATATTTTTTTTCTGTTGTATAAGAAAATAATACTTAGATAAAACAGCGTTAAGTTTAGGAAGTAGGAGCTCTTTACGTCACGGTACCCTATAAAATGTAGTAAATCGTGACGTCACATGATATTTTGAATCAATATATTGTCGAAAGTACCTATTTAATTATGTAAGAAAATAATAAATACGTTTCTGAAATAATTTAAAAGTCGTGTGTTTTAAAATAATCTACCAGACGGACATTAAAATAAAATGTAGGATACTATCCTACTTTCACATCTTCGATTAAAAACTAAAGTCATTACTTTAATTTGTACGTTTCAATGAAATAGTTAACCAACTTATTAGAAATGTATATGTTAGCAGCTAAAGTATTATGTACTCGTATAATGTTAGATAAAATTTTATTAGTTTTATAACAGACGTTCGGACAAGTCCAGACTTGTCTAAGTTTTGAAAGTCAAACGTAATTACATCTTGATTTTTAAAGTTACTTTTTAGGTCTACACATAACTTTGTTTTGTTCTTGAATTCTTGGCTTTTTTAGTACCTATTTGTGGCTATTATAGAAGGTATAAAATATTTTTTTATGTTTATTCAATAATATACTTACTTAAATAACATTATATTATGATTAAATCTATACAACTTAAAATTAACTAAAACTAAAATAGCGAATAAAAATTCAATTTCTTTTGGCAATTGGCAATTTCTTCATAAACCGTATGTAGCCTGGGACCCTATGGCCCAAGTGTTTCGACCCCAGTGTTTTAGGTATAAAATTATATTTATCAATGTCTTAAGACTGTATGTCTTATTACATTTTTGTAACATGCATGTGTTTACATACTTACAAATTATTTTTACATTCTCATCACACCCAGACCCGGAACAACAATTTGTGGTATCTACAAACAATTGATTCGTGCGGGAATTTACTCCTAAACACCAGGCATAGCAGCCGCTTTTCCAAACATATTTTTTTAAGGGGGAAAATCATCGAACGACTGCTTCCGCCTGGGTGAGGCGGGAGGGAGTGTCAGACTCTTACTGACTAAAACCCACCCCGTTCCTGCTCCTGCACTTCGAGCCGGAGCCCCGGTAACCCGTTAGGTTCTTCGCCACTCCGGATCGGCATCAGCCCTTTTCCAAAACATATTGCCTTGCCAACCACCGTGCAGTCAAAATTGTACCTATTTTATTATCTTCATCAATTATAATATGTATCTACTTTATCACACATTAAAAATTTTAATAATCACAGTTATTAGTATAATAGATGCCTGATTTTTATTTTAATGTCCGTCTGGTAGATTAAATCATTAGACACGTATTTTTTTATTTTCTTACAGAAACGAATACTTTCGACGATATATTGGTTGGAAATGTCGCGTGACGTCACTTCTATGTACATTTTACACGTAGAAATGACGTTTTAGCGCCCACTCCTAAACTTTGGTTCGTTTTATCTAAGTATTGTTTTATTATACGGCAAAGTAAAAAAAATACGTGTCTAATATTTTTTAATTACCTAACTTACAGATTAATTAGATTTTAAATTTTCATACCCTGTCATCATCCAAATTCACTAAGTACCAACCAATTTTCAGTCCACAGAACTATGGCTAGAGGCGGTTGTTTGAATTTCAGCGCTGAAGTCAAAATGAAATGGAGTTTCAAACTTATTTCATCAAGTACGGATGGAATTTGTGCCTACAATGAATATTCTATTGCTTTCGTTGTTCCAGTAGTTATAAATGAGCAATATCTTCAAATGGATTTTCAACTCTCCGTACGTAGTTACTTAATATTTCAATAAATGAGAAGAAGAAAAAAAGTGTCTGTTTGTCTTTTTGACATGTTAGAACGGAGCGTTTTTTATGATATGTTTTTTTGATCTAGAATTCTAGATTTAGGATGCTGATGGGAGTGATATTTACATGTATTTCTTTATGTCAATTTAATTTTAAATAACCATTCCCCCTTACTAGGATTTTCTCCTGGATCATGGATGCGTTTACAAGCATACAAGTACATACCTACACCTGACACCCAGACCCGGAACAACTTTTGGATCACACAAAGAGTTGCTCCGTGAGGAAATCGAATCGCTACACGTTGCGCGGCATCTAGTTGCTCGGCCGGCTATATTATGCAGATTATATTTTTATTAGAGGTATATAGGTGGTAAGCTGCAGGTGGACAGCAATTCTGATATTATGCCATTTATATTCAATGAAAGTTATTACCTAACCTGAATATTAAAATGTAAAACCCTGAGAAAACCGGACACGAGTATTTAGACTAAATAAGGTTTTAAGCGTGGTCAAAGAGTAGTCTGATAACCTGATGGTAAGAGATCAGCAACACCCATGGTCACCTACGTAAGAAGTGTGTTCCAGTAACGCGGACACTGATTACATTATTTGGGGAGTCGGGGGTATTCAGTAGGTGACGAAATTTAAGTGTGGGAGAGTCATTCTTGAGAGAGACCAGCTCGACCGGATTGATACCACGACCGAACAGAAAACGAATTGTGTTTCGTCGTGTGAGTGAGGTTAGCGGAGGCCCAATTACTTCATTCACGCCAATTTCTCCGTGACTGAGGAACGAAAGAAGTCGAAAAATGCCTTTGAAATATATTAGGTATCCAAAATCGTTTTTGTAACTAATTAATTGTCGGAATACTGAAACGCTACTCAATTTTAAGTCGTGCTGAAATATAGTTCTATCTCTACAAATTCTTTGTAAAATGACAGAGATGGCACGATAATTGAGCACGACTTAAAATTGAGTAACGTTTCAGTATTCCGGCATATGTTTGACATTTTCCCTTTAAAAATTAATTTATTTAAAGACTTTCAACAATTTTGTACATTGGCCAGCAAATCGACTTGCTCCAGTCTGTCAAATTATATTCAATTTTCGACTTTATGTCAATATAATAACGTTGAAGATTTAATAGAGATATTTCACTGAAAAAGATTGTTCTGCTGGCCACAGTATATCTACCTTAGTTTGAAATTTAATTTTATTCGTTTCATAGTAATTTTTATTTTTAATTTACGATTAATCCTCTCATTTTAAGGTTAATTGTTAACTATTTTCATTTTGTAAACAACTCTGTATTTATTTCCAGTGAATTCGATCAATTCAGTGTATTTTTTAATTATATAGGTTTATTTGTGTAGGTTGGGCGGTTTATTCACATAGCTTTTTTTTAACTTTGCCCCTCACTTGGATTTTCTCCTGTGTCGTGGGTGCGTTTACAAACATACAAGTTCATATACAGATGCCACCCAGACCCGTAACAACAATCTGTGGATCACACAAAGAATTGTTCCGTGCGGGAATCGAACCCGCGACACGTTGCAGTCAGCTGTTTAACAAGTTTACTAGACTACTCTCAAATCAAGCTAGTACCATCATAAGTAACATGCACGAAATGTGAATCCAATCCATGTATTATATTTCCTCGCAACCTAGCCATCGCGAAGAACACTCCGGGCATCGCAGATCGCGGGACAATCTCCGGCCACCGTAAGCACGGGCCTGCGGACGGCGAGCATGGGTGGCTCACCGTCCGACCAGAACCAGATCCGAGCGTACGGCGCGTCACGTTCCGCGCGCGCCTCAAAGAGCCATCAGACCACCACGGATGTGGCCCAATAGGGCTGATGCCGATTCGGAGTCGCGGAGAACCTAACGGGTTACCGGGGCTCCGGCTCGAAGCACAGGAGAAGGAACGGGGTGGTTTTTAGTCAGTAAGAGTCTGACACTCCCTCCCGCCTCAAAAATTTTTATGAGATAAGTCAATAAATGAGCAGGCGGATCACCTGATGGTCCAATAAACCTGATGGTAAGCAATCAGCACCGCCTATGGACGCCACACTGGAAGCACCATGGTGTTTCACCGCACAAGTTTTGTTGGCACGAGGATTGTTGGCGATTCAGAGATTGTGGAGATTGGGGATGGGGAGGATTGGGTCTCCGGTAGCCAGTCAAATGACGAAACACGACGCAAGTTGTTTCAAGTTGGTTTTCTGTGAGGCCGTGGTATCACTCCAGTCGAGCCGGCCCATTCGTGCCGAAGCATGGCTATCCCATACTTTAAGATTCTACTTGAAATTCAGAATTTAATTCATCCTCTCACACTTTCAACATAATTTCAGCTCTCTCTTCATTTCCTGGAATATTTTTCAGTGGGTTTCAGCTGAATATAATAATAATGGGTTAAAAATATTCAGTAGCAAGTGGTCACTTACATGAATATGAATGTAACTGCATTCCATTCATTGGTTCGTTTATTCTTTTATGAACGAGTGACCGGTTTGAAAGAGATTTTCATTTTAATTTTAAAACGTTCTTTGTGACACGTTTTAGGGGGTGGTTTTAAAATGGAATAATTCATTGTGATATTGGAAGTGATCAAGTGTTTTAATATAACATCGTGTTTCCTATTGTTACTTATAGAAATGAACAGATATCTATATATTGGATCCAAGTATATCCTAACAACGCCTGTGGATGCAGGTGGCGAGTTTTTTTTTTTTTTTTAATGGGACAAGCCCGCCACAACCTCCCAAAACCGCTGCAACTCCTGTAAGCCAGGATCTACAGTAGATACAACCATGAAAACATCGGAACACTGAAGTCCGGCGCGTCCCAGGGACATGAGTAACTGTCTTGGTTCCCGCAACGAAGTGAATCAGAAGATATTATAAGAAGAGAAGAAGAAAAAACTATGGTTTTCACTTCCCTCGGTGAGTTACTGCAGGAGACAGAATGAATTAAGCCTAAAGGCACAAAGAAGAGACTGTACAACTGGGTGAAGCCCAGTCGCCAAGCACCACGGAAATTTGACTAAAAACTAAGTGGCGTAACTAGGTGGCGAGTTGTCATTCGACGTGGAGGACTAAAGGGGAGGCCTTTGTCTAGCAGTGGACGCCTTCCGGCTGTGATGAGGATGATGATGACGATACCCTAAAACAGAAACCAGTTACCGCAAGATAAGCAGCAGCACCACCATTTCTGTGATAAGAACCTTTTCCTGACGATAACACACACAACAAAAAAAATCAGCCAAATCGGTCTAGCCGTTCTCAAGTTATGGCGTGACAACGCGAAACCGGTTTCATTTTTATACACAGATTTATATATTTCATCAGAAGTATTTTTTCCTAGAAATATATTACCTAAGTGCCTTGTATAGTGGCCTCTGCCTTTTTTTTTTTTTTTTTCAAACGGGGGAAAAATCATCGAATGACTGCTCCCGCCTGGGTGAGGCGGGAGGGAGTGTCAGACTCTTACTGACTAAAAACCACCCCGTTCTTTCTCCTGCACGTCGAGCCGGAGCCCCGGTTACCCGTTAGGTTCTCCGCGACTCCGAATCGGCATCGACCCTATTGGGCCCCATCTGTGGTGGTCTGATGGCTCTTTGAGGCGCGCGCGGAACGCGACGCGCCGCACGCTCGGGTCTGTTTCTGGTCGGACGGGGAGCCACCCATGCTCGCCGTCCGCAGAGTGGCCTCTGCCTACCCCTTCGGGAATAAGTGCAAGGACAAACTCCTTACTGAGAATTCAGAAATCGCAAAATCGTTGATACGACTTTGAAGCCGATTTACTTGGAAATCATTAGCAACTGTGGGTGGTTGCATATACACCTTAATAGATGAAGCCTTCACCACCTGTACGAGGAATCTAAGACTTTGTAATATAACATAATGTTATGTTACGTCTATTTTAATAAAGGTCACAGAAAAATGCACATACAACGTGTACGAAAAATGCTTTCAAAAAACGAAGGTAGGTGATGGTACAAAACAAGTTTTATTTTAAATAAAAGTAATTATTTCTAACATAACATCACGCCTTTTACCCCCGAAGGGGTAGGTAGCAGGTGCACATTAGCGCACTTAATGCCACAATGTTACACCCAATTTTTACTATTTATGTTTAAGCCTATTGCCATGTATCGGGTACATTTCCAGACATTTTTTTTAATTCCAGTATTACTTTGCCTAACCCGGGAATCGAACCCGAGACCCCTTGCCCTGCAGTCCCACTTGCAGCTAGGCGGCCAACGAACCCATGAAACCCAAGACCTCTTGCTTGGTTGTGGAACTTAGGACCACTCAGCCAGTGACACAACAATTAGACCATAGACAAACTGACAGACTATTATTTATTACGTTTCAAAAGTGCCTAATTATAGTGAAAAGGACTTAACGGGTTACCGGGGCTCCCGCTCGAAGGGAAGAAGTAAGAACGGGTTGGCTTTTGTCAGTAAGTTTTAAGTGTGGGAGAGCCATGCTTCGGCACGAATGGGCCGGCTCGACCGGAGTGATACCACGGCCACACAGAAACTTGAAGCAAAGCTTGCGTTGTGTTTCGTCGTATGAGTGACCGAAGGCCCAATTACCTTCCCCTTCGCCAATCTCCCCAATCCCTGAATCCCCAACGATCCTCAAACTCCTAATCCCCAAAAAGCCGGTAACGCACTTGTAATGCCGATTGCTTGCCATCAGGTGATCCGTCTGCTCGGTTACCGGCTAATGCCGTAAAAAAAAACCTCGCCTCACCCAGGCGGGAGAAGTCATTCGATGATTATCCTCCCTTAAAATAAAAAGTTATAGTGAAATAAATGTTTTAACTATGCCTTCGACTAGCGAGTCAGTCGAAATGCAGGTTAGCAGTGCTTAAACAAAAATAGAACACGATAAATAACTTCTAGGTAAATAGGTACTTCGAAATTAATTCTGCAGCACAGTGCAGCGAAACTGAAAACTTTATATTAGTTCGTTTAAAATCCACACATCTATCTGGAATTAGCATAACCGGGAATAAGGCGGGACGTATAAAAGTTGGTCCTGAAACTCCAAATCTCGGCTTCAGTTGCCTGAAAATATTCATCAAGTTTACGTAGGCGATAATCTGCGCTTCTCAGATCGACCTACGCCAGTGAAATTTTTACCTAGTTCATCAAAAATCATTGTAAAAATATAAGGATTGAAGTTCGAGTCCTAGTTTGGGTAGAGGTTTAGGCGGATTTTCAATTTTCAATAATAGTAGATAGTAGATTGCTTCGTTGGCCGAGTGGTCGCAAGTGCGACTGCCTGGCAACGGAGAGACCCCTTGACTTTACTCGACCCGGGAATCGAACCCGAGAGGGTATTATTACTGGGTTTTAAAAAAATTCTTAGTAGTAGCACGGAGTCTGGAATTGTGCCCGGTACATGGCAATAGGTCACCCCACACATGGGACTGTTAAAATAAAAAATGAAAAGTGGGTATTATATTATACAGTGGCATAATGTGCACCTCTGCGAAGCCGAAGCGGGTCGCTAACAAACAATAAATTAAAGAAAGAAAAATTAAACAGAAACCGCAAGGAAAAAGTATCAACAGGAAATTTTCAGAAATTCCTATGGAAGTGATAAAATATAGCATTTTTATACGCGCATATAGGTAATACAAAGTAAGAACAGCAGCCTTTAGATAAACATAATATTAGATATATAAGCTATCAAAAAGTTATCTTAAGTGCACCTCTGTCACCCACATTAATGGATAAAGGGCGTGAAGTTAAGTCAAAAAGCCTCAATGTTAATATCCATACTTATTCCATCCCAATGAGTTTGTTCAGTAAATTGTTTTTTACGGTCTTATGCGTTTTCACCGTGGGCGTCTAGCGAATTCTATTTGCTTTTTAGCTCGCTAATATACCTCTATTGGAAAATCTTATGAACTACGACTTTAGAAAAATAGTAGTTAAGCCTGTCGGTGTATTTTTACATGGAGATTGGTTTTTTGTAATGTAACTTTATAAGAAATTTTTATAATAATAAATTTGATAATGTAATTTATTCACAAAACTGTTCGTCGAGGATACTCGATGAGTTTCAAGCCGTGTTGGGAGCCTATAATAGAAAAGGAGTTGCTTTAACGTAACATTACTAGGTACACTTGGAATTCGGAGCCGTGGAGGACTTAACGGGCCGTCGGGGCTACGGCTCGAAATGCAGGAGTAGGAACGGGGTGGTCTTTAGTCAGTAAGAGTCTGACACTCCCTTTCGCCTCACCCGAGCGGGAGAACTCGGGATGATTTTCCCCCCTCAAAAAAAATGTACACCTGGAAATACCTAACAGAGTAGTGGTGAATCAGTAATTGCGAAAATTTGTGAGTTTATGTGTATGTTTATAACTTATCAAGTCAAAACGGCTGAAGGGGTCGGGATGAAGTTTGGGATAGAGGTACCTAGATTATGGTCTGGAATAACACAACGGAACATAAACGAAGTCGCGGGCAGAAGCTAGCTATATAACTATGTTACCACTTAAAAAAAACCGTCTTTTATACGTTATGTCATTTCAAATAATTCTTTTGTTTGAACTCCCACGTCCATTGAAACAATAGTCTAAAATTAACCGTATTCAACCCACGGGTTTCCGGTCGTGCATCTGTTACAGCCGCTGAAAATTATGAAAATAATTCAGCATTTTCATTGTGAATCAGTTTCTCTTCATGAGGCTATTTCAGGAAATGTCAATCAATAGTTTTCAAGTGTGTAGTTGCTATTGTGAACATGAATTTGACGAAGATTCCAACTAATAATGTGGTATCACCTTTCAGCGGGTTGTTGAAGGTAGATGGAGGTAGCTCCATGACATCAACAGTCGGAGCTGGACGATGAATTTCCTCTACAAAACGAGGATTGCCATGATCACGCTTAATTAAAAATCGCGTGTTATTCAAGTGAAAATATTGAGAAAACTTTTCTCAGTAACTCGTAATTTCTAATTAATTTAGTATAATTATGTCTCACGACAGGTATTATAAAAACCTCATCATGTGAGTTAGGTTACCGGAGGCCCAATTACCCTCCCCTTCCCCAATCTCCCCAATTCCTGAATCCCCAGCGATCCTCAAACTCCTAATCCCCAAAAGGCCGGTAACACCTTAGTAGTGTAGTGGGAGAGCCATGTTTCGGCACGAATGGGCCGGCTTGACCGGAGTGATACCACGGCCTCACAGAAAACCGACGTGAAGCAACGCTTGCGTTGTGTTTCATCGTGTGAGTGAGGTTTCCGGAGGCCCAATTACCTTCCCCTTCCCCAATCTCCCCAATCCCTGAATCCCCAACGATCCTCAAACTCCTAATCCCCAAAAAGCTGGTGACGCACTTGTAACGCCTCTGGTGTTCCAGGTGTCCATGGGCGACGCCGATTGCTTACCATCAGGTGATCCGTCTGCTCGTTTACTGGCTTATGCCATAAAAAAAACGCACTTGTAACGCACCGACACCCACGAGAAGAGAAGAAGTGGTGACAAACATACAGAGTGTAAATGAACCGCTTCCTTAAAATAAAGACATGTGAGTTTAATTTCCAAAAAAGTAAGGAATTCAATGCTTTTTTATATAATCATAGTTTAATCAACTGCCTAAAAACTGACGTTTCATGTCTTAATCAATAAATATTTTTTTTGCGTTTTCAGAAGTGTTCCTTCCGTATACACCCTATATTGTATTCTCTTATGGATGACGGAAAAATATTCAGGGGAATCAGGTTAAGACTCAGTACAGACCCTAAAAATGGAAGGCTACTTAAAAAAATAAGTCCTAAGAAACAGTTACACACAATTTTTTTCGAAAATATGGTATAAAAGACAACACTGTGAACAAAAGCTGGCATAAAATATTCCAGTATTATAAACTTCTTTGTATAGCTAAAATTTATAGGCCCACTCTTTATCTATAATAAATATCGTCTAAGTTAATATTATTCAAGGGATTTATAGCACTGGGGTTACCTGTATTCTTTCATATAATATTAATTTTATCGAAACTTACTGCGATATTTTTAGATCAGCTCAGCTCTATGGTAATATCTTTTTACGTTTTCATCATAAATAATGTGCTAGTGATAAACGATTATGGTGGTTAGATTCGCCCGTTGTGAGTCACCCACAGCTGGACAAAGAACATCTATTTTATAGTGTTTGTTTTCATAATCCCCAATCTAGATGGAGAAAGCCGACGTGAAACAACGCTTGCGTTGTGGTTCGTCGTGTGAATGGGGTTATCGGAGGCCCAATCACCCCATATCTCCCCAATCCCCGAATCCTCATCAATCCTCAAAGTCCTAACTCCAAAAAGGCCGGTAACACACTTGTAACGCCTGTGATATTTCGGGTGTCCATGGGCGATGCTGATTACTTACCATCAGGTGATCCATCTGCCAGTCTACCGGCTTATTCCATTAATAAAAGATGGCAACACCGTATCGGTTGGCATTTCGAACACACAGTTGCGAGTGCATTGCTGGCCTTGCTGCTGGCTTTTTTGGTGAAGTTATAGTTCCACATAACGTAGTCGGTTCATTCATATTGGAGCATGACTGTGGTCTGCTCATGGACTGAACAAACAATGTACTTATATAATGAATTCCTTTAGGTACATAGTCTTTTTAGGAAGTACAAAATTATTATTATGTCACTTATGAAAGCGACCACAAAACAAATAGAAATTCCGGGAATTCTTCATCACTTCTCATCGCGTAGGATCCAATTTGGTCTCACAACATGTAGTCTATAAATAAACCATTCACGATAACCGAATACCCTACCAGAAATATTTGATTTAACTTTATTTGATTACGTAGTATAACATAAACCTTCTTATTGACAAAAGGGGTTAGTAAAAGTGTTTTGCTAACTCTGCGAATAAAAAGTACGGCAGAGTAGGGTATGTAAGTACCTACCCTACTACTACTACACTAGTAGCAGACTTCTGCTACTAGTTTTCTAAACTGCTACTACTTCACGTGGGTGTCATAATAGTCTACTAAGCGACTTTCTTCTTATTTAACTAAAAATCGCTAGTTACTCACGTGAATATACTGAGAAAAGCTCTACTACCGCGATTTTAGTTAATTTCGTATGTCTTACGATAGTTATTATAAAATCATGGTAAAAATGTTTTCAAAATTACAAAATTTTATAAAATACTTTATCTTTGTCCTCCACGACAGGAATCTAACTTAAAACCAATAACAGAAAGCCCGAATAAAGTCACTGTACTATCGAAGAGCATCATCGATGTTAATAATGCATCTGAAATACAAATCAAACCATATTTCTATAGTACAACTAACAAAGCTAATTTCTAAATATCTAAAACACAAGCTCAATATTGCCACATATATATATATATATATATATATATATATATATATGCTGGCAGGCATTCCGCCAGGATGCCAGCAATTATTGACAATCCTGGCATGCCAGGGTTCCTGCTATTCGCTGTTTGTGCGTGACGCAGGAATTTTGTAGTTATAGGAACTATTAGCTAGACAAATGTCATACTGATATAATTTAATATCTATAACATAACATCACGCCTTTTATCCCCGTAGAGGTAGGCAGAGGTGCACATTATGCCATTGTACAATCTAACACCCACTTTTCTCTGTTCTATGAGTCCCATGTCATAGGGTTCGAGCCTATTGCCATATACTGGGCACAATTCCAGACTTCGTGCTACTACTAAGATTTTTTTTACGCACTTGCGACTACTCGGCCAACGAGGCAGTCTTAGGAGTGACGAGTTTAATATCTATATGTTGTATATAAGTAGGAAGTTAGTGTGGGTCGATGTTAAACAAAGCTAGCATTAAACTATGATATCATAGACTATTCCTCGAAGTACAAAGCGTATTTACATAATTATCGACTCTTTTATATATTTGATGGACCGACGTTTGACCACTATCTCGCCTGGTAGTAAGCGATGATGCGGTCTACGATAGAGCACGTCGACCCATATGCAACCTAATCACTCGGGCCTTGAAGATACCCATTTTAGAAATACCGACTTGAGAAAAGAAGAGCCTATTGTGTTACTGATTTCTATGTTAACTACTTTCTGTAGCGGCTTTACCTATGTGTTATCAGGATGAAAAGTAGGCAGTATATTAAACTAGGCGCTAATCTAGCTCTATGCTCATCATTGACGTTTATTAAGTATCTACTTTTTGCATGTAAGAGCAACAACCAAAAATCTAATTTGAGGTTTCGCTTCTAATTTTAATGTCACTGCGCGATCGCAGATGATTCGATAATCATCAGCAAAACAGATCTAGAATTCAATAAGTATCTTTTACGTTACATCACAAAAGTTGATAGGTACAATATATTGTTTTCCCAATAAAATTTGACAATACAATACAAATATAATTCCACAATAATACGGCGCAGTATCAATGCTTACACGTGAAAGCTTTGTAGCAAATTAGATCTGCATCATTTCTATAGTTGAAGGATATCGGGTAGAGTTAGATATACAACGCAGAAATATACAGAAGGTTCATAAGTACATTAGTATTATCATTCCATCTTCCATAATGAGTGTCTCGCAAGGTCGCAAGTGCGATTGCCGACTGAAGACTGCAGAGTCTTGGTTTACTTTTGATACAAGGGTGGGGAAAAGTACCCCTGGGTTACTAAAAAAAATCTTAGTGGTATCACGGAGTCTGGAACTGGAATTGGAACGAACTAAGAGACTACACATTTCAAGGAAACCCAGCAGCATAGCTCTCTGGTAATAACATGATAGATAATAAATAAAGGTTTGAAATGGATTGTAGTATCCCGCTACGAGGTTACGTTGCTACGGCGTAGCATGTTGCTACGAAAATGTAGCAATTGTTACGACTGTTACGAGTGTATTGTATTTTTATTGTATTCCATAATTATAGATAAGTATGTAATTTGTGTGTTATGGACGTCGTGGTGGTCTTCTCATGCATAAGGGTGCGGGTTTGAAACCTACCAACAGCAAGTACCAATGTGACTTTTCCCAAGTTACATGTACTAAGAAATTTTAGACACCACTGACAAACGGTGAAGGAAAACCTCGCGAAGATACCTGGACTTTATAATTATAAGTTTGAAATCGCCAACCCGCATTGAGCAAGGGTAATGATTAAACTGTCAAACACCGAGCGGTCACCGGTGACCGCAACCTATTGTTCTTTAATTGTGTCTATAATGACGGTAGTCAACGAGTTAATAGTCAAACCTGAAGAGGCCTTTATTCAGCAGTGGCCACTTATCAGCTGATGATGTGATGATGTAATATAATTTTATGTAATTGACAAA
Source organism: Spodoptera picta (assembly GCA_038387885.1). Taxonomy (NCBI): domain Eukaryota; kingdom Metazoa; phylum Arthropoda; class Insecta; order Lepidoptera; family Noctuidae; genus Spodoptera; species Spodoptera picta. Next base: position 57,846 of record JAZHFQ010000269.1, read on the forward strand.
GATTTTGCAAAGTTAACTTTTTGTATTATTTATTTTACGTGGCGCCATCGCATGTAGGCGTCTGGTTTAGAATTCACTCGATGCATACTATTGTTCTACTCCCAACTAATTTCATATGTATTCGTGTAGGTTTAACTACGTAATGTAATACTCTCTGATATTGTTATCATAGATTTGATGATGTCTGTCTGTGAAGAGATCGAAGCTTTAGTCTCAAATCACTTATCTCCAGTATTATCTGCTAGGTACTGTTGATATAGTGATTAGTATTATATTTCAAGGGCTTTCTGAAATTTCAAAATACAATTCTGTAATGCGATTTTTAACTCTATTGTAACGTGTGTATATTTTAGTTAACCCACCGTAGGATTAAGGTTACCCACAGATTATTAATGTCAAGTATTTCTTTAAAAATGAAAAAATCAACAACAACAAACTATGTATTGATTCAAAGATTTTTAATTTAAGAATGATTCTGAACATAAACATAATAATTGGATAGTTTCCTGGGCCAAAAATAAATTATTTAGATTTTTCAGTTCAATTAAATATTGAAAAATAGTTACACTTTCATTCATTGATTTGCCGATTTACTTAATTTACGATTTATTCTAGAGTTTTTTTTAGGTATAAGTGTGTTATTTGATGCGAAAATATGATGACGTCATAAGATGGTATTTCGTACAAAATTCATAGAACAGTATCGTTTTTAACGTTTCGATAAAAGTATTGAATTTGACTAGTTGCCAACTACCGTATTCAGGTTTGTAATACCATTTTGTTTTTTTCATTAGATGCATGAACCTACGGACGGTGCCATCATGGAGCCATGAGACCACCACAGATGGGTCCAGTTAAAGTGATGCCAATACGTAGATGCGGAGAACTTTTAAACAAGAGATTGAGGCTCCGACTCAAAGAGAAGGAGTAGGAACGGGGTGATTTTAGTCAGTAATAGTCTGACACTCCCTCTCCCTCTCGCCTTACTCGGGCATTTATCAAGTCATATGATAAATATCTTATCTTTATCTAAAAAAAATACATGTATGTATGTATGTACATTCTACAATGTACAAAAAACTTTATATATCTAAATATATAAAGTTTTTTCTAATATATAAAGTTTTTTAAATATCTAAATATATAAAGTTTTTTAGCACACATATTTATTTTGTATGAATCGATTGAAAGTAATCAAACACGGTGACTGATCGCTGATTGCTTTCAATACAGAAAAATGATGATTGCAAAAAAATTGCAATAAGTGAAAAATTTCTGTAAAACTTATTAGTTTTTCGGTTTCATGAGAATTATAAATATACACTTGTTTCGAATAGCATATGATATATAAGTTTTATAAGTTACTTTGTTTAAATATGTACAGCATATTTACTTGTTTAAATGTCTATATGTGTATAACTTATTACCATTATTTTTATTGATAGTCTTATAAAATAAACTAATGGTTAAAGGATTTCTGACGGGTACATCATTGTTTACGATATTTGAATAACAATAAACCTAATTTTACCTTACACAATATATTTAAAAATAAATATCACGTCTATGTTACATTCAACAATAATTCTAATTCACCATGTTCTTAGAAAAAGTACAGAAAAAGAAATACAGAAAAAGTACAAAAAATCACAAAAAGTCAACAGATTTAAACACAATAAAAATAATAATCACAAAGCAACGCCTACACGATTTTATCCCGGATTTACTCGAGTACCTCCTCCCTCCCACCCTCCCCTCCCTCCCCTCGGAATATCAATGAACGGAGGAATCTTGGTGGAATTCCTCCCATCCTCCATTTCGTCCCGCTGCTGTAAACTTGTGGTATTAAAATTTCATTCTTATGTCAATATTTTCAGGGGTGATAATCACTTGTTTCAGTTTTCTCAATTATGTTGGAAAATTGTTGACAGTTGTCTTTGAAGGTGAGAGGCGATGGAAGATGAATAGATAATTAGTTATTTGTAAGAATGTGATTTTTTGCCGTGACATTCGCTGGCAAGGTATTATTATCTTCTTCTTCTCTGTCGTTTCGCTCTTGGTAGAGCGGTCGTGATCACGTTGAGGCGGCCGTATTTGTGTTAGAGGCCGATACAGCTTTCCTCACGATCTCCCGCCATCTCAATCATTATTATATTAGGTATATTACTCTCTTTATTATAGATAGGGTTATTTAAAATTTCATTTAAAACGTAATGGTCTAAAAGACACGACAAGGGTATTTTACTGGTTAGGTTTTATTAAAATCAAATGTGCATGAAGCATGTTTTACTATTTGACTCGGAAGGCTAGATCTTAGAACACCCTACGCGACAAAAGTATAACATAGATATACTGTATTATTATATTATCTTAGTTAAGAACTTGAGTGACAAAAAACCTTCGACCGAAAATAAAGAAAGTAAGTTGCAAGCCTGTTTTTTGGTACAAGCCTGCCACGACCTCCCTAAACCGCTCGTGTAAGTCAGGATCTACAGTTGACATATCCATGAAAACACCGAAACACTGAAGTCCGGCGCGTCACAAGGACATGAGTACCTGTCTTGATTCCCGCAACGAAACAAATCAGAAGATATTATAAGAGAAGCAGAAAAAAACGATAATGAAATAAACCTAAAGGTACAAAAAGGGACGGCACAAAAAAAGACTGCACAATTGGGAGAAGCCCAGTCGCCAAGCACCCAGTGGCCTGTTAGACTTAATTATTTATTTTACATAAGTACAGATACAGACGACAAATTGAAATCGCACGCAACAATCTTAATAATAAATAGTGAGTGAACCTGAAGTCCAATTACAGCTGTGCATAACCTATTTATCAAAAAACATAGGCATGGCAAATATTTCATGCCTGACACAGTTGACAGTCCATCGTTCTACCTATCACAAAGGATAGGTGATAACCCAAAGCTGTTAGCACAAAAGCCAGGTTCTGAATCCCTGATGAAGTGGTTTTCAACAACAATGCACTTCCAATAGGTAGAGGCTATTGCTACGTATATACATAGCTCTAATATACCTCTAGTTTATAGATTAGGTTAGGTAGTGACGTCACCTACAGAGTGCAGCTCTATCGTTCGCCAACTAAATCCAATAAGATTAAGGGACTGGTTGTAGTGTAAACTGTGAAATATTTTATGGACGGTAGTTTTTATGAGGTCTTGATATTGATGTTTTTAATTAAAACGTCACCCCAGACTATGATTTTATTCTGTATCGTGGGTGCGTTTACAAACATACAAGTTCACATACACATTACACTCGAACACGCGACACGTTGTGCGGCAATCAGTTGTCCAGCCACCGCACCAACTGTGCAGTCATTTGCATGTGAAAGTAGGTAGTTCAATATTGACTAACCTGACTATCATCAACAGTTTGTAATCATTTATTCTTAATCTATAGCCATCCTCTACCAAATAAAGTCTGCTATATTATCTATGCTTGATAAGGGAATTTGAGATCGTAGTTTACAAAACATAGGTTTATCTGATAGCGCTGCAGTTGCATTGAGCAAGCGTGATGATTAATGTTCAAACCTCCTCCAACTGAGAAGAAGCCTTTGGTGCTGCAGTCTTTGTGAAAATTAAATGTGTTTAAAAGAGAAATTACCATAATTCCTGTAAGAATTAGAAACTACTAGTTACTTTTGGTATAATTTTGTATTCGCATAAGAGAAAACTCTAGAGTAGAACCACATAAAAGAAAAAAATAATAAGTAAAACACACGTAATATAAAAGAAAACACCCCAACAGAAAAAAAACTCCAATTTCTCTCTACCTAATTGTAAAAGAGTAACGTTACCATATAAAATTACTGTGACATACATATATTAGCGGCCCGGCCCTCCCCTCTCATGTTGCGAGGTCCTAACTCTCGACAATTACCTTTGAAACGTTTCCATGCCTCCAATTTAGCTTTGTTAAGCGAACAAGCGCAGAAAATAATGGCTCAAACTCGTTGAATATAAGCAATCTTGATTTTTACGGTAATTTTTAAGGGAAATATGAATGATATATACTTTTTTTGGAATTTTGATATTGACTATGGTTATGAAAGTGACGTATTCCTTTTTTCATTGGGTCATATTTTTTCACGAGCAGATGGATCGTCTGATGGTAACTAATCAGGGCCAACCATAGACGGGTGTCTACCAACACTAGGAAACTCATCGTTGTTGTCATTGTCATCACATACTCTGGGAGTGTGATCTCTGGCAATATGATAGTAACACTATGTTTAATTGTTTCGTCAGGTGTAGCTTATTATACGGACCTTGTGGAAACTAGAACAAATTTCCGTGCGTTTAGGCGCTTTTGCCATACCTATTATTGGAAGCAAGTATAACAGCTCACACATAAGACGCACTTAGTTTTTTGTCAAATGACAATGACCAAATTTGTATGGAGCGTGGTGCCTTTTCATTTTTTCGCGGCAGTTGATCGGATGTGGAAAAACTGATGCAGAATAACATTACGAACAAAAAAATATATGGGGTCTTATATCAAAAACACAGTCTAAACCGAGTTAAATCAGTTCAAAGATGTGAAAATAGTGCTGTATTATACCTGTCATTTTGTTGATGGTGACCGTACACAATGCATAATTCTTCATTTACTTGTCAGAAATATTTTGTAATAAATGTAATAAACGATTTCAAGGAATGTAATAAAGCTTTTTGTAGACTATTTTATTAGTTTTTTTTTTTTTTTTTTGGCCACGGAACCAGAACAGAGTGGACCATTAACTGGCCACAGCTCAAGTAAAAAAAAAAATATTTCGCTTGATTGGCTAATGTATTCACTTTATATGTATACGGTTTATGGCCTATGACACATTTTCATGATCAATTTCCTCTCAGTCGAAAATCCGCAAAATACTTTACTGAGCCCTATCATGAAATGCTATGTTTGTCAGCTGCGGCGTCGGTAGCGGATTGAATAGCGCTGATCACTTTAAAAGTCGTCGGTTTTTTTTCTTCAAAAGATTATGATAACTATTAAGTAGATGAGTGTCCCACCAGGAGTCAATGGCAAAAAAAATATACTTTATTAGATGTTTGGACGGCTACCACTACTCAACCCACCACTGGTACCACTGCTGACATTCATGAAGCTTCATGACGCAACTCCTAGAAGCATCCGACAAGTTATCGACTGAGAGAAAATGTAATAAAAATTAGTGCCTGGCAATATGAATATATTGTGGTGTGATGTGGTTTTCCTGTGCCCGACGTAAAGTGGCGCGCAATTTGAGGTTAGAAATTGTGACAAAACTATGAATAATTTGAATAAAAAACCGAAGTAAAATGTTTGACTCCAGCTCCTTTCAACGCTCATAACTCAGTTCAGACTGAGATTTCCATATATGTGCCCATAGACAATTTTGTTTGTAATGTCATTCTAGATAATATTTTCCATAAATCATCGACTGCCGCCAGAAAAAAGAAAGGCACCAATTTTAATCAATGCCCTTTCCGTGGTGCTTGGCGACTGGGCTTCATTCAGTTGTATAGTCTTTTTTTGTGCCTTTAGGCTTAATTTATTCCGTCTCCTGCAGTAATTCACCATGGGAAGTGGAAACTATCGTTTTTTTCTTCTCTTCTTATAATATCTTCTGATTCACTTCGTTGCGGGAACCAAGATAGTTATTCATGTTCCTTTGACGCGCCGGACTTCAGTGTTCTGGTGTTTTCATGGTTGTATGTACTGTAGATCCTGGCTTACAGGACTGCAGCGGTTTTGGAAGGGTATGGCGGGTCTGCACCATTTAAAAAATAGCATTGTCGATTTATGGGAGGAGTTGGATCTCTTTATACAATCCAGCCATCATATTATATGATAAACCTATGTTTCGAGGCATAGGTAAAAAATATGATGTATTTCTAAGTTATTCAATTCTATAAGATTCGATACCAATGCCTTCATTTACAACTTTCACTCACTCCTCACCTACCAGTCATGTTACCCTAAATAAGAACATAGCATCGCTTTTACTACAATAGAAGCCTTAAATTGCACTTCGACAAGATATTTATTACTCGCTACAATAGCGATAGACGCTTAGCTGAAGACTACAACTTCATAATAGTACGCCTACGGTTTTATTTGTATTAAATATCGATATAGTATTTGTATTTATAGGCTGTTGATGAATGAATGATGAAAATAGTATTTGTATGGCTAACATCACTGTTGAAGTTCATACGTCAACATTTCCAGTCCTCATAGACTGGAAATAGATTTTACGAAATAAACAAGTTTTTTTTGAGGGGGGTAAATCGTCGAATGACTGCTCCCGCCTGGGTGATGCGGGAGGGAGTGTCAGACTCTTACTGACTAAAAACCACAAGGTTAAAGTAAATACCTATTGACGTTAATTTTAAATTAAGAAAGAAATTAATTAAATAGCTTAGGTAAGTTATCTTTGTAATAAAAGTTCTGTAAAAGTAACTTTTGCGCCTCACCGCCCACTGCAAGTTGTGGAACTGAAACTTTGTCCACCACGGATTGTCAAAGAAACTATTTTAAAACTTCAACTTTATTCTGTTATAGGTATCTACTATAAATACGGATTTTTAAAAGGACTGTCGAAGTATCAGTTGGCTTTAAAAAGTTTAGTTTTTCAGACTGTGGCATGTGGGTGGAGATTAGGCTCAAAGTCAAAGCATTTCTTTCAATTAAACCATAATTTGATACTTTTGAAACGTCAACGAATACAAAATAAATAACAAATCCTCTTGAAAAATAGTTCTACTTAATTTACGTCTTTATCACCATCAACTGCATTTGACATCTACTGCTGAACTATTGGCTTCCTCTACTTACGACCTTTTGCCATGATCTTCAATCTTGGAGATTGCTCGGTCTCTGTCAAACGTGTATGTCTTTAGCTCTTATGACACGAGGCGCCATAGCAACCCAAATATGCGGCTTGTCCCAAAAAAAAAATTGACTATAAATACTTATAGTGTTTAGCGCTTATGATATAAGGAGTACGAAGATTTCCCTTTCAGTATTCATATCGTAACATATTTTTTTTGTCGCGGAGAACCTAACGGGTTACCGGGGCTCCGGCTCGACGTGCAGGAGAAGGAACGAGGTGGTTTTTAGTCAGTAAGAGTCTGATACTCCCTCCCGCCTCACCCAGGCGGGAGCAGTAATTCGATGATTTTCCCCCCTCAAAAAAAAGAGGTATATGTATGTGGGATACAAACATAAGCAACACTACTGAAAATCATTTCGTTCCAACGAGGAAAAATAATGCGATTTTATTGCTTTTTTGTATCAGTATTTGTGCAAACCGTGGCTATAAATCAAACCTGATTTACAGTACATCTGCTATCGACAGCGACTTTTCTTTTTTTATACAACGCTAGGGCTGTCGAAGCGTACAATTTGTTTGAGAGTTCAAAAATGTGAGTAAAGTTTATTGAAAGCAGTTTTCTATTGAAGGGGACACTTTGGTTCGTGAGAATTTTTATTTTTAGATCGATGTTACGTAAGTTCTGTAGATATTTCTCTTTTGTGTATCAAATGGGTCGGCGTTCCGCCTCTACCTTGCCTGCTGGTAAGCGATGATGCGGTATATGATGGAGCACGTCTGCCCATAAGCAACTGGCTGAAGTAATTGTAATTAAATTTGGAACAGGGGCAGGTTTTTTTCATAAAATAACTTCTCCCGCCTGGGTGAGGCGGGAGGGAGTGTCAGACTCTTACTGACTAAAAACCACCCCGTTCCTTCTCCTGCGCTTCGAGCCGGAGCCCCAGTAACCCGTTAGGTTCTCCGCGACAACAGAGGTCTGGAAATATATATATAGTCTGGAATGAAATGTATATATAGTATGTATAGTCTGGAATTACCCACTTTTATCGGAATCCGGAACGCGAGTGAATACAGGATCTGAAATAATAATAATAAGCCCGCAGGGCACCTTGAGGCGAGGTGACGGGCATTAGCGATCCCGCGGGCTATCATTATCCCGAGTGCTCCAGGGAGAAGTCACCGTTCCTTCTTCTCCGGCTTGCCTTAACTGGAGTGAACGATGACAAGGAACAGGTCTCCCACCTCTGGCTTGCCTTCATTGGCCGTCCAGAGTGGAGTCGCGAGAGCAGTGATCCTGCTCGGAGGGTAAGAAACTATTCTTAAGTCGCGAGTGGGCCAGGGATGCAGGAGGCTTCGGCTGGAGCAGATGATCTGAGTAGAAAGCGGTGGTAGTTTCTTAACCCTTCAGCCACTCACATTCTCGTTGCCCCTATGTTGCTATTCCCGGGGCCCGGTCGGTGAGTTGGCGAGTCTCCGCCTGCCATTTTTACGTGTAAAAATTACATTGTTTCGCAGGTGCCATAGTCATCCACAGTTCCCAATTTACCAGTCCACAGCAACCCATCCATAGCCCTACCTTTTTTTACCATTATTCTCAATAGTCCTACACTAACCGGGGACTGTCCTTGGGTGCATTTCCATAGTGCATACAGGGATAGTCGCCGGTTTGTGTCTCCATTACATTTAGATTAAAGTTGTCTAAAGGGCCTCTGCGCAGTTGACTTCAGCCCCTCGTACGCATCCCAAATGACCCCGTGATCCCGTGAATGGTAAAGACATACAAATAATAATAATAATAGCCTTTATTCAGATAGAGATAAGCACAACAGAACAATTTGACAAACTGGACTTAATTTAACGTCTCAGCTTAATTGACGGCATTGACATCTTCATCTGTTTGCCCAGCTTTGGCAAAGGCCTCCTCCATGTCTTTCCATTCTGCTCGATTTAGAGCTTTTCTTGTCCATGTTTTTCCTGCTGTCGCCTTTATTTCGTCTTCCCACCTTCTAATCTGTCGGCCACGTTTTCTTTTCTTGTCTCTAGAATACCAATACACTATGTTTCGGTTCCACTTTGCGATGCCTCTAATCATATGCCCCGTCCATTGCCATTTAAGTTTCCGTACTCTAGTTGTGACATTTTGTATTTTAGTGCGGTTTCTGATGGTTTTGTTACGTACTCTGTCCGATTTCCTCAAATTTAACATGCTTCTCTCCATCGCTGTCTAGCAAGTTTCCAGTTTTTTGGTTAGCGCTTTAGTGAGAGCCCAGGTTTGGCAGCCATAGGTTAGGACAGGTAGTACGCAGGTATTGTACAGTTTTGATTTGACAGACATCTTGATTTCTTTGTTCTTCATTATCTCTTTTAGTCGCCAGTAACATCTCCATGCATTTCCAACTCTTGTATCAATTTCTTTTGACATTATATCACTCATTGAAATTTTTTGGCCTAAGTAAGTATATTCTTTGACATACTCGATTGGTACGCCGTTAATGATGATTGACTCTTCAGCCGCATTCGTTAGAGCTTTTGTTTTGGAAGTGTTCATCGTTAGGCCTACCTTGCGGCTTTCTCTTTCCAAGTCCAGAATCATAACTTGTAGCTGTTCCCTTGTTTCTGCGAATAATACAATGTCATCAGTAAATCGCAAGTGTGACAGTCTTTCTCCGTTTATATTTAGACCATAGTTATTCCAACTTAACTGCCGGAATATACCTTCCAAAACGGCTGTGAATAATTTAGGTGACAATGGGTCTCCTTGTCTCACCCCCCTGTTTATTTTTATTTCCTTCCCTTCCTTTTCCAACTTGATTTTAGCTGTACTGTTGGTATATACGTTTTTAATTATTCTTATATACTTTTGTTCGACCCCTTGGTTTTTAAGACAGTACCAGATATTCTCGTGCTCAATTGTGTCGAATGCCTTGTTATAGTCGATCAAACAACACTACAGCGACACATTAAACTCTCTACTCTTCTCAATTACTTGTCTCACTGTATGTATATGGTCTAAGGTTGAATAACCTGCCCTGAAGCCCGCCTGTTCTCTTGGCTGGTTCTCGTCTAGAGTTCTTGTTATTCTGGCTAATATTATTTTGGCGAAGACTTTATAAACGTTGGACATTAGACTAATGGGCCTGTTAGTTGTTTATTTCAGCCTTGTCCCCCTTTTTGTGAAGCAGAATGACGGTTGAAGAGGTCCACTGTGACGGAATTGATTCAGTGTTCAGAATTTCATTGAAAATATATGTTAGCAATGGTGTAATGTAATTTCTGCCAACCAAAAGTAGTTCATTGTCGATCTGGTCGGGGCCGGGAGCTTCGTCGGTTTTTTGTGTTTTGATTGCCTTATGTACTTTTTCTTCTAGTATGAGTGGGACTTCTTCGTGGTTGTTTAGTTCAGTATTATCCATAAAGTTCTTGCTGGCATACAGGTCTTTATAGAGGTAGAAGTTTGTAGCTATTGATAGGATATCAACCCTCTTGGTTGTAGTCTCACCATGTCGGTCTTTCACATTAGCTATCCAGTTGGTTTTATCTGACAAAACTTTAACGGCCTTTTTGATTCCCCCTGTATTCTTGATGAACTTTTCGAAGGTTTCAAGTCTATTGTGTTCTCTATCTTTACGTATTTGTAGTTTTATTTGTTTACTCAGTTCTCCTATTTCGGCTCTGATATTTTTTGTTTTATTTGTTAGTTTAACTCGTCGAGTACCGGTTTTGTAGACACGATTATAGATCAATAGGTTGCGGTCACCGGTGACCGCTTGGTGTTTGACAGTTTAATTAGTTCTGATCTTTTTTCTAGTAGTTTTCTTGTGGTTTCTGATATATTTTTGTTATTTTTAGGTACGTCCTCAATATGTGTTTTATGTCCTGTTGTTAATATTTCATGTATTGCGTTGTATTTTTGTTGGGTGTTTAAGTTTTTTAGAGAACATATTGTCACTGAGGTGAGATTCTCCTTTACGGTGGCTACTTTTACTTTGATGTGTGGTAATGCTGTTTTTGCTTTGAAAGGTCGGCTTGATTTTAGAGCAGATGATATATTCAGACATGTTCTAAGCATTTTATGATTGCTGTTGTAATTTAGATTTGCGATTGTGCCACAGTCGTCAAAAAGTTTGGGCCTGTTTGTTAGGATGTAATCTATCTCGTTTCTATATTTTCCATCTGGTGATATCCATGTCCATCTATTAGAGGTTCTCTTCTTGAATTGACTATTTAGTATTTTCATGTTGGTCTCAAATGCCATTTCTATTAGCATTTGTCCGTTCCTTGTCCTTTTTCCGTTGCTATGTGAACCCAGGACAATTTCCTCTCCGTTTCTTGGTGCTCCAGCTTTCGCATTGAAATCACCCATAACGATATAGTTTTTCTGTGCGTGTTCTTTTATCGCAGTTTTAAGGGCTTTATAGAATGTTTCAATTTCTAAATTCGAAGATTGTTCCTTTGGTGAGTAGACTTGCACTATGGACCATGTTTCTTTGTTTGGGAGTATCTTTAAGTTCAAAATAGCAATCCTTTCGGATACACCGAATATTTCATTAATGTAAGGTTTGAGTTTTTTCCTTATTAGAAATCCCACTCCATGTCTTCCTGGTGTTTCACCTTCATAGTATAGAATGAATTGGTCGAGTTCTTCAATAGCTTCTCCGAGTCTCCTTACTTCGCTCAAACCGACAATATCCCACTTTATATTCCTTATAGAATATAGGAGCTCCTGTAGGCTTTCTTCCGTTCTTAGAGAGAGTGTATTATATGTTGCTATGTATACATAGCACCACCTATAGGTGGTGCTGTTTTTTGGTTCCAGATTCAATCGTTGGGGATCTGAAATAGTGTCTGGTATATGGAAATACTACAATACACACATATTTAGCGCTATCTGACAAATATAAACCTGTTAAAATGATTTCTAACCTTCTTGCTTAGCCTTCTTGCTTAGATTTTAGCAGACATCCCAAGCATAGGCTAATAACATAACATAACATAACATCTCGCCTCTATTCCCGAAGGGGTAGACAGAGGTGCACATTACAGCACTTAATACCAGTGTACAATGTAACATCCACTTTTTACCGTTTATGTTATGAGTCCCATTTAATAGGGGGTGAGCCTATTGACGTATACCGGGCACAATTCCAGACTCCGTGCTACTCATAACATAACTTATAAATAATAGATTTCACATTGAAAAAATGTGTTTGTACTCCTCTGTCTACCTCTAACATTAAAAAGCGTTATGTTATATGACTTTTCCCATACATTTCATATAGTCGTACAATACTACACAAAAACTGAAAAGAAAATACTCGTTAATACTTATTTCTCTTGAAAACGTTCAAAGAATCTTTCAGTATCTTTCAGTTCTTTGTAAGAGCTCCGTGAAATGTCTTAATGAGGTTAGCTAACACCCACTGTCTTTGGACAACAACCCACGTAAAACATAGCTTTACCCAATTTAATAGAAAGAAATAAAAAGACGAACTAAAAATAAACCATTTATTTGGCATGAGATGCTGATGCATTCAAAACAATGTCAATAAATATAGAATCTTGTTTGTAATTTAATGTTTAAAAAAATAGTTCAAATTCCTTCAAATACCGGCAACGCATTTGTAAGGCCCCTGGAGTTTCAAGTGCCTATAAGCATCGCCGATAGCTTACCATTAGGTCATTCAATGACTCGTTTATCTTAAAATATCCAATAAAAAAAGAAAAAGTACTTAAAATGACGCGTACGCCTTAGCCTTGCTGTTCACGACTCGTCATTTGACGAATGCATGCAACCTACAAAGGACGGTAGGCGGATGTGCAAGATGAGGGAGTGACGCGACGTTGCCGCTTCTTGAACAGTTTTTATTGTTTCTGTTATTTAAAAATTTCTCAGTAGTAGCACGGAGTCTGGAATTGTACCCGGTATATGGCAATAGGGTCACCTCTGACCTCTTATTACATGGGACTCATTACATAAATAATGAAAAGTGGGTGTTACATTGTACACTGGTATTAAGTGCTGTAATGTGCACCTCTGCATACAACTTCGGGGATAAAAGACGTGACGTTATGTGTAGATCTACGCATAGGTAGCTTAGGTATTGGTACTGGTCATTTTAGACTGCTGATTTGGCATGAATAGAAAAGTGGATATGTATACGATATTTTTGGGACAAATGACAGACCGATCACCCAATGTTAAGGGATGGACATCCATGGACACTCACAACACCAATGAACTAAAAACTATAGAAAACCTTTTTCGTACTCTTTTCTAAAAAATGCATGAGAAATGACTTTAAAATAAGTATTTTAACTCCTATTCCAAATGTTTTTAAATATAAATGCAAGTGGTCTTCATTTCAGAATTCAAGCCGTATTTTTTATATTAACTGAGGGTTGTCAACGCTTTTAGCTCGTTGATAAATGGTTCCGCATATTTAGTCCACGCTCGGCCATGGCTGGCTCTGGACTGAATGAAAAATGGCTAAACTGGAAAATGTCATTATGGAAATTGTCCCTGGCCTTGAGAGCTAATGAAAGATCACTTTTTTTAAGTTGTGGTACTCGTGATTAGGGTGCCTTATTGTTATTTTTAGATAATCTTATCTTTGTAATTAAGGGTAGTATTTTCGGTAATGGATTGTTGCAAGGCGTAAGAGGAATTTCATTTTATCCTAACGCAATACTTTATATCCCTGGACAGACAGAGAATACAGAGACATACGTTTGTAATCGAACACCCCCCGTTTCTAACTAATAATATAAACATGTAATAAGGGGTGTCAATATAATTTATTACCATTTACTGACAACAATCTCAAATTCTGTTTTCTATTTTATTCTCAATTCAGGCCGAGTGCGACTTCCGGGCAAGGGGTTTCGGGTTCGACTCCCCGTGATGGTATGTTATCTCAAATTCTATGATCCAAGTAACATTTTACCCGGTACCAAATAATTGCACCCAGAACGTCTTGTTCGAAGCTCTTTTAACCCCTCAACAGACGAGGCACTAAAAATGAAAATTGAAAAATAAAACTATAAACTCCATACGCTTATAGACATAACAAAACACAATTTGTGGTCCCCAAAAAATTACTAATTATTGCAAACTAGCAACCCGCCCGGGCTTCGCACGGGTGCAACATGCATGTACCTATTATACATATAAACCTTCCTTAAGAATATCACTCTATTTAAAAAAACCGCATCAAAATCCGTTGCGTAGTTTTAAAGATCTAAGCATACACAGGGACAGACAGACGGCAGATAGCGACTTTGTTTTATACTATGTACTGATAGTTATAGGACTGGGTCATTTAAAAAACATATTATAATGATAGTCCATGAAGTTTTATGGCCGGGGACTAGGGAATATTTCCTTTTAAAGCCTCGTCCAGAAAGTACACATGGGTACACGTCAAGTCAGAACAAACCAGTATAAACTGACCTTCGAATGAGGGAAAAGATCATACAAACCCAGATCATGATAAATTGGTTTTGTGTAGTTTGATAAGTATCCATGGACACAGAGGATTTTGACCTCATTTCACACATGAATGGACCGATACTGCGCGGTCTATTTAACATAATATTAGGGTTTTATAAATATACATAGAAATCTTTAAGATTGAAGTTTTTGTGGTCGTTTTGTGTATAAATGCTGAGTGTGTGTGTGTGCGTTTGAATTGAATTGAATATTGAACGAGGACATGTTATAGATTGCTGGATTAATGTAATGTACAAATGGCAATTATTTCGCGTCGAGCAAAAATGATTATAAGGTTACATAACGGAGTAGGAAGAAGTACATTTTTATTTAAAAATACAATATAACCTAGCTTCACTAACGGACTGAGTGACAGACTATTATTTATTTTGTATTTGTTGACGTTTCAAAAGTACCAAATTATGGTTTAATTAAAATAAATGCTCACGACTGCCTCCTATGAGGATAGGTAGAGACTATGGAACACCAATTGCTACGATTTTTACATACCTCTTTCGCTTCATCAACAGTCATCAGTCTTTTTATGCATGCATAGCCAATTTAGTCAGTATATGTCCGTCTAAAAAACCGACTTAAACTCTTTTTTTGAAGTCGACTTATAGTTAATATATCAAATATTAAAACCTTTTCCTAATTCTAACAAACAATTTTCTGAAAACCGCATTAAAATCGGTTCAGCCAATCGCGAGATTCGCGCATACATACAGGTCACAAACTGAGTATCGTCTTTTACTGAAGTCATTAAAAAAACACATGATTGAGAATAACCTCATCCTTTTTGTAAAGTTGGTTAAAAAGTGATAGAAATAATATTAGCAAGCACAGTCACAGGCAATCAAAGTTAATAATGAAAACCTTGCCAAGTATTTCATTGCTATTGTTCCCAGAAACTGAATTTCCTGAATTTGTAAATTCGATTATTGCTCCCCATCACAACTCAGTTTCATAGGACATCTCATTTATTGCTTTATTTCAAATCGAATACAGTTCATTTCGTTATGGTGTTTGTATACGACATCATGTCATGGTAATAATATTATATTATAGTATTTAAGGCTTTTTTTAAGGGGAAAAATCATCGAATGGCTTCTCCCACCTAGGTGAGGCGGGAGGGAGTGTCAGACTCTTACTGACTAAAAACCACCCCGTTCCTACTCCTGCACTTCGAGCCTGAGCCCAGGTAACACGTTAAGTTTTCCGTGGCTCCGTATCGGCATTAGCCCTGTTGTGGTGGTCTGATGGCTCTTTGAGGCGCGCGCAAAACGCGACGCGCTGTACGCTCGGGTCTGGTTCTGGTCGAGCGGCGAGCTACCTTACGGTGGCCGGAGATCGTCCCGCAATCCCCGACACCCGGAGTGTCCTTCGCGAGTATTTAAGGCTAATAGTTATTTTTGGATAGACGGAGCTCTTACAGTAAACCTGAAGCATGCTGTCGCACTGGCTTAATACTACCTATTACCATGAACTCCGAAGTCAAAAATATAAAAACTTAAAACTATAGTTACTTTTGCAATGGTCTTACCCCCTACTACATGGGACTTTAACATAAATAGTGGAAAGTGGGTGTTACATTGTACAGTGACATTGTGCCGTAATGTGCGCCTCTTCAGGGATAAAAAGGCGTGATATTATGTTATGTTCAAACCATATTTCGTTCGAGACCCAATGCACATAGAAGATACAGAAAATGTAAAACGCTCAGATAAATATAATTAATTATACACGAACGATTAACACGAACCTTACAAAGTGTGATTTCACCTGCCCCCCAAGTGGCGTGGAGAATATGGCAAAACCTTATGTAGTCGACGCCCATGATTTAACAGAAGACTGACACGGGTTGGTGCTATGATATGTCTTGAACAACTGTCTATTCTAGTTAAGTTATTCTTAGCCATGGGATATCCATACTTCGGTATGAATGGGCCAGCTCGGCTGGAGATCACTCCAGCGAGGTGGTTTGTGAAACCGACGTGAAACAAAGCTTGTGTTGTGTTTTGCCGTGAGGAAACCTGCCAATGAGATTAACGGAGGTCCAATTACACCCCTCCCTTTTCCAATCTCCCTCATCCCTGAATCCCCAACAATCCTAATTCCTAATCCCCAAAAAGCTGGTACTTGTAACGCCTCTGGTGTTTCAGGTGTCCATGGGCGACGCTTATTACTTACAATCAGGTGATCCGTTTTCTCGTTTATAGGCTTATCCCAAAAAGAATGGTTTCAACAGTAGACTGTCACCATCTTAGTGATATAATATATCTTCAACCACTGTATATTCTGTTAGCTAGATCTTACAATAACGACTCACGAAATAGACTGATACTCGGAGACGTGAATACGACCTAGGGGCATGAATCAACTGTCTTATATCCCGCAACGAAATTACACCACTATATTCGAACAACGTTTCTCCTTGACATATCCAGAAATGGAATAATATAGCCTTAGTATTTTAGTCTATTTTCAAATATGTTCGAAAAACAATGTGAAGAAAGAAACCTGCACTTCTAATTTCTAATTGTAAGTCTGAAGTCGCCAACCCGCATTGAGTAAGCGTGGTGATTTATGCTCAAACTTTACTAAGTGTGAGAAAAGGCCTTTCCTCGACAGTGGCCACAATAGATGCCAGAATCAACCGTTCAAGGGAAACGTAGGTAGGTACTCGAATCCGAGCGATTCGGTGTGATAAGACAAACATTACCCACTGCCCTCTCACTCAGTCTCAATCAAAACCCAAAAACCCTGTTCAAAATCGGTTACCGAAAAAATCATTGGCAGGGTATCAATCATAAGAATTTACAGCTTATCGCTGGTCGATCGCAAAACCAATTTAGTATTTGGAGCGACCCACGCCTACGAAGCGTGGTGTACCTACGTAGTATAGAATTCATTCTAAAAGCACCAGTTGCTCTATGAATGGGCCCATTCAATACTGAGCCGAGAGGTACGCATGCGTGGTATCGATCTGGCGAGGCCGCGCGGGAGGAAGCGCCTTGTGTTTTCCATTTGTGCTTTTAGTGTTGGCTATCGACACAAATAGAAGGTTTTTCGGGGATGTGTTAGTTAAAGTTACGAATGTGGTTTAATGTGAAAGAATAAATGTCTTTAAAATGTCGTTGATATTAATGGTTGAATAAAATAGTTACAATTTCGAAATAGAACGTCTCGGGTACCAAACATCTGAAAGCCACCGTCAGTAATCAATATTGCAACACTCTTTTTCCGGTCTACGCTGAAGGATTACTAAATGAGACATTATAAATAGTTGCATAGTGTTCAATAAAAGAACTTTCTCCTTCTTAAACAACTGGTGTTGCAGGAGGTGTCCATTGGTAGCGCTGGTCGCTTATCATTTTCCAACTAACCAGGATTAGTTTGCTCATTTGCCTTCTTTACCATAACTATGTAGACGAAATTATATCGTACCCAATGTAATAGAACTGATTAAAGGAGAGTGCTTCATTGGCCCGTACTACTGTCGAGTTCACCCCCCATTATATAGTACTCAAGAAATAGCTCTTACATCGTTAGTATATTGAAGAAATAAATTTTTCTCAAATGTTTATCAGTTTTGTACATTCAGTCGGTTAGTTTTCGGAGTCTTCGAATTTTTGGAATCTTCAACTTTTCGAGTTTATCAAACATCTAAAATACAATCAAATTCAGTTGAATTTGATTACAATCAAATTCACCTCATGTTATTTCCTTAAAACTGTATTCTATCAATCGACACAGTTACATCGCAAAAAAATTCCGACACGCCGCCCAAATGGAAAACCGCATCCATCCGGAATGTTACGTTTTTGGCAAATAGTGTATCTATGTACACAAGATATAGACACACACATACATACATACATCATAGCCTATGTTAATATATGTAGACGTGGTCTATTTATAGAACAGTCTATTTTAAAGTTTACAATGATGTACTGATAATTTCTTAATCGTGTTTATAACAAAGAGTTGTTTTAGAAAGGTAGTAGTTATGTAGACTTCTTGGCTGACAATATTATAGTATTTAACTTAATATGTCTTGTTTTCTGCCTGTATCTCAATATATCTTTTTTATAAGACTAACAAGGGAGACATTTTTGATCATTCTCTATACGGATCTAAGTTTTGAGACGGGCTCCTAGCTTTGCTGACGAACCAAATAACCGACAAGAATATTATGATGATTTTTCTAAATAAACTCCATAACTATTTGTAATAGCTTACACTGTATGCTCCTATGGCAAAAATGCTAACCACAAGCTAGATTTTGATATCTTATAATCATTATTCTCAAAGACCGTGAAAATCCAAATCTTGCCCAGGAGCCTGGATATTAACTTAATTTTATGATCGTAGAACCTAGCTGATATACGCAACTTGAAATATGGAATATACTACTTCAACTAGGGAGGTACTAAAGGGAGGTTTCAGATGTTTAATGCATTTGATTGATTGTGCTATTGTTTTCGGAGAAGAAATGATGGCTCAATGAAATGGTTATTTATTTATACTTTAGTGCACACACAGAAAAAATTGTATACATTGTAATAGTAATTTGAGTACAATGGGCGGTTCTATACCACGCGGCGATTTCTTCCAGACAACCTTTGGATGGTATTTTTGAAAAGAATCTGGGAATGGGTGGTTGGTGCACAATAAAAGAAAACCTATAAAACCTAGTTATCTACATGATCAGAAACGTATCTGTGATGCCTTAGACTTTGGCGATGACGTACTAAGCGTCAATAGTATAAATGTTATTCTCAATACATCAACAGCCTATGAGTGCCCACTGGTGAACAAAGCATCTTCTCACACGGAAAAGGTTTCAGCATTAATCACCGCGCTTGCTCATTGCGGGTTGGCGACTTCAAACTTATAATTAGAATCTTACAATCTTAAAAAGTACATATAACTAGGAAAAAGTTACGTTGGTACTTGCCGTTAGTAGATTTCAAACCCGCACCCTCATGCATGAGAAGTAGTCTTAACCTCTGGGCCACCACGACACAACCATATCATATTCTGAATATTGATTAATAGTGCAGGTAAGGCCAGGGTGCTTTCTCTTCAAACCAATCTCAATGGCAATGCAATTTCAATCCAATAAAATTTCAATAATTTTTGAATGTCTAAATTATACAACCCTATCGTAGCTGTTAAAATAGCATTCAGAGTACGAAATATAAAGCCAAATTCAATAGCATTAAGTTCTTTAAATATCCACGCAATACGGATGCAATGGGCGCTAGTGTTGCTACTCAAGAGTATGAAATTACGTCACAATACCATTGTCGACTGATCGGAATTGGATTCAAGAGTAAGTCATCAGGTCAGTTATCAGTACTCCTCATATTTCTATGGGAGTCTTAATACTTTATAGTCCGACTATAGGATAACATATTTAGATAGGCCGGGCAACAGAGCTCTCTGATACAATTTAAACTATAATCTTCAACTCTTCTTCTTCTTCTTATGGTGCCACTTCATTCCTGAAGGTAGACTGCCAATTTTTTGAATCTGTACTTTTCATTGGCCCGGCGGAAAAGTTGTTCCACAGAGCTGATACCAGTCCACTCCCGAATATTGTGCAGCCACGACCTATTCCTTCGCCTCCTTCCCTTCGTTTCAACACTATGTAATAAAAATTCATCGTGCATATGTAGAAGAAATCCATTATCTAACAGTGGCTCGCTGTAGCAGATGTTGAGAGATTTCGATAACAACGATGGAGATAATTTTCCAAAATTGCTATGAAAACAGAAAGACCTGGATTTTTTAACATGAACGAAGTCGGGGTCAAAAGTTAGTGTGTAATAAATTTGCTTGAAACGACCGACATCTAACCTCCGCAACCTAGTTTCTGAGAAAACCGATAAGATGCGGTTTTGGAACAAATTTAGCAGACTTTGTAGATACTTCATCGTAACATCATACCCGTTCTTCTTCAGAGGGCAGGCAGGAGTTGTACGCCCACTCAAACAGAAAATAACAATAAGAACAGTAATGCTCAACATGGTTTTAGACGTAGGAGATCTGTCGAATCTAACTTATTAACTTTAACGGAGTATATCTCATCACAACTTGACAGAGGGCAGCAGGTAGACGTCCTATATTTTGACTTTCGGAAGGCATTTGACCGCATCAACAATGATATCTTGCTCGCGAAACTTAACTCCATAGGTGTATGCCCTAACCTTCTGCGTCTATTGGCCGATTACCTTCGTGACCGCCAGCAGTACGTGAGGTTGGGCATTTACGAGTCCAACACGTACCACATTCGTTCAGGCGTAAGTCAGGGCTCAATTCTCGGTCCTTTGCTGTTTCTTTTAATGATCAATGATCTCCCGGAGGTTCCTCAATATGCAGAATGTCTTTTGTATGCTGATGACCTAAAACTCTACGCTTGTGTCAACAGTATATCGGACTGTGAGGCTATTCAAAGGGACATCGACCTGGTGAATGATTGGGGAAATGCAAATAAAATGGAATTCAATCCCTCTAAGTGCTATGTCATGACTTTTGGTCGAAAGCGACACCCCATTACCTTCGACTATAAAATAAACGGCTCTTCTATATCTAGATCGTCAACTATGAGAGACCTGGGCGTCGTATTTGACCAGAGGCTGACATTTCACGATCATATTGCAACGGTTGCTAAGGAATCGTTTAAGAGAATTGGTTTCGTTCTGAGAAACTCACGAGATTTCAAGAATACGCACGTCATAAGACTCCTTTACAGCACGCTGGTCAGGAGCAAGTTGGAGGCGAGCTCCTGCATTTGGAATCCACACGAGGCCTCCTATTCTCTACTGCTTGAAAAAGTTCAGAAGAAATTCTTAAGATTCCTTTACAAATCCTCTCTAGGCTACTATCCATACATGTACCCAACAAAATACTTGTGTGGATGTCTGGGATACAATATGTTGGAGACCAGAAGAGCGTTTGGACAACTGTACATTATGCTTAAAATCTGCAGAGGTATCATAGATGCTCCTGACCTTCATAATGAACTGATGCGATTACATGCTCCGACTAACTACCTCCGTGCTCGTCGGCACCGCCCACTGTCTGTGCCCGCATGCCGCACAGTGGCCCGTGCATCGTCCCCTATTCCCCGCGTCTTGTCCGCGCTCAATGGCCTCTTGGAAACCTACCCCGACTGTGAGCTATTTATTAATGACTTTAAAACTGTTCAGCGTTTATGTTTAAGTTTTTGTGAAAATGTTTAATACTATTACCTCTATTACTGTTTATTGTTTTTTTATTTTTTTATTTATATTTTATTATTGTGATGTGCTTTATTTTTTCTTTTATATCTTTATTTTGTCATGTGATTTGTAGCTACATACGATGTTTGTTTTGATATCTGTATATGTTAATGTAACTGGTGTAAACCGTATTAACATAAAATAAAATAAAAAATAAATAAATAAACTCATCGACCTACACCTATTTTAAGCACAAAACCACGAAGAAAACCACACACATTTAAATGTACTACCCATTCACCATTTTACATAATAATATAGAGACGTTTTAAACATAGAGAATGGGAAATAAATTCAAGATATTTGGAATATATAAGTACTATAAATCACTCATTTACCATTCAATTGCAAGTACACTTGTTTATACAACTTATTATTTATATTTCACGTGCTTTCCTCGCGATTACAAACTAGACTATACCATTTTCAAACTAAACTATTACACGAAAATCATACAAGAAAACCGCTCTATTACTGTGTAAAATAATGACAGACAAACACACATTGAACCACTAACTAAAACAAAAACAAACGCGAACATATATAACATTACATACATAGTGAAGTGACCTATCGTCGACCGTTCAAATTGTAACAAATTATGGGGTACTTACATCAATTGGCAGTGTGTCCCGTTATACGCCTAGCACGCCAGATACAAACAATGTTTTCTACCATTTATTAATCACAGTACAGAAAATAACTGAAAATCACTTCACTACATTATAACTTCACTTTAAAATTTAACTCTAACATAGTGTACGTGAAATTGTACATTAAAAACCGTGGATTTGTTTACAAAAATAGTTTTTAATGAGCGAGCGTAAACAACTGTACACGACCGCGAATTGGACGCAACTGATGTCACTAACTTTGACAGGTCAGCGGGTCAAAATTTGCGAGGGGTAGTTTTGATTTTCACCATTATTATCAGCAACTTTTTTTATGGTATAAGCCGGTAAACGAGCAGACGGATCACCTGATGGTAAGCAATCAGCGCCGCCCATGGACGCCACACTGGACGCACCATGGAGTTTCACTGCACAAGTGCGTTACCGGCCTTTTAGGGATTGGGAATTTGAGGATTGTGGGGATTCAGGGATTGGAGAGACTGGGAAGGGGGGAGGGGGTAATTGGGCCTCCGGTAACCCCAATCACACGACGAAATACAACGCAAGCATTTCTTTACGACGGTTTTCTGTGAGGCCGTGGTATCACTCCGGTCGCGCCAGCCCATTCGTGCCGGTTCTACCACGCTTATGGCTCTACCACACTTATGGCTCTACCACACTTATGGCTCTACCGCACTTATGGCTCTACCGCACTTATGGCTCTATCACACTTATGGCTCTACCGCACTTATGGCTCTACCGCACTTATGGCTCTATCACACTTATGGCTCTACCGCACTTATGGCTCTATCACACTTATGGCTCTACCACACTTATGGCTCTATCACACTTATGGCTCTACCGCACTTATGGCTCTACCGCACTTATGGCTCTACCGCACTTATGGCTCTACCGCACTTATGGCTCTATCACACTTATGGCTCTACCACACTTATGGCTCTATCACACTAATGTTTCTACCACACTTATGGCTCTACCACACTTTGGCTCTACCGCACTTATAGCTCTACCACACTTATGGCTCACTATCTCACTTAATACTTGAATATGTTTACTACGCAATAAAAGTTTTTATCTCAAGCTAATATTTGCTATGATCCCCATATTTGACAAACGGTTTTGGGATTAAAGTTAGATCAGCGAATTAAAATAGTTTAAATTTTTCTTTTATTTTTTATTTCGAATCGAATAACACGCTATTCTTGAAACAGAGAGTAATGGACGTATTAGGAGTAACTTTTATATTCAAGAGCCGTTAAAAATGACTCAGGAATCGAACCCGAAACCTCGAGTGAAGTAATTGTCTTTATGATCAGTAAATGACTTAGGATTTTATTTGTTGGCGAATTTTATGCTCTTGAGCATTTGAAATCTTATAACCAGCCTTTTATCCCCAAAGGGGTATGCAGAGATGCACAATACGGCACTTAAAGCCACTGTACAATGTAACATCCACTTTTCACGATTTATGTTATGAGTCCCATGTAATAGGGGGGTGAGGAGCCTATTGCCATATACCGGGCACAATTCCAGACTCTGTGCTACTACTGAGCTTTTTTTAAAACTTAGTAAAAACTTTACCCGACCCGGGAATCGAAGAACCCGATACCCCTTGCCCTGCAGTCACACTAGCGACCAATCGGGCAACGTGGCAGGCAATTTTTTTTTTTTTTTTTTTTTTTTTTTTTTTTTTTTTTTTTAAATAAAACGTTGCCCCACATTAGGATTTTCTCCTGTGTCGTGGGTGCGTTTACAAACATACAAGTTCACATACACAATGACACCCAGACCCGAAACAACAATTTGTGGATTACACAAAGTGTTGTTCCGTGCGGGAATCGAACCCGCGACACGTTGCACGGCAGCCGGTTGCCCAGCCACCGCACTAACCGTGCAATTTGAAATCTAAATTAACTAAAACTCGCGAGTTACGGGAATATACTGAGAAAATCTCTACTATTTTCGAGCCACAGAGGGGCTCTTCCTCATGAGTAGCGTGCGCGGTCGCGTCGTCGTCGCGCAGCCTACTAGGTACTAGAGGTAAGATAAGAAAGAGAGAGAGAGCATAAGTGCGTACTCCTTTTTAAAAAGCCGGCAACGTACCTGTGTCTTCTCTGGTGTTGCGGGTGTCCATGGGCGGCGCTGATCGCTTACCATCAGGTGATCCGTCTGCTCGTTTGCCTCCTATTCCATAAAAAAAGATAAACCTTTCTGAGTATTTTCAAGTGAGCAACCCGCCATTTTAAGTTAATTTAGTACCTATGTCGATGATTGTACCTACATTTAAAATCTATATATTTAAAATGATTTCTTTAATTCTTGAACAAAGATAAATATGTATGTACATTGTAGTTGCCTAGTATTCCTACTATTGACTTTATGGGCATTCGACGTGAGTAATAATATAAGGGTTTTAAAGTTAAGAAAATGTCGTGGTGGCCCGGAGCTTAAGACGATGCTTCTCATCCATGAAGGATACGAAAACTACCAACGGCAAGTACCAATGTGACTTTTTCCGAGTTATATGTACTTTCTAAGATTATCTAGACACCACTGACAAACGGTGAAGGAAAACATCGTGAGGAAACCTGGCCTAATAATTTCCAATTATAAGTTTGACATCGCTAACTCGCAACTCCTTTTTAAAGGGCCAGCAACGCACCTGTGACTCTACTGGTGTTGCGGGTGTCCATGGGCGGCGCTGATCGCTTACCATCAGGTGATCCGTCTGCTCGTTTGCCTCCTATTCCATTAAAAAAAAAGCAAGCGTAGTGATTAATGCTCAAACCTCCTTCGTGTGAGAAGAGGTCTTTGGTCATCAGTGGGCACTTACAGGCTGTTGATATGTATGTGTGATGTAAAGAAATAAAATCACCAGGTTATTAGGATAATTCTCGTTTTATTCCTAAAACTCATGAGGTAAACAATACTAAACTATATCATACCAATTCAAACAAACTGAACGTTTCACAATACAATTGTCAAACATTTATTACTTTAAACAATTTTGTACCACACGCATTCTGTATTTATTTATTTTTTTGTAAAAAACAGGTTTTGAAAAACACTCCAGTCGACATTAGCAGACAAAATACTGTATTCATAGGGACAAAATTCATTTTTTATTTAAATTTAAATTAACGAAGATTACAATTAAAGCTACGTATTCTAAAATACATAAATACGCGATTAAATTATATTTTTTTTAATTCAATAAAAAAATGTTGTGAAATTAAAACTTAAAAAAAGAGTTGAAAATAAAAACAGAGAAAATAAAATTAGATAACAAACAACAAAAATAGTGAGTTTATTTATTTAATGCCGATTCGTAAGTGAGCCGATTATTTTTATTAATTTATTTTATGTCAGAGGGACTCGGAGAAGAGTCTTGTTTATACTTGAAAAATATGACTTTATACTGGATAATACTTATAATGTATTTCCTAAAGTGTATGCCTTTTTATAAAATAGATGTTCAGACCAAAACGGTAATGAGATATTTCTTAATACAATCTGACTAATTCGTTATGGCACGGCCTATTCTGATAAAAATTAAATAAATGAGAAGTGCGAAAATAATAAACTAAAGTCTAACAGTGAAATTATACCGCTGTACAAAATAATAGATAGAATTTATAATTTCTATTTATAAAATTCGGTTCTACGATTTATTCTCGGACAATTTACAAAATAAAATTTTAAGTAAAATTAAAAATTTCGGAGACATTTTTTGTGTTTTTATTTTTAGTTTCAAGATTATAAATTATGAAAGAACGATTTTTACTTAAATTATTTTACTATAAGTGAACTGTTGAAGATTAAAATAGTTTATAAATTAAAAATTAAACATATTTTCAGAGATGACGTAATAGGAACAATGGAATAGAGCTTAGGCTACAAAATACTGATGATACATGCTAGGGGTAGGGCTTAAACAGTTTTGGTCACTGAAATGATCGATATACCAACACCGATCATTTTCTAAAACTAATTGGCTCAAACGGACGCCAGGAATCAAAAATCAGGAATGCAAAAGGTGTTTTATAGAAGGACACAAATATATAATCTAATACTGAAATAAAAATGTGTATATCTTGTTACGATATTATGACTTTGCGAGAATTGCGAGTTAATACTATAAAATATTGTTCTCTTGCATTTTACAGGACAAAGTTCAAAATATCGTAACGCAGATGGAAACAATTAAAATTATTACTTAAATTGAAAATATATGGCATTTTATGGCTACCTCATGAATCACAAACATTAGCACTCGATTTTTTTTCTGTACATATAATGTCCTAATGCTTTTTTACAAATTAATAATTTTTTACCAATATTTCTGTAACAATTACATTTTTATTAACATTACGTTTTTATAATATAATCTAATCTTATTTACAAGTTGTATTTTGTTATAGAATTGACCTTTTTTTAATTAAATATGTTTTTTTTTTTATTAAATATAATATTTTTCGAATGTAAAACTAGATTGTTTTGCGATAATTTCTGATAGTGAGGCGTATTTTGATGTTAAATAAGTCGATAAGGGGGGGATTTTAATGAGTATTTTTTCTACCAGAATTTATCTCAAAAGACGATATTGTCATGAATTTTACCCTCCAGGCACAAAGTGGCGTTCTTAACCCAAATATTATTGCCTTAAATATGATTTGTTTTTAATATAATTTCACGAAGTTCTACATTTAATAATACTATTCGTAAAAATGTCTTTTTCATGGGAAAGTAATAAATATAAATATTTATATAAACTAACAACTAAGATTGGTCAGGATTTAGGAAATACACACTTTAAATATATTTTTATCTACATTTTAGCAACAGCCTTTGGATTTAAGTCTACTTAACTGCAATTTAAGTTTAAAGGACCAAAGTAACTTGTGAAACATATAAAGGTTGTTGCTAGAACTAGATAGACATGCATGCGGTTGCATATATGGGTTATTCACATTTTTGTTCATACATTTTTAGGAAAATATACTAAACACACGACTCCTCACGCCCATTATATTATAATCGCTTTTCAATAAATTCAACAATAGTTTTCAACTAGTTCAGTTTTGGCACAAAAGTATTTGCCACTAAGTTATCCAGTTTGTGACTAAGGCACAAGTTTTTGGGGAATCTACTTCATAGATAGATTTCAGTAGAATTAGGGTTTAAGTTTACGACACAGTGACATTACAATATAAACTCTATCACTGTCTTATGACGCTCTAAAATTGAGTGACGCGACAACGTTCCTAATTCTACAATTTCATCGAATCGAAATACTAAGTCTGAATGACATTTTAGGTCTCCTAAAACACTAGGCACTTCTGAAAACATATCTAGCCTGAATTTCAGACAAAATACTGTGCTACAAATCACACATTCTTTCCACTATATTCACTTTTCGAAAGTCTTAGGTTCATATCTTGAGTTTGTTTCAAGTCACTTTTCGTTAAGTCTCTAGTCAGTTGGTACCGCTGGTGGAGGGTCCAAGGTTCGCTTCCTGGTGTTTGTACTTGTGTGACGTCATTTGAGAGAGGCCGAGGACTGCGAAACCGCACTGTAAGCAGTGGTAATGGGTCTGCTTCTTGCTGTGGATGCATTGAGGCTCGTAGCCACAACCTGGGAAGAACAAGACTTTGTTAGACATTGATAAACTAAATATTGACTGCATCGTTGGCCGAGTGGTCGGGCAAATTATTACGGGGTTTTTAAAAAAAAATTCTCAGTCGTAGCACGGAGTCTGGAACTGTGCCCGGTACTTGGCAATAGGCTCACCCACTATTACATGGGACTCATTAAATAGTGAAAAGTAGGTGTTACATTGTACAGTGGCATAATGTGCACCTCTGCCTACCCCTTCGATGATAAAAGGCGTGATGTTATGTTATGTTAATAAACTAAAGGATGACAAGTTTAACGATCATTGATTGAGTGATAATTTAGATTGAGGCTATTCATTAGGCTTTTTTTGAGGGGAAAATCACCCAATGACTTTTCACGTCTTGGGTGAGGCGAATGGCATTGTCAGACTGTTACTGACTAAAAACCACCCTGTTCCTACTCCTGCTAGGTTGCAAGGCCCATGAGCCTTGAGGTTAAAAGTTATTCAAATTGATGCATGCTTGCATTATCAGTAATTGTTTTGTATTTAAAATTGTCAGTTATAAAACGCAATTTTGATTGGACCTTGTAAAATACTGGTCATTTTTATGGAGCTGAATTGAGATATAACTGATCTTTAGCACCATATTATAACAAATAAGGTACAAATTTTATCTTACCTTTGCTAGGTGGGAACTTCTCGAAGCCAGCAGCCTGGATGGAGTCGAGTTTCTGATGCTGCCGACGGTGGGCGACGACCTTGTTGGTGTCTGTGCACACGAAGTCACATTTCAGGCAATGGAAGTGAGATGCCTTGTTCTGTCCTGTTCCTTGTGGCAAAAGAAACGTCTAATTTAGCATAATTTTGAATAAAAGTCCTTGAAATAGATTTAAAATATGATAAAGACATTTTACTATTAAGTATAGATAGCAAAAAACACAAACACAAAATTATATAAAAAGATAAATCTAACAAACATAGAGTACAGTAACTACAAAAATGTAGAATCGTAGCGAGTGAGTGTCTCTCTCTAATCTCTAGTAATTTTTACACAAAAACTAATTCGATACGTTTTAATGTGATGATACAAAAATGTGGGTAACATCTCAAAGTGTTAAGAGTCCTAAATAATGCTAAATTGTGTTGTCTCTTTTGATTTTTTTCACGTCGCAAAGGGGCAAACTCTTGACACGGTTTTCTAGTCAAATAGATATGGGATGCTTTTTCACTTTAGCTACAAAAGATTACTATCGTAATATAAATGGAATATTTACCGAATGTCGACGCATGTGGGCACTCCGGTCGCTTGCAGTAGACATTAGCTCTGTACTGCTGGAAGTCACCGCCCATCAACGTGTCCAATCTGAAACATAAATTATTTTATTAATAATGTTAATAACAATGTAGTAGTTAACAGTTCAATATTTGAGAGGCTGTGTCTTTGACTGAGTTTATTTTCAAAGGAGTTTAGTCTGCCAATAACAGTTATTAGGAGTCATTGGCGAGGGCTATGCTCAGTAGTAGATTCCTGTGACTGATATGATGATGAAGAAGATGATTCAAATGAAGCTAAGTAATAGTAAAATTATTTACCTTTCATGTCTAGCAGTATGTTGGACGAATCTCGTCTTGTCGCAGAATGAGTAGCCACAGTCCTTTCTCGTGCAATGGAAATGCGTTTGATGCTCCCTGTAAAAACAAGAGCAATAGGGTTTAAAATTTTGAAACTGATTGATACTGATTTCTACCATACTTCAGAGATTTTTTGATACCAATAAAGGGTGATACTATAAACTTTATGGTATAGAAGTTTGTTCGAAAGGACTACTTTAGTACTCTTACATTGTTGGATTCAGGAACCATTTTTAAAATAAAACCCTTAACCTAAACTGTATTAAAGCTGTACTCCCAAAATTCTTTTAACAAAGTCCCCAACTAAACTTAACAGAACATAGAAAGTCTTTGGAGAGAAGTTGAATGTCAAAACGTTACAGTTTTCTGCTTACCTGTATCCACAGTGCTGGTAAGCGCAGTCCTCGTTGAATCTGAAGCGGAGGTAGCCTTCAGGGATAGGCTCATCTTTCATGACGCGCATGTGAGGACCACGCGTGGTATGGGTTCGCCTGCTGACGTTACAAGCAATTTTAGTATGATTTGAAGATGAATATGTAGATGAAGATATGAAAAAAAAAATAGAGATAGAGATACAAAATTGCAGGAATATCAATAGAAAGAAGAAAACTAGAAGATAAAAAATGTACGCTACATTAAAATTAGTAGTTACATATGTTTGTGGCAAACTATACTAATGAAATAGATATTTTTAAAAGGAAAACAATTAAAAATATCTTTAAAAATGTAACATATCAAAGAGAAAAGTAAAGAATGTAAGGAATTCAAATCAAAATATTTCAACTCACGTCTTGGCAATCATTTCAGCTTCCTTATCCAGACCTGGTGGAAGACCATGACCTTGAAGAAGACTCTGTTCCAGCAGCAGCTCTGGTGGGTACAGCATTGTTGGGTACAAAGAGAAAGGAGAACCACTGGAAAGAAGGAATGAAATCATTAGCACATGTCGACTTCAAAGCTGATAATGAAGAGACCAAACTGGTAATTAAAAAAGATCTTTTAAATCGAATGCTTAAAGCATGAACTTGAATGGTAAATATAAGCAAGAGAAAGGATAGTTTTAAAAATGTAAATAGTCCTCTTACCCCTGTGAGAATAAAGCAACTTGTGCTAGTCCTGGAAGACCAGCTAATGAAGCTGTATACTGCTGCTGCATCTTCAGCTGTTCCTGCAGACTTCCTTTCCTGCCACCTGCTAGATACTGTTGCAGAAGAAGGCTTTGCACTGCCTGCACCTGTAAATGAAGGTGATGAATTCAAATAAGTTTTATTTATATCCTGAGTTAGTAGATACTATTACTGAAATTTCAACATGACTGACTCAGGAATGGTCGTAGGTACTTGCCAAAATGTTCGTAAAATAAAAGATTATAAATTACATAAATTATTTAATTTCGTATTTACCTGATCAGCAGGATTTGGAGGTCGCTGACTGTGGCTAGGAGAAGGTGCTTGGCTGGTAGAGGATGATGATGCAGTTGAAGGCAATATCGATATCTCAGGATATTCCCTCTCCAAAGTCTCCTGTGCGCAAAAACACAATCTTAGTTGAATGGTATAAACTTGTCAAAATACAATAATAATTGTTGTTACAAACAATACAATAGATTGACGTCAATATTCCTAAATTAGTGTTCACAGAATCTAATTATACATAACCACTATTTTGAGGACGGCGCCTTTTATTAAAACCTAAATAGAAGTTGACAAAATGCCAACTAACACAATTGTGATAAAGGTTAAACTAATATTTTGAGAATGATGAATTTATACTTCAATAAACAAAAGAAGGGACCAAAAAGTAGCTCACCTTAGTGGCAGCTAGTCCAACTGGACCAGGCTCCATGGAATTACTGTGTTTCTTCACCATATGACTGAACAGCAGTTTCAGATCCACATACGCTTGACTGCAATGAGGACAATGATAGTGCAGGTTCATTCCTGTTGAGTTCTTGTTCAAAGGACAGGTCTGATCATGGCACGAAGGTGGGATGGTAGGTCCTGTGATCTTGGGTGGCTCGAACATTTTCTTCTGGTCATAATCCATACGGGGTTTCATTTCCTTTGAAGGTGAGGCATCATAGATGCTCCTTGGTGAGGGAGACGAAGTGTTACTCCGGAGATGTGATGACGGGTAGAAGGTACCGGTCGCTTTTACTACTGAAATAAATATGGTTTCAAGATCAGTTTAATGTGGCGTGAGATTTAAATATCGTCTAATACTGATTTAAGATTGGGAACAGTAGAAAATGGCTAATGCTATGTAAATTCATAGAAAAATACTCACCGGACACGCTATCCTGTTCTCTTTCAAACTCACTCTTGATTGAGAAGTTCGCTGGTGTGAATGACTCGTTGGGCTCCTTCATGGAACTAACACTATCTACTGAAGCTCGCTCTTTCAAAGAATAATCTTTGGCTTCCTCGAATTGCTTCTCCTGATCTGTCTCACTCTTGATCACAGGAGTACCCCTGCCGTGTTTGTGAGTGGCTAATGCGGAGTACTGAGTCAAAATCGCTGGGCAGTTGTTACCCTGGGCGCAGTGGAAATGAGAGCGCAATTGGTTCTTGAAGCAACTCTTTCCACCACACTGGTCGAATGATGCGAAATAATCAAATCCTTCTAATAATGGACTGACACCATGAACTTCCCTCATGTGGGTCTCCATGATAATGTGAGTTTCGCCAGCAAAGCTACAGTTGGAGCAGTGAAGATGTAGTCGAGCCATACGGAGCTGGCAGGCGGGATAGGAGGACGAGCATGTGTCGGGACTGGTGAACACTTCGAAGTGTTGGAACTTGATGCGCTATGAAGAAAAATCAAAACATTAATCATACGTTTCTTAAAACTACAACATTACTGTCTTTCTGTTTAAAAATACTTACAGGGAATTCTTCAATTGTTGGAATAACCGGTGACTGTATCACCGGCGGTAACTGATTACTCTTCGGTAACTTGAACGATGTGAATATGGCGGTTGGAGTGATATTGTCAGTATAGACTTCCACGACCCTGTTCTTCGGGGGCCTGCCCCTTTTTCTGCTGAACATTTCATCTAATGAACTCGATGGGTTCACTTGTTGAGGAACCACTCCAGGATTAGGTCCAAGGTTCAACTGAGCTTGCAAGTTGGGTGTCAACTGTGAAGACAAGCTTGGTGCCATTTGGGCTAATTGTGCCAAGTTTGGCGGAAGACTGGGTAAATTCGGGACTTGACCGAGTTGAGCTGCCATATTCGGATGCAGCTGAGCTGACAGTTGAGGAGTGAAGTTTGGAGCGAATCTGGATGCTAAGTTCGGAGACATTGGGCTCAGAATCGCGTGTTGGCGATGATGCTCTAGACGTCTGAATGGGTGCTCTTCAGAGGATAGGATGACTGCTCCACAGTTTTCCCAGGTGCAGTGGTAGTGGGTGATGTCTCTGATGTGTTGGCAGGCTGAGTTGCCACAAGGGTTGTGACGAGTGTAAGTTACGAAGTAGGCTTCAGTGACTTGGTTCTGTTGCTCGTGTTCCATCACGTGTTTTACCATAGTAGTGTGACAGCTGGGGAGACAAATGGAATTAAGTTAATGACCGAAGTTCTTTTCAACTTGTTTTAAAAGTTTTCTTCATATTTTGATACTCACCTGTGTGCCATTTTACAGCCGTCAGCCAAGCAATGATAATGCTTGTTGAAAGCGCTGCATTTGTTGCATTTATCCTCAGCCTCTTTGCCTCCATTAAATGTCTCAATATATTTCCTTGAAATCTCTTCAACTAATGCCGGATTCTGTAAAACAATGTACTGATTTACATATATTTTCCTTGTTGTTAAGCCTTGTTATTGGGTTTTTTGAAGGCGTATGTAGAATTTGGGTACAGGATACAGTCGCGAACAAATTGATTCACCAACAAAACTAACCAAAATCGAACTCACCATTTACAACTATGACCGACCATGTACGATACGCATTTTACCAATAACAACTAGCTACAGTTCATAAAATGACTCTATTAACACTAACAAAACTCGAGTGGCATAAAATCTTTCAATTACGTTCTCTGCGTCGTCATCTCATTCAATAATCACTTCATATAAATGACTAAGTGTGGAATTGTTACTTACAAATGGATGCGGGTAGTCAGAATCCATCATTGGATTGGACATATCGTCATCGACGAGGACATTTCCTCCTGGAGAATACATGCTTAAGTCAGCTCCTGGTTGCATCAGCGCACTCTGAATCACCGAAGTAGGAAGTCTGTGAATAAAAAAATGACGTTGCTGTTACAGACAATTGTGAAAATTTATGTACCCTAAAATCGGTTCCATTTTTGGACACTTGTATCTAGTTCACCACCATAAGTAGCAGTAACTGATAGTATATAAACTTCGCAATAATACTTTTGGGGGATATTATGGGAACCCATAACTGGTGAAAAGGCACTGTAACATGAGAAAATTTAGTGTTTTTATATACGTATCTAATGATATTCTTGCTTCGTATATCAATTGAGGGGTATGACTCAGTTTTAGCGGCAATGTCATTCATGATGAGCTTGTGCTCGGAATAAATATGTGTGATTTCGTCGCTAACTACTTGAAGACGTACGTGATTAAGTGCATGTTACTTTGATTTTGATTCATGTATTTTATTACGATTACAAGAAACCATTTTGTTAACGTTCCTATCATTCTTTATATGGTCCTTTTAAGTCTTAACTTTTCTCAAAAGTTTGATACGTTTGTCACTTAAGCATTATACTTGACTGTTTTTACCGAAATATCTTAACTAAGAGTTGTTAGGGAGCGCCTAAGCCTAGCGCCCTATCTGTACTGTTAGGTGTCATTAAAAGAGTGGTGGAAACCAAAACGTCTTTACTTCTCTTAAATTTTAGGGAACTCCTAACCTAAGAAACTTGGTGGAAACCATGGGATTACCGTGAACACGATTATATTTCTGGTACTAATATTGATAAACACTTACCCAAAGCTCATTTCTTGTTCCTTCCTCTCATGCTTCCTCTTATGAGTGAAGATCTGACTGCTGGAATGCAGCACGTAGTTGCAATGGGGTCTGATGCAGTGGATATGGTTGCACGTCTTGCTGAACCGACAGTCCCGGTAGGGACAAGCTTCATTCTTCATGTATTTCTTGAAACCATCTTTGGATAAGGCTTCGTCTTTGATGTGGTATGTCTTGTGTTTTTCTGTAAATATATTGTTATTGGGTTTAGAATTGTTGTTATGTTTCGATTCTACATTTATATTGATAATGTCTGTTTTATTTATACATTATTTATTCTATTGTAATTTTCTATTTAAGTAACATTAACTACTCTAAAATTTTCTTGTTTTTAGATGCAGTGCTTCATTTTATTTCTTATTATCTGTTTACCAATTAATAATTTGAATCAATTGGCTGTTATTTAATATCCTCTACTCACCCATATCAGCCTTATTCTTAAAAGTATAAGTGCATCCAGGTCGTCTACAATGGAAATGCGTGGTCCTTTGACCGGCGAAGACGCAATGCGGAGCAGCACAGCTCTCAGTGGCTCTGAACCTTTGGAAACCCTCCTGAAGGATAGCAGAGTCTTTCCTGTGATAATTAGCGTGCATTTGCACGTCCGAAGTTGATATGTATACCTGCAAATGAAGGAAACAATTATAATTGGACTAGCTGCTGTTTGTGAAGTCATTCATGTGGAAATGCTTACAGAGCTCTCATGATAAAAGTGAAATACTGATGACTATCGATGAAGCGAAAGAAGGGTGTATCAATCGTAGCAATTGGGATTCCATAGTCTCAGCCTACTCACATCGGAGAGAAGCGTGAGGTTATGTATGTATGTAAGTTACAAGTAAATATATGTTTTCATTGTCTAGATCTGATTATCCATGTTGATTGTTTAGTAACAAACATTTATATGTTCACATTTATAACTTTGATACAGTTTGTACAGTACGATTTTGAGAATCACATTGAATTTTGAATACATTGCTTTTTATTTCATCTTCTTCCTTATTCTTTTAACGAGGGTTTTGCCTTTCTTTTTCAGTTTCTTTTTGTATTTAGTTTTTATCTTCATACCCGTTGTCTGATGCGGTGTACTCATTTGTTCCGCAAGTGTTAATTTATATGATTCTTTATAACAATTTCTGAGTATCTGTAATTGGCTGGTGATTCTCTAATTCAAACTCAAACTCAAACTCAAAAGTATTTATTTCAATTAAACCATAATTTGGTACTTTTGAAACGTCAACAAATATGAGATATATAATAGTCTGTCAGTCTGTCCGTCAGTGAAGCTAGGCGCTCGTTCCAAAATGTCGATTCGAGTGGAGAAGAACGAGCAAGAAACTCCATTTGTTACTCTTTTAAAAAGTCTGTCTTACATTGCTCCGATACACACTCCAATATTGTACACACATGTGAGAACAATGCAAAGACATACCTGACGCAACATACAAATAACAGAACATACTAAAATAGAAAAAAAAAACAAAACCAAGAGAAAACAAATATCTTAAGTCTGACATGGTCCTCACATATGTATACTGACAATCCATATAAAATAGTGCTTCTATACAAGAAAAAAATAAAAAATATACTATTATTTAAATAAAGAAAGAAATGCTCGATGCCACAAGAAAAATAGATTGCCTTCATCGGAATCAAAGTGTTAAATTACCTATTATCGTAATCTGAACTAGGTACTGACTACATTTGAGTATTGTCCAGTGGAGCCGAACCAACACGCTGCCAAGCATTCCTATCCTCAAGATAATCAATCACCCTGTAGTACGCTTGTTTACATAACTCGCGCTTAATATATGTTTTAAATTTACTATCATTTAGATCTAGTATGCTATTTGGTATTTTATTATAGCATTTAATACCTAACCCCATAAAGGATTTCTGCACCTTGGACAGTCTGAATTGCAGTACAGCTAACTTATTCTTGCCTCTAGTATTAAGATTGTGTCTATCGCTTCTTTTTTCGAACAATTGCCTATTCTTTCTTACATACATTATATTTTCATATATGTATTGACAGGGCACTGTTAAGATGTTTATCGTTTTAAACAATTCTCTTAGCGATTCGCAACGGCGTAAGTTATATATTGCTCGGATAGCCCGCTTTTGAAGAATAAAAATTGATTCTATTTCTGCAGCTCGACCCCACAACAAAATGCCGTACGACATAATGCTGTGAAAGTAACTAAAATAGACAAGCCTTGCCGTATCTACGTCCGTGAGCTGTCTAATCTGTCTAACTGCAAAAGCAGCTGAGCTTAATCTCCCCGAAAGCGCCTTTATATGGGGCCCCATTGTAGTCTATTGTCTAATGTAATGCCTAAAAATACCGTCTCGTCGATAAATTCTAACTTTTGGCCGTTTAAAACAACATCACAATCATTACTTCGGACGTTTGGTAAACTAAATTTAATACATTTTGTTTTTTTCTCATTAAGCGCTAGATTATTAATGGTGAACCAGTTTTGCACTCGAAGAATGGAGCTGTTTACGTCGTCAAGATTATTAGCACGTCGATCTATTTTAAAAATTAATGAGGTATCATCTGCAAAAAGCACCAGTCTTGGTTCATTCTTGAATATAAATGGCAAATCATTTATATAGACTAAAAAGAGAAAGGGACCCAATATTGAACCCTGTGGAACGCCCATATTCATCGTAGAGCCCTGCGAGTTAATACCATTAACATGAACCTTTAATTGCCTATCTTCTAAATAAGACTTTATTAGACAGAGTGCGGTGTTTCTGATCCCGTAGTGATCTAATTTCAGCAAAAGTGACTCGTGGTCAATGCAATCGAACGCTTTTGAGAGGTCACAAAAGACACCAATAGCATCTTGTGCTTCCTCCCAAGCACCAAATATTTCTTTCATTAAAGTGACACCGGCGTCAGTTGTACAACGACCTTTAGTAAAACCGTATTGTTGTTGGTGAAAGATAGAATGTTTATTAAAATGATGAAGCATCCGAGACAGCATTAACTTTTCAAATACTTTGCTGAGAACCGGCAAAACAGATACTGGCCTATAATTGTTTG
The DNA here is from genome assembly GCA_038387885.1 of Spodoptera picta. Classification (NCBI taxonomy): domain Eukaryota; kingdom Metazoa; phylum Arthropoda; class Insecta; order Lepidoptera; family Noctuidae; genus Spodoptera; species Spodoptera picta. The sequence continues at coordinate 95,407 of JAZHFQ010000269.1, forward strand.
GTTCTTTAGTGTCACCAGTTTTAAATAGTGGGACAACTTTACTATATTTCATTTGGTCAGGGAAAACACCGTCATCTATACTTTTATTGAAAATCACAGCCAAGTATGGCGCTATAGTTTGAATAAGTGATTTGCAAACTTTTACCGATAGTCCCCATAGATCTTCAGTTGATTTGATCTTGATCTCTTTAAAAGAATTACAAAAGATTCTCAGTAATTAAAAAAAATATGAGGTCGATATCAAGTAGCTGAGTGACGCTTGACTAGTCGTTTTAAATATGAATGTTTGATGAGCTTAGACAAGTTATATAATTAATAAATGACTTGTTTCTCACAAAGTGTTTATAGAAAGAGCAAATGAAGGGCAATTCTTTTACTAAATGAGGTTTACAGCCACGGAAAACAAAAACCAAAGGACAACGTTAGAATTAGGTAAACGTTTACCACGCGCTTCGATAGATGGCGTTAATAAGTGCTACTTAAATATTTCTTTCTAGATTTTGTTGTAATGTTATATAAATTCAGTTTAGGATAAGTCTGTTATTATGGGGTTAATGACTGATGAAGTAATGTGCTTCCTGTCTTCAGTAAAATAGATTTTATCTGAAGGAAGGGCAGCATCCTGGCTTTGTGCTAATATCATCATTGAGATCACTGCTGCTTGCTCATGTTTTGTTTTTTTTGTATAAATAAGAACAACCTATAGGTATAAACTAAATTAAACAAAGTTCCTGACACTTTAGGTTAAATGGCCGCAATTTTAAATAAAATATACATTATAATGAATATCGATGTATCAGGTATAAAAGACCCCCGAAATAAATAATAAAAATACAGGAGTTAATGATGATAAAAAATAATATAAAACTCCATGTATAATACACAAAGGGATAAGCAGAGACCATGCTAACCATTATGGTTAAATAATATTAATGTTAATGCTGATAATGATTACAATTCTTACCTTATCGCAGCCATCTTGGATGCAATGGTAGTGGGTTTGACTCCGGTTGTGAGGACAGTCACTGAATCTTTCGGAGCAATCGTCCAGGGGAGAGTACCTCATGAAACCATGGGCTAGAGATTCATCGCGTTTCTTGTGCCACTGTAGAAAAGGAAAAATATGTTGTTAATATTACTATGCTGTAACCTAAATTAGTTATAATTAAGCCTTTGACTGCCAATAGAAAACTGACGAAGGCAAATCCTCCACTAACGTCGCTCACCGGTGACCCCCACGGCGTTTAACGTGTTAATCTCTGTTTTATGTTTCTACTACGTGGAAAACACTTGGATTTTCTTAGTTTAATGTATTATAAAAGGTATTACTATTGTGAATAATAATTCTTCTATATAAGTTTATAAAAACAGACTCCAATCCCCTCTTTTTTGAATTTTGAATGCAGTTAATTAATATACTAAAGTATTCTCCCAAGTGTAACAAATACTACTGAAAACCGCTTCATAATCGGTTCAGCCTATTGCGAGCTAATCGCAGACAAACATACTAACATATATATATATATACAGGTAAGACTGAGAACCTCCTTCTTTTTTTTATATCGGTTAAAAATAGTTACATTTTCAGAACCTATTTAATATCTTGCTCGTTCTTCTCCATAGGAATCTACACCTTGGAATGAGCAAATAGCTTCACTTTTAATTTTTTTTTGTTGACCTTCAAAAGTGCCATTCTGGCCTAATTGAAATAAATGATTTTGACTTTGACTTTGACTATCGTCCATCATCGTAACTTCCAAATGAATTGATTAAAACAGTACAGTATCAAACTCGAGCCCTCAATCTTTATTCATATCATTCTTTATATCTACACAAACTTACTTTGAAGTGCCTGATCATCTCCTCCTTCTTGCAGAACACCCTGGCAGTGCAGTCCATGCAGTGGAAATGCTCCCGGTAACCCAGGTCCTTGCAGTATGATGAACCACATTCTAGAGTTGAGCTGTACCTGTGGAACATACCATTTTAATTAAAACCTGTTGCTGTAGACATAACATAACAACACGCCTTTTATCCCCGAAGAGGTAGGCAGAGATGCACATTATGCCACTGTACCTCTACAATGTAACACCCACTTTTCACTATTTATGTTATGAGTCCGATGTAATAGGGGGTGAGCTTATTATCATATACCGGGCACAATTCCAGACTCCGTGCTACTATTTATATTTTTTAATAAACCCATTAATACTTTGCCCGACCCGGGAATCGAACCCGAGACAGCTTTATCGGCAGTCGCACTTGCGTCAACTCGACTAACGAAGCAGTCAACTTTTGCTGTTGAGTTTTATCTTTATCAAACAAAATATCACCACTTTTTGTTCTTTATACATTGACCTCTTAAATTTTAGAATTCTTGTTACTAACCAATAGAGTATCAACATTATACAAAACAACTTCAACAGTACAAAACTTATTAAAATCATTACACAAATTAATATCTATATGTATTTCCATTGACGTCAAAAATCCACACGTAACGTCATCATGACTTCTGATAACAATTTAATAATTCTTCAAATTGATCACGAAAAATATTCACGCACCACATTTTAAATAAAAAAAAAAAAAAAAGTGACAGCTAAATTATATTTAGAATAATCAGTAGCAATACCTCTTAACGTATCTGGAGTAGTCGACTGTGGTCTGCAAAGAATTCTTCCGTGCCTGGTCCAAATGATTCAACGCCGAGAGCAGACCTATACAAAAACGATAAAACATGTTGATACAAACAAAAAACTATAATATTATGCTAATACGCAACGAAACAATCATAACTAACGATACATTCATCCATTCCTTTTCCGTCAAACTTATTCTTTTGTTTGGAACAGCCAAATCACCTCCATGCATCATATTCAGACGAACAATGTAGTGTTTTCATCATATTTTAAAACTAGCGAGTCTTTATGAACTGTTCCGTTCACGTTTGCGTTACATGCTTCATAGTTGGAAGTTTTTAGTTCAAAAACAACTTAAACGTCGGGCGGGTTGTGTAAGCGGCCCCTCCCCATATCAAGTTTTGGAGTATCAAATAAATTATTATGGTAATTAATCAATGTTTTCTCCTAGTCACTGTGGAGCGGGCTATTGTGAGTGATCGTTGACGCTTGCTCTATGTACACTGGTGCACGAACCTCTTTTTGTATATCGATTTGTTTTTTAATAAGACGAAAGATCTTATCTTTTAAATAGAAACGAATGTGTGGAGCGAGAATCAAATGCTTGAGACGTTTTATTTAGGAAACCAAAGCGTTTCTTATTGATTTTACGGTTAAATTTTTGTTATAATGTGATTGCATATCTAAATGCTAATAAAATATGAGTTCGATTAACGTCTCGGTAATTTACATTTGGTTACCATGTAATAAATGAGAGTATTTGGAATTCTTGACTATATTTTTACTTGTTAATATGATTGAGTATTGAAATTTAATATGACAAAATTGGCTTAGTGAAATATTTTTAATTACCCCTTTTTCTAACCACTTCTGCACTCATCATTACAACACATACTTGTATGTATTATATTGAATTCTCGCGTGTAAAGTTTTAAAGAGAATTAAACTTGAGACGCTGCTATGTTGAAATACCGTCGCTTTTTTTACAAAATCGTTTTTGAAAGACGAATTAATACCTATACTTATGTAGATTAGAGCTCACAACACAATGGATGTTAACATGTAGCTAGATAATTTGTGTGTTACATAAGTCGTGCGTGAATCGTGATTGTAATAACGGACGGGGTTTAGAGAGAGCAGGTTATTATTAATGAATGAGGGTACTTTTGATCCGGTGTTAGGGTTGACGAAGATAGAAAAGTTTTTGAAGACAATGATGATGAAAGATTAGAAGAAAACATTTATAATAATGATAATTTAAACCTTAAAGATATTGATTTAACGTTTATAATTGATATAGTTCCTATAAGAGAAATATGTGACTGTGTTGCGCATGCTTTGACATTAAAATATTTATTGGTGCTCAGCCCTAGTTTTGGTTGTAACCGAGTTAATAGCTCACGACTTGCCGGCGATAGTGCGAATATAGAAAAACAATTGTACATCGACAGTACTTCGTGTTTATTGCCTCTAATTTATGGAGATTATAGATAAGATAGAACTGTTAACGAAAACAGTAAATTATAAGCCAGTTATTAAGAAAAAGAAAATGTAACAAACCACGAATAAGCAATAACAAAGTAGAGCAACATTCAAAGAAACGTCGAAATAAATATATCAAATATTTCAATGCCAATGCATCAAATAATAAAGATATTAAAATAGCTTAAACAGTTATGACCGAAGCAAAGTTTTAGCAAACTAAATAAGTTATAAAGACTATTAAAGTCGATAAAAAGTGGCATCCCGTTATGAAGATTTTATGCAAATTAATTTGCTTCACAATAAAAAAGATTGATTTGATACTTCATGTTACAACTGGGTCCTATGGTAACAGTAATGCTATAATAAGCAAACCTACCATTACATTTTCGAAACGATACCATCATTTACATTTTAGGGTGTGGTACTCTCCATACACCTAATTAAAATGCCTATATAAACATCATATCGATGGAATATTAAATACATACGTGGCGCCTTAAAATTTCAAATTCCGATGGAAATCAAAAAGACAATGGGTGTTCGAATCAGATAAGTACCGACACAATAAACATCCATAATACGATGGTAGGTTTTTTAGGAAATTTCGTAAGATATTGTGCCGGTTCATTCAGGCGAAACAATGGCTCCTCATAATGTCCTACATAATGGGTTTTTGAACTCGCTCAACGGAACCACGAGTGATCGAAAGTTCTTAGTACTGGGATTTATGATTCCGAGGAAATTGGGTGGGGACTTCCTTTTGAATTGATTGTCGTTGACATCTGAATGATACGGAGGTCATTGTAGTCGATGATAGGTAAGTGGAAGATGATTGTACACAGAAAATAAGGACAGAACTCGAAATAGTTAATAGTACATACAGTTCATTGCATTGCTAAACAAAGATTCTTAAAACTGATTAGCTCCAGCCTAGCTCCACTTTTTTACCAGATCAGGATGTAAAATAAACAGACAAAGTGGATACAAATGTACATAATGACTATACGGATCAACGGGCGACTACAGAAATAATCATGACTATACGTTGAAATGAAAAAACAACAAAAACCAAACAACTGAATGTTGGCAAAAAATAAAAGAACAAAATCTATATAATTCACACGTTTCTAGAGTTCCGACGGATAAGAGAAATACTGCTCGATTTATCTTTTGAAACTATTAAAGTAATTTGCATTGGTCATTTTTAAGCTGATACCATTCAGTAGGAGCCTTTTATAGAACGTTTCCAGATAAGCTGTCTATTTCTCCAAGCGAGCTGTCTTGATGGATAGACTCTAACGCCCCCGGTAAATATCATTTTTTACTCAGAACACACAAACGATTATTGTATACGTTTCGGCAAAAAATGAAACAGAATGTTCTGTACGTGAGTGCACTCAATAATTTTTAAATTTCCTGAGACAGCTGTGACCCAAGCATGCCTGGGAATCCACATATAATCCCTCTCTGGCATTTAGTTAAGTGGAAAACGAATAAATGTCAGTTGGTACTGTTCAGTTTTGGTCACCGTTTACAGTTCTATGACTAATTGAAATTAAAATGTCACTTAAGATTTAGATAAACGGATTTGTGTGGCCGATTTTAGATTGTTCTTCAAAGAATGTCCGTCGAAAAATGTGTCAGATCAATCAAATATGGAGTTTAGAACGGTTTCCTAGAATTACTTAACATTTTTAGCAATAAGAGCTTTTGTTTTTCCTGGTCACTTAATGTCTAAATTAACTGTCAATTATGTTCCGTCTACATTTTTTGCTACACTACCGTTAGCTACTTGTTTATAAAGTAGAACGATTTATAATAATACCTTTTGAATATTGTAATCAATCTACTTGCAAAACAACTTTTCCTTCAATATCGATCACCAATCATTTTATACAAATTAACAACGGTTACTTTCAAAACGCATTTGATATCTCTCATTAATTATTCCATTGTCTTCACATCGACAATCAGATCATCGTGCAAGAGTTCAATAACTGCATCAATTTCTTGCATCAGTACCCGTCTTCCATCTAAATTGACATTTACTCTCTGCAAGTATGTCTAAAATGTAAATGCGGTTACTACACACACCAATTCACGTGTGTTCGCAACTATTTATCGTCCCATAATAACTGCCACGTGATATTCAACTTTATTACAACCGTGTAAGGAAAAACTGGATTTATTCAACTGCAAATTCAAAACATCATTGGGAACGTGTCCAGCATAACCTGATATGTAATGTTGATTACTTTATTAATGTTTTTATTGAAACGAGAGATCAAGTTAGGTTGGGTGGTGTGGTCAATGTGATAGTACATTTAAGTGAGGCTGTATCGTATAGGAGGTAATGAGGCGGGGCGATGGGTGTACGTACGGACAAAGATCTGACTATTGACATACACGAGATCATCTATATATAAGTATCTACTTAGAATCCTTAAGCTTATTAACAAGTTATGATGTCGAAGACTTGTTTTGTGACTTTAAATATTAACGAAGACAAAAACAGAATATAAAATGCTTATGTATCATGTACTCAATAGAGCGTATTATTGAATACATTACACATATGGAAGTTCTCGCGTATCTAATTGTATAAAAATATGAATCTCTCATCCCAATTTGTAAAGAAACGAGATGAATCATATCATTCCTTGGCGCATTACGTCAATTGATGACCAATTTAAGTATACTGCTGGATTCATTGTCTGTAACCAACTTCGACCTTTATGTCCAGGAATTATGATCGTAAATTGGGTGTTAACATTTTATAAGGATGTTTCAACACATTTGTCATATCCTAAGTACTTTTTATTACAATATTTCGGTTCGAGATGTACAGATAAGGGGCCATCGTGTCTAGTTTATTTTCCAAGGATCCGTTCCCATTGTTGGTGGTAGAATTTAAAATATTTTTAACATTTTCCTGTATCGACAATAATACGTTTTTTACAAAGATTCTTATTGTTCTGTATCTAACAATCTTTTTGTACAACCAAATATGTGTTTGTCGTACGATTTTAGCTTTACATATTTGAAAAGTACCATTTTCCTCAATACGGAGAACAAAAAAAATTGGGGCTTCCCAGGGTCCGATTCTTGGTCCACCGACTAATCTGCACTAATGTCAAGGTGTCAATCAAAAAGCTAATGATAACAGTAAAATCTGTAACTCGATCTTAGAACCGTCTTATTAAGTCCATCAGTTACGTTATAATTGCCGTGTATTGTGTACAGTGTAGTTAATTGTCCATATTAAACTTAGTAATGAACATTAATTACTTGCCAATATGATTTCAGACGTTTACACGGGGCAGGCGGTCGTAAACTTTAGTCGGCGGATGAAAGAGCCGAGATAATTATGAACGTACGCATGCGTAGATCAAATCGGGATCCATCGATCGATAAGGGATCTAGATATGTTGCGCCGGCGATCACTTGTTCCTATTACGTTTGTTGATGGCAATTTTATGTGCAATGTAACGCCCGATGATGTACGCATTCTGTTACACGTTGCCGTGTTTGTACTTAGCTACGGCGATGATACTCATTATCTTTTATTAAATCTACGTACGAATTGTGTTTCTGACGTGTAATCATGTTCAGTGTCATTACACAATACTTCCATGTGTAGTGTGAATCATAATTATCATTAAATTAAACTTTAGCGTCCACTGTTAATTTTATATTCATCATCACCTTTATCTTCGATTGAAATGCTTTTGTGTTTTTAGATTCTGATATTATTATTGATTTATTGACGGTTATTATGTGATGAACGGCTAATGCAATTTTCATGTCGATAGAAAGAGATTCGCCATCAAACATCATACGATTGGATCGTAGATCTCCGTCTTTGTTCGGCCATCTCCGTCGTCCGGCGCACGCGCTGATTGGAGTAAATGATTCCACATGATCTTGTTTTGTTTTATTCTGTTTACTCTGTCTTACTTGATGGTTTACGGGTTTTGTTTTTAGTTTTGTACGACAACCAGTCAATTAGACCGTACATTTTTGTTTTAAGAAAGCATTGTCTTAGAAATTGGTTCTGTATATTTAATATGGGTTTTTTATTTATTTATTTATTTCAACTTCATACAACAAGTGTGTACAGGTGGACTTAATGCCTTGGGCATTGTCTCCCAGTCAACCTTTAAGCAGTGCAGAGATGAAAGTAGCAGGTGATTTAAACCTTTATAAATAGGCAATGTACCAGTGTAATAAATAACAAATCTCACAATCATAATATTCAATAAACACTAAACATATAGGTATATTTGAAAACTTATACATACTTACATATAACAATAATTATGTATATAATATTAAAGTAAATATAGTAAATAAGGTTTTTATGAAAGAGAATACATTTCTAAGGATTCTTAGCGATGGGAAAGCTAATAAAAGTTAGTTCTATAATGCACAGGAAGACTATACAGGAGTTGGCAACATTATATCATTAATAAAGAAGGAAACGAAAAACATAAAACGTAGTCGCTTGCGCATAATGCCAAGTGCACGTTCAATTTTCTCAATACCTGAATGGTCTAAACTACGGGGCGTGGTTTCCAATACAAAATAGGTAATTGGCTTGCGAATCGAATATTTTTGTGTTGGTAAATGTCACGAGCGATGTGGTCACACGATATATAAAGATAAACGTGTCATTCATGGGATAACGGACGTGGATGAGTGTGGATGAACATTTACACTTGTGAATTCCAAACATTCATTGCAATTTTGTAAGAAACTATATTTTGTTGCGTAGTTTGTGTTGGTTTTTACTTTGGCTTTGGTACAACTCGAATATATTTCATGTTCTTCCAAGAATTCTAGTTCTTGGGTATATGAACTTAAAATTTTGTTTGCTAACTGTTCTATCGTTAACTGTTCTATCGATTAATTACTTCAATACAAGCGTTGAGAATGTGTCTAAAACCCAAGAAAGGATACAGATAAAGCCACTGATAAAGTTAAAAACGAGATAGAATTGGATTAAACCAATGTCCATTACCAGTTTAATACATAGAACACTAGTAAGACTTATACAGAAAGGAACAATTACGTGTCCACAAGGTGGGCTACTTCAGTACATGAACAGCCACTAATTGAAGGTAAAAAAGAAATTAAAAACTTAAAACACAAAGACGCATCTTGATGGATAGATGAGCGCCAAGCTCCGACGTCGCGGATCGATTATGTGGATTAATGCAGCGATAATCGATACTTTTTGCTCGTATACCGAATCGATTCTTTTTGTTCAAGAGCAGGTGATATCGACTCCAAGGAGGTACCACTCGAATGTATTATCTTTAGTTTATGGATCTCATTATCGATTTAAAATATCAAGATTGTAATAAATCTTTGGGAAATTTTGTTCAGATTTCTTTTCGAGTATGTTTGTGTTTATTCGAAGATGGTTTGTAGCATTTTGGGTATCAAATTTATTTGCTATCGAACCAAAAAGTATTATAACTAATGCATCACATCCAACTGGCAGATCTGGAAGTCATTGGAAAGGTCGATTCATCATATTTGGTAATGATGATGAGGGCGAGCAGACGGATCACTTGATGTTAAGCGATAACATGAATCACCAGCAACACCATGATGTTAAGCAAGTCTTCCATTAGTAAGAGACCAACTGATAACATACAGTCAACACTGTAGTTCGCAGAAAGAATGTAAGTTTATTTTGGGAATCTAGGGGAGATTACTATATGTTCCAAAATTTTGAAAGGTGTAATAGCAATAGCACATATTTATATGAAATATCTAAACTAGCAAACGAATGCATTAAGGACGATTAGTTCAAGAAGCTCTTCATGCCAAAACACACTACAGATGACAACTTATGCGCTATAAATTATTCGCTGAATTACGAAAATCAGTAACCACTGCTATTAAATATGACATTATATGTCCAATGTGATTCATATACAAGTTTAAATGGATGCAAGTCTATTCGAAATCGTTATATTACTGTATAATATAACGGAGATAATATTTCTAATGATGCCCATGTGTGATGATTGATTAGTACAAAATGCTGCACTATCTCATTGGTTTAGTGATCAAAATTGCGAATACAGAGCTAGGGAGTTAGAGTCCGATTCCCAAAGCATAAGAAGTATGAACACAGTTTTGGTGATAGACGTCGTAATGATAGATGGTGAAGATTCTAGATAAGGTTTCACAATATGAGTGCAAGAACTGCAATTGAATAATAAAAGAAACCAAAATGATTCTTAAATATCAAAAGCAATTCTCAGAATAATTCCAGAATACATGAAATGGTGCCTTCAAGTGTGTACAGGATGGCTGGACAACATAAATAGACAACACGAACCGAAGATCTTGTAAGGTAAAGGTACCTTTTACCTTTTATAACATAAAAACGAGCACTAAGGCTCTGCCGGGTCATATTATAATGCATTATAATTTTATACAAAGATACAAACTGCAAGACTCGAATGAATATGCAAAAGCGTGCACGCATGTAGAGCGATTGAGTTATTGTAATCACATGCCAGTGTGCGTAGCGATGTGCGTCGCAACGCTGTTAAAGTTGCACCAGTGTGCGTAAACGTTCACGTCTGTGTGCAGCGCACACGCATCCGAAGAAATGCATATTTTATGACGTCTACTCACATTCTGTGCGGTGCCACAAAGAAATTATACGCGCATTAAATCCGTGGAGGTGTGATTTTTTTTTATTCGTACTTTTTTTTCTTTTCGTGACCTTTACAAGAGTTTTAGATAGGTTTTTATTTAAGGATGCGGCGAATAATGCGCATGAGATGCTTTATATTCGAGAGTTCTGACTGAAATACTGAATGGCGGTTGAAGATATAAAATTTGCATTGTATCTTTTTAGATCACACGAAATTTTTGTCCGTGCTTTGTATCAATGATTACCCGATAAGTTTATTCGTCTAAACTGTTCCTCAATGACAGGACAATGTGATCTGTGTGTTCGAAAACTCGTAACAATAGGTATTATGACTTGAAATGACAATGCCACATAAATAGTTGCAGGTTGAGATTGACTATCTATGGCTATTGAACTCTAAGGTGAAATATTTTAGATGCAAATTGTAAGTTGCAAAAAAGCCATGAATTTTAGACTTATGGCTAGAAGTATGAGGTTTATCAGAATCCCGAGAAAACTTAACATGTGTATCTTCACTTTTCAGATTGATAATCTTAGTTATAATGTTTTTAGTACCGTCAACTCTATAGCTCCTGTTCCAGGGAGGATACGCGATCGAGCGTCTATGTTAATTACCGAAGTCTGCAAGCACACATGTGCCGCTCAATGGATGCTCTGTCCTGTGCTCAGCAGCACCATAGCGGAAGGATTCACTTCCTTTTCATACTGATCGAGAGATTTAGACGTTTTATTAATCTCTAGAAGGAAATGTAAGACAATTATTGTTTGTCAGTTACATAACATAACATCACGCCTTTTATCCCCGAAGGGGTAGGCAGAGGTGCACATTATGCCACTGTACAATGTTACACCCACTTTTCACTATTTATGTTTTGACTCCCATGTAATAGGGGGTGAGCCTATTGCCATATACCGGGCACATTTCCAGACTCCGTGCTACTACTGAGAATTAAAAACCCTGTTGTACTTTGCCCGACCTGGGAATCAAAAGAACCCGTATATCCCCCAAGCGGTCACCGGTGACCGCTCTCCACTAACTACATTATAGACCTTATTTCCAATGTTTAGAGACTACTTTTGTATGAACAAATTTAGGGGATGATTTTCAATAATTTTCACCATTATTTGGTACTTTGAAACGTCAAGAAATACAAAATAAATAATGGTCTGTCAATATGTCCGTCAGTGAAGTTAATATGTTACTATGATTCAAGACATAAAAGTAGAAACGCAATTATACTTTACTTAAATTATTACATTGTGATCGTACACTACATCTACATATAGTTGTCGTAATTAAAAATAAAGAAGCAGAATCAAAATGTTAATATGTCATCGACAGACAACATTTAATTTGTAACTTTAAATGAAATATAAATTATTATACACACAGGTTCGTAAATGAATAATAAAATATCGGAAAGTATCGGATACATTAACGAAATAATATAAAATATAACTTGGCTAGGTACATGGAATGCTTTAATTGGAAGTCAAGTAAAATCCGTCGGCGACTCAGCCACTGGCGTTAATACCCAACTCTTACGGAATGATACTATAACTGCTCAATCTAATAACTATAACTTTCCAAATAAGAACCATAAATTAATAAAACTATATACATATAACGCAGGAAATAATCTAAACACTCCACTGGATAAACTACAGTTCATTATAATTATCAAGACAGTCACCAGATTTTAATGTTAAACCGATTTCCGCAAAACTAGAATCCGATACTCGATTGCGTATCGATAAAAAAATCGGTCTAATATCAACGCTTCCGGCTACGGAACGCCAATAAAATTAATAATTAACAAGTTTTATAACTAGTTTTGTCAAATTAAACGATTATTTTTTATTTATAATCTCATAATATGAATTGTCTTGTATTGTGAATGTAAAGAAATTATTTCAATCGAAATCTAATTTAAGAGTACAACAACCTAATCGATTAGAATGGATTAATTGATCGGTTACAATCGTTTCGGTCCGATCTCTAAATTAGAACATACGTCGTAATCGTACATTTTTATTTAGACCGGTTAAGTGCGAGTTGGTGATAAAGAAGTGGTTCCGTATATTGAACAGGTATTTATAAATGTTTAATGGCTTCATTACAGCAAAACATGGATGTATCCTGGAGGGTTGGTTAATTGTTGTAATGTATTTTTCTTTTTAATAATCTAGTATAAGAGTTCTAGATGTTGTACAATGTTAACCAATGATAAAGACAAGACTTTTGAGCGCTTTTTATCAGCAGCTAACGCGGTTTTTTGTTGTAATTTTTCTCATACATTTATGTAGAGGGCGTCATTAAGAAATGTTACATGAGAACTACGTTAGAATCGTCTGGAACATTGCACCACCCGCATTTGAGAACTTAGTATAAATCTAGTCTCTAAAATGTAACATTGAAGATTTTTTGTTCTAAAAACTATTCATGACATTAGGTTTAGCTCTTTATGCTAATTCTAAAGCAAATTAATTACACAATCAACAAAAAATGAAATGAAACGAAACATTTAACCGACATGAATCAACACTTCCAAATCTAAGTTCACGGAACCCAAAACACAATGAACAATCGACAAATAATCGGATAAAAAAGTAATAAATATCCATGAACATAGATATAAACTAGAGAAACATACGAACTAAACTCTTTAATTATTGTAATTAACAAATTTTTGTATAAATTATAACTCTATCGCCTGAGGAACACCTCGACTAACGCAATTTGTTTAGAAAAAGAAACAAGATATAATTCCTGCGTGTTAAAAAGAGAAGGTAGATAACCGATATGAAATAATCGGTGATTCTAATCGGACAATCAGTTGTCACTTTCCGATAATTTATTTTATTGGATCCGTGATATTAATGAGAGTAATTTTGATGCGAAAGTGCTTTTTATTGTTCTGTTAAATGCGATTTTTTTGTTTTTATTTACGAATAATTTTAATAATCTACGTCTGTTATTTCTAGAAGGGATATGCAGAGCCTATATTACGATAACTTTCCGCCAGAAGGTAGAATTTTTGATATGGAGAGGCTATAAGGAACTTTGCCCGACTCAGTGAAGGAGCTTCAACCCTCAAGTTCACCATCCTTTCTGCTCAGCCAATGAGTTATATTTTAATTCTTCATTTATGTTAATGCATGATTACAAATGGTCGCCGATGTGCCAGGGCATAATTTCATATGAATTGTCATTGAATTTATTCTCGAGACACTCCAAAGGTCTGAAATGGTAATGAAGTGTTGTAATGACTGAATTACTGACTAATCATATGTATGAGTGCGATAGGACATATGGAAATAAAAAAAGCCTGTCTGGATGGGCATAGCCTGCTAAGCAGATACCTAACACTAGACTTTTCATTTTGCATAGAGGACGTGCCTAAGTATTAAAAAAGTATAATTTGCAATTTGTATGACATGAAGACCCTACTCAACTGCTGGGAAAAATATTCGAATGAGATTCTTGAGATGAATAGTCACATCCAGACTCTGAACGTCAATATATAGGCAGTCAATAATAAATGAGTGATTTATGTGAGAATCGAATCTGCAACACGATAGGTAGCAGCTGATTCTCCTGCCACTGGATCGACCGATAATAATGCTGGCTTTTGTAAAATAGGTAGGAATTATAATCTAACTGTCGAAAAGTTACCTTTTTCTTCTATATCGTGAAATTAAGGGCGTGATACTAAGTGTATTTATGTACTATACATACATAAAGATACTTATGATATTCCTCAATAAAAAAATTACGTAATCCCACCAATAAATGACAAAAGGCGTACCTCAATACTTGGAATTGTGACCCGTTTATATTATGTCGCAATCGCAAGCGACTACGATTGTCGCACGACAATCAGTGCGACACACCGGACGCACTGAAACCAAACTATTACACGTAAATGGGAAACGGTATTTGTCTATTAATGTTGTCCCCTCGTGTGTACGGGATAGTTGGGACTAATGGAAATATGGATTTTTAAAACACATTTTTTTAAGGTGATTTAAAGAAAATTGTGGGGATGTTTTTCTTTTATATTTTTTATTTAGTCGGTATATGCTCTTGTTGTTTTGTTATTTTCTTTTTGATTTATGATTTTTTCCCTAAATGATGTACCTATTTGTTTGGACTGTGAGTGTTTTTACGAATTGAATAATGTGAAATCTATCCGTGAAATCCTGTAATTGACTTTCTGGTGTTATTTTATTATTATCTATTTGTTTGCTATGTGTAGCTGTTGGTTTTCCAATTCATAAATAAATAAATATATATATATATAGGCTATATAGCCTGCCTCTAATATAAGAAAGAACAATAAAATAAATCCGTTTGGATGGAATTAATTGGATACGAAGAGCTGAGAATCAAGCTCAGGGGTCTAGGTGTTGGTTGGAAATGAGCCGATGATCATGATGGCGATGAAAGTTATAGATAGGTTTCATCGTCTTGTTTTGGTGTTTCCCTCTTTTTGGTATTTAATGCATTGTTTCAACTTTGAACTTCAACAACACTTTGTCCGTCATAAAGATCTTATGACCTTGTACTCAGCAACATTTTTAACGTTGCACCACACAACCAGACCCAGAACAACAACTTATGGATCATACAAAGAGTTGCTCCGTCTGTGATTTGAACCCGCGACACGTTGCGCGGCAGTCAGTTGTCTAGCTACCGCACCATCCTTACAGTCAATCATGCCATCTTTGTAAATTTTCAACGAAAACCTCAAAAAGCAACACCTCAAACGCCCTCAACATTTTCCCATCATCTAGTTAACTAAAAATAGGCATAAACACGTACGTAGTAGAGTCTATTAACGTCACCCCAAGCTCCCTGCGCTTGCGCACTCAATTGAGTGAATTCGCCTCTATTGAGCAGATTACGCCGAGGTTTGTACAATTACGGAGGGGAAACGGGGGAACTAGGGAGCAATTGTGTATACCTAAATGTTGAGAAGAATTCTTTAGATATATTGGTGACGGGGATTTCTGGTTTTTGGGGATAATTAAGGCTTGTTTGCGTGAAAAATAGATAGATGTTAGAGTATGAGTAAATAGAGAATGTAGTAATGAGTAAAGAGAGTGTGAAAATAACATTTAAAGATAAATAAAATCGTTTATTAAACACAAAAACTTCCAAAAGATGTAACAGTGCAATGTTTACATTATTATACAATTATAGTAAATTATAAATACTAATATCGTAACATAATTCATATTGATTCTATGTTAATTCGCGAATAGTGGAATTTCTCGGTACTAACTCCATTATAGATCTCTTATTTTCTATGTTTAGAGACTACTTTTACACAAACAAATTTTGAGGATTTATATCAGGTGATTGTGTACAATTTAAGTCTTAGTCCCTTCTGCCTATTACTTCCAAAATACGAGTTGTAATATTATGTTTTATTTTTAGAAATCCCAAATCTTGGGAGCCTGTTGAAAGCTATAAATAATTGTGAAAAATGTAGTTAATTAAATGATTACGGACAGCGCCTACGAGCGTCATTATATTATTACTGGTGCTTAGAGAATCATTATACTCAATCAAATTTGTTTGGGAGCAAGCAGGAGACACCTGGCAGTTGGACTTTGAACTTTTTGGAAGATATAGTTTAGGTTTAGATTGGTTTGTTTGATAATGAAGAAAATTCTCAAGATGCAGTAAACTAGATCAAAAGCAATGTTATTTTAACTTTTTAAAACATCAGTTTAATAAAAATCTTCAACTAATTTTAATGAAAAATAATCATTAATAACTTCATGTTTATTTTACGGTTGTAATTAAACTATAACTTAAGTTTCCGTAATAAAATTTAACTAAACTAGTCAGTCCAGAACGATTGGCATTTGTTTTCAAAAGCACCCTTTCTGCGTGTAGACGACAATAAGGCAATATGAACAGAATAATAAAAGTCTATACACGCAATTCTACCACAGTACAATGTAACACCCACTTTTCACTAGTTGTTATGAGTCCCATGTAATAGGGGGTGAGCCTATTGCCATATACCGGGCACATTTCCAGACTCCGTGCTACTACTGAGAATTTTTAAAAAACCCAGTAATACTTTGCCCGACCCGGGAATCGAACCCGAGACCCCTTGCCCGGCAGTCGCACTTGCGAATACTCGGCCAACGAGGCAGAGGCAGTGCACCTCTGCCTACCCCTTCGGGGATAAAAGGCGTGATCTTATGTTATGTATACACGCAATACAATCTGTGTACTTCTCTAGCAAAAACAGAGGTTATACTGTACCTACCATTAAACATAATTAATGATCTTTCGTCAGTTGAATATTTTATCGTCTCTAAACGCCTAAAGCACACACGTTTGTACTCAAATACTTAATAGATAGACAATTTCACGAACTTTCTACTTACACTTACAAAACTCACTTAATGACAGTTCAGTGTACTTTGTAAACAAATATTTGTGTGAAATCGTTAATTAAAAACCAGAAAATAACCGAAAGAACGATTGTACTTAGAATAAATTAGTGTTGTGTCATTTTTCACGCGAGTGTGTAAGAATGTGGAACTTTTTTGGTAACTGTAGTAGATATGCTAAGAATATCCGATATTTGTAAACGCATATGATTATCGACACTGTTAAACTCTTTGTTTACATTAATAATGAGGTTTTTTTTAAAGAAATTGTGTGAGAAGTCAAACTATTGAGTATTGTGAGTCCACGAAATGCCGCTGTGTGTTTTTGGCGGTAAACAAGACGTTCTATAGACTAGATAGAGATTGTCTATGATTTATTCAAGTTTTTTTTGTGGATTTATAACTTTTTAAAATGTTTTTGATAATAAATCAAAGGTAGTAGTGATGCGTCGTGATGTCTAGTGCTGTTACCCGTTAATTAAATATAATTTATTTTTTAAAACTTACGTCATTTTAGTAGCTAATTTAAATTAAACGGTGCAGTTGTGTTACTGGTTTTCGTTGCATCGATGATTTATTTTTAAAATCCGTAACTAATTATGAGCTAGATTTTTCTTAACTTTGACCATCTGGGTTTTAGTATGTTTTTTAAGATTTCTTTTCAGTTCTCGGATTGATACTAGATTTTCTAGAATACCAAATTAAACTAGATAGAAAAACAAGATTTAGAAGCTGGTTTAAATGCTACAGTACAAAAAACTACCCCAAACTATAAAATAACTTCAATACAATGTCAACTTTACCATCTTATTCCTAAAATCACAAATCAATTGCAATAACTTCACAAGTTTGCATACCTTGACATCCTAGTTCACACTTCATAGTCTCTAAGAAGGCACACTACTGGCACGCCACCTGTCATTGGAGGCACGAACTAACCGCGCTCTAGGAATACATTATCAGGCTAACACTAGGATATCATACAGTCATTAGGTGTATTGTTTATTCAGCCATTGCATTGCTACAGGCGTGGTTGTTATAGGCTTCTTGTATATTTTATATTGTAGGTTTCTATGACTTGTGTTGGTATAGGTGATTTAGTCCCAATTTGATCAAATTTGCGAATTTTTTATAGCATAAGCCGGTAATCGATCAGACGAATCATCTGATGGTAAGCAATCGGGGCCGCCCATGGATACCCGAAACACCAAGGCGTTACAAGTGCGTTACCGGCCTTTTGGGAATTGGGAATTTGAGGATTGTGGAGGATTCGGGGATTCGGAAGACTAGGGAGGGGGGGAGGGTAATTGGGCCTCCGGTAACCTCACTCACACGACGAAATACAACGCAAGCGTTGCTTCACGTCGGTTTTCTGTGAGGCTGCCAACAGCAAGTATCAACGTGACTTTTTCCGAGTTATATGTACTTTCTAAGTTTATTCAGACACCACTGACAAACGGTGAAGGAAAACATCGTGAGGAAACCTAGACTTATGATTTCTAATTATAAGTTTGTAATCACCAACCCGCATTGAGCAAGCGCGGTGATTAATGCTCAAACCTTCTCCGTGTGAGAAGCTTTGCTCAGCAGTGGGCATTTATAGGCTGTTGACGATGGACAAAAACAAAAATTAAACTTATATACGTTAAAAAATACGTAACATATTGTTTGTATGATTCAAGTGACAGTCACCAATACCTAACCCAGTTTACATTTTAGTTCTAACTTTCGAATTCTGAAACCTACATCCTAATTGTTACTAACACACTTCAGTGACATTTAGCAAGCTAGGAAACTAACTAAACGTCCTAAATAACCTAGTTTTGTTGTTGCGTCACGTTTAACTCGGTAATAATGGGTTTAAGAATAAACTGCGTTTTATGGAATAGAAGACAAACGAGCAGACGGATCACCTGATGGTAAGCGATCTGTGCCGTCCATGGACACCCGCAACACCAGAGGACACACAAGTGTGTTGCCGGCCTTTTTTCTTGAAGGTGTAAAGGTTATATCGAAACGCAAATACCGCCGATAGATCATTTCACAGTTTTGCTGTGCGAGGCAGAAAGCTACGAGAACAGAGAAGCGCACAGCGGTATTTTACTTTGACCAACATACATACATACATACATAACATCACGCCTTTTATCCCCGAAGGGGTATGCAGAGGTGCACATTCTACCACAGAACAATGTAACACCCACTTTTCACTAGTTGTTATGAGTCCCATGTAATAGGGGGTGAGCCTATTGCCATATACCGGGCACAGTTCCAGACTCCGTGCTACTACTGAGAATTTTAAAAAACCCAGTAATACTTTGCCCGACCCGGGAATCGAACCCGAGACCCCTTGCCAGGCAGTCGCACTTGCGACTACTCGGCCAACGAGGCAGTTTGACCAACATTTATTGTAAAATTATTGAATTTTGAAAAGCTCAAACGAGCTAGGATCCATTCCGCTACCACTGATTGGCCATGTTGGTGGTCTATTTGATTATTGATTATATTGATTATATATATATATAATTAAGAAATGTAGGTAGATAAAGAAATTACAATTTTAACTTTTTGATTTTTAATAAGCTGTCTGTAGGTACTATTAATAGTTTTTATTAATTTTGCGTCACTATAACAGATAAAAGTCGATTATATTCAATTTACATTGTAGGTCAGACATTTTTATTCGATATTTTTGATAAATTGTGATCTAGATTCCATTAATATAATCCATTTATAAATATCGCGTAAAATGAATTCGTAAATCATTCAAAAACTAAACATTTATTTATTATATTTTATAGTCAAGTTTTAAGGTGAAAGCACCAATTATCGTCCACGAATCCAAAAAATCGAATTACACTTTTTATTAAAAAGGATTTTCAATTTTTATTTTTATGTGTATAATAAATCATTTGCGAAGTAATCGTTCTAATAATACTAATAAAAATTCTACGGTTTCGATATTATTTCGTGAATGATACGGAGAGTAATTAAAAAAGTCGTAAGATGTTTTTCTTTTCGTTTTTACTCACCGCTCGCCTGCAGTTTTCTTTCTTGAGAATCATCCGCATCCATTGATGATTGCTTTTGGAAGAAACCCTAAAAAAAGAAAAGTTTTATATCTTTAATTGATACTCTTTTTCGGGGTATTTAAATTTTGATGTCTTTTCACGTTTGGATTTGTATGAATCTTTAATTTAATCTAAAAAATCATTACCTTTTTAACAGATTAAACTACATACGTTTTAAGTCTAATTTAAATTAAAATCAACAACTTTATCGATTGAAATTCTTAGTCACAGAATTAAGACTAACCTATGTGTAATTTTAGTAATAGAATCATTTTGTGTCACCGCAGGACTAATACTATCTATAACTGGAGAATAATAACACAATACAATCACACCTCTGCCTATCCTTTACTCTAACAGGTGGTATATTAAATCAGTTGCTAAGTTAAACAGTTTTATTTACAAAACGAAAATGCGAAACTAGTTTTAAACGTCCAATTTGTATCTGTTGTTTTTTTCTCACAAAGTAATTTACATAATCTCGTCTCTATTCATCTTTGATCTAACAATTTTATTGTATATACAGATCCATTAAATAGTACAATACAATACACACCTGCATTTGTAAATTAGCTAGATCCTCTAAATTTTTCCTCATCAGAAGATTTTGTTGCTCAAATTCTGAAACACTGTTGGCGGCGCTCGAGGTCGCCGATTGTTCCTACAGAACAAAAAAACATCGTTATCAATTCTTATATCTAATTTTACATTCTACCTCTATTATAATCGCATACCATTCATACAAGCAATGTCCGGATTATTGTCAATTCCAAAGAATCATACTTTAGAGCTTTAAATATCATTGAACTGCCTCGAACTCGAAAAGGAACAAAATAATAGGTATTTTATTTATCTGTCCCGAAGCGAACACGCTAATAAATCTCCTTATGGCGAGAATCCTAAAGTGCTGATATTAAAAATTATGACGATCGCTATAAAATTATGTAGGTAAATAAAACTTTTAACAATTTGCATATTTTCTCATAGTATTTTTTACTACTGTAAATCTTTTTACTACTATCGTTCTCTGAATTCCTTGCCCAACTTTGCTATATAGACCAACCTGTCCATCAGTATCTCTTGATACGCTAAGGTCAAGAGTTTGATCTCCGTCATCAGATCCACTTCCATCCTCCTCTGTACCTTGAGATCTGTTGAACAGCCTCATTGATTGCTGGTTTATGATTTGTAGAGCCCTTTGCCTGAAAATGATTTCAGTGTTAGTTACAAGTTCCAGTTTCAGGTTATACTGAGAGATCAAATCTTTTCGAGTATACCTCTGAGCCTCAATGTCGTTATCTGGGGTTTTCGGTGGTGTGATGTTTGTGGAACCCTCATCTTCAGTAGCTGATGAGGATCTCCTCATACTCCTGTCGGTACCATCTTCCATTCCAGAATCATGCCTCCTTTTCAAACCTAAAGGCAGTTGCGTAAATGGTTTACCTGTAAAGTAAATATAATTTAAGCCACCATCAAAAACAAATAAATACAATGATTACGTTGTAAATTTTACGGTCGTAAAACTAAGAAGATTATTGTCATCTATTTTATTATAGTGTGAAGTTTTTTGCGTTTTATAAACTCACCTTGGAGAGCTTCTAAAGCTCTGATCTGTCCACTGATAGCATCTGCGACTTCATTAGAAGATAATCCGTATATTCCGAGTAGTTCCTTCATGGTGTTCATGGCGTAATCTCTTAATATTCTATTTGTAGCATTTGATGCGTCACCATTCTGTTGAGTCTCATTCGTTTCCATCTGCTCCTGGTTTTCCTCTAATCTCTCATTTGCATTTATATCTTGACCCTTATCTTCGTCAGAGTCTGAGTCCCTTCTTCTTGGCGGTGAGTTAGTCTTTATTAATTGAGATATAGCAAAAGGATTTTTGGCACAAAACGTCTTATTTTGTAAATTACTAAAGTTTAGGACGGTCCGATCTCTCTCGGTGCCCTGGTTTATTTGTAAACTATGTATGTACGAATGTTGAAACGAGTCTACTTTCTTATCCTCCGGTAACCTATTTTGGTAATTTGAGTCTATGTTTTCATTGGAGTCAGTGCTCAGTCTTCTGCTTAGGTCAACTGCACCACCTTTTAGGAGACTGAAATTTTTGACACCAATTTTAGTGTAATTGCCATCGTCTTTGTCGTCTTCACCGATATTTTCTGGGGTCGTTCTATCGTTTCCATTGATAGGACTGCCCGTTTCATCACAGTTCGCTCCGTTGGAGTCGTCCGAGAATGCTGTAGTGTTGGGAGCACATCGTGGTTTGAAATTCTTTCTCTTGTTTCTTTTTGGCATGTTATAGTATGGGGACATGTCGGTGCTGTGCTCGTCCTGGTGGTCGGACGACTCCGGCCATGACGACGCTTCATGGTGCAGGTACAAAGGTTCCTCAGGTGCAGGCTGTAGTCTCTCGTGGATAGATTCTTGGTGAGCAGCCATCGCAGTAGTCATTGCAGTATTTGGACTCTTTCGAGGATCACAACCTGAAACGAGTCCGTCCTGCAAAGACAAACGAACACGTTCAGTTTTATATAAACAATCAAATTTAAACTCAATACATTTTAGCGTCCAATCATAACAGTGATTCATTTTCGTTCAATTTAAATTGAAACAATGTGTTGAGAAGAAACAATAGTCTTTTGTTGACAATAAGATTAGCTGAATACTGTGGAATGTTTTGAATTTAAATTTTCTCTTCATTGTTTGGAAATAATAAAATTGATTATTAGTACATTTTGTTGTTACCTGGGGAGAAACTTCATGGACCTATCATTTCCTAATTGGCTTAGTAATTATTTTAATCAGTCTTCAAGATCAGCCAATAAACTGTGCATTATCTGAAACAAAAAAGGCCTCGTATAAGTAAATGTGGTAAGAGCTTAAAAACTAAACAAGTTTGTTCCAAAATTGAGTAAAATTACATATCACGGATATAAAATATATGATAGATAATGAATGTGGTCTAGTCATTAATTTCATATTATTACTATAAAATTACTTTTATAATGAAATAGACGCTAAAAATCAGCGCTGACACGGAACGTATTAAAGCAAAAAATTCTTCAAACACCAATATTTCGCGTAAACCAATTTGTTGTTCAAAAAACGTTCCGTTTTCTGTCCGTATTGACGTAATACGCTGTAATTTAAAAATAATTATACGAAAAAAAAATCCACATCAAGTAACACGCATCGATCAAGTGAGTCGGTATGAAATTAATTATATTCAACATATTAGATCTATTTTCGAGAAAACGAGATTGCTCGGAGCGAGGCGAGAAAAAAAACGTGTATTCATGTCGAAATTGGTAACGTGGTTTGGGTGTACAATTACTTATTAAAAACTAATACAAAGATACGGCCTTCGTTCGTGGGTCACACAATAACTATCGATCTCTCGTTAAAGTAAGTGGGACGTCTCAAAATCGGTGTGTTTACCCTACTTTTTGATTTCGGCCGTTGACTTTAAAACGTTTGGATCTCAGTTACACGTCTGATCGCTGTAATAAGTAGCCGACAAGTAATTGGATGAGTTATTTTAACTTTTGCCGTTAAGTTTGTGGTCTTTTGACTGGTTTGATGTATGTGAGGAGCGAGTTAGAAAGTAGATTGTCGATTGATATAAATAAATTCTTGTTGAAATATTTTTCAATTGAATTTTTTTACATTGAACACAACTTGTTACTATGATTGAATATTTATACTATTACTTATTTTAACATGTTTGAAGTAAAAGTTAGAGTCAAAAGATATGTCCAATTAGTCTTGTTTTCACAAGAACTGAATAATAAGTACTTGTCAACAAAAAACATATATTTTGAAGAGTTGACAGAAACGTTTCCAAGCTGTGTAGATATTGCCGGTTTTAACATTATAATAAGTGAATGATCTAATAACAGAGCACATGTTTTTGAATTATTATCATAAAAAATCATCGTCAATGTCTGTTCAAATCATTAGGTTAAATGAACACGAGTTTTGAAGCTTCGTTATGGAGAATTAATGTTTCTTGTAAATAGATTTTTGCTATTAATTAATGTTGAATGTGTAGGTAATAGGTATCAGAATTTGGTATTTTAGTATTTCGGTTAGATTATAATGATTTTCAGAATGACTGCCTCGTAGGCCACGTGTGAATGCTGGGCTCGATTAACGGGTCGGGCAATAATTACTAGGTTTAAAAAAAAGTGTCAATAGTAGCACGGAGTCTGGAAATGTGCCCGGTATATGGCAATAGGCGCACCCCCTATTACATGGGCCTCATAATTTAAGTAGTGCAAAGTGGGTGTTACATTGTACAGTGGCATTAAGTACCGTGATGTGCACCTCTGCCTACCACTTTAGGGATAAAAGGCATTGGTGCTATGTATGTTATGATTCAGAATAACATATTACTCAGGTCATCGAAAATTTTAGATGGAGCTTTATTACTGCTCATCGTGGGTCGATGCAGTTAAGTTAGGTACCTACTTATACGGTGTTCAATAACTTTTTTCTAAGAATAAAAGTATATTTATTTAAATTAAAATAGAATGCAATTATAGATTATACTTGCAAACTGTCGAAGTTTAGTAAGCTGTTTCGAATTTAAACAAAAAATAATAAACAAAATGACAGTGGTCTGTGTTTTAAACCTCTTAAGCTTCGTTTGTTTGTTTTATTTCGTTTCAATAAACCCTGTTAAAGTTTTGACAGGTGATAAACCGAGATTTACGTCACACTAAAATCATTAGTAATTCATTTGCGTGGTTCTAGTGGAGATATTAGTCAAAAAAAATCTTGTTTTTTACCTCTTTATCTCAAAATTGTTAATCATAGGTTTTTCCTAAATACATAGTTTTTGTTCAACTTAATAAATAAACTAAATTAAGAGGAAGAAAATTTTAATTGTTTATTTGTTTGCATAGAGTAAGCTTTAAAACTACTAGACTGATTTGGCGAAGTTTTACACCATTGATTGTACCTACAGCTTACATTTATGGAGTACCATAGACTACAAATTTTATATCAATATTCTTACACTTAAAATTCCATACAGACAGAAGCGTAGGCCAAAAGCCACATTTTATACTAATATTTGTTAATTTTACTACACGACCGATTATACGTACCTTTACCCTACACTAGGCATGCGACACTGTTGACAGTTGTAAATTATCGATGTCATGTGACGTCTAGAGACGGGATATTATCGACATGTCGATGTAAGACTTTCCAAAATTGATATTTGTGATACGTTTGTCGTAACAATGGACGCAATGTTTAGTAACTTGTTTTAAAAGTTTAAAATATTGTTGTTACCGTAGGCGTACAATGTTATATAATCAAGGTTTTTGTAGACAATGTTTAACTTATTGGCAATTGTATTGTATTAAGTTAAGAAGTCATAATAATAGTCGAGAATTCGGGCATTTCCTTGAGACACAAAAACCATTTTCGCCACCCTTTACAGGTGCGATGAACAAACACATCACATAACATTAAACTTTTTATCCCCGAAGGGGTAGGCTGAGGTGTACATTACAGCACTTAATGCCACTGTACAATGTAACACCCACTTTTCATTATTTATGTTATGAGTCCCATGTTATAGAGGGTGAGTCTATTGCCATATACCAGGTACAGTTCCAAACTCTGTGCTACTACAGATAAATTTTATATAAAACGCAGTAATCGAACCCGGGAATCGAACCCAAGACCCCTTGCCCTGCAGTCGCACTTGCAACTACTAGGCCAACGAGGTAGTCAACATCTAAATAAGGATATCAAATAAATAAAACATAACGTAGACATAATCTTCACACTAACAATAATAATAAATTAACTAATTTACAATCAATACTCAAACAACTGGCTTTTATTACTCAATTCAAATGAGGTAATCGACCACAATACGGTTTTCTCTTACTCATATCATAACGCCATAACATTACGAGGATCAGCAGTTTTGAAGGGTCCCCAATGTCCTTAAGACGACAAAAGTAAAACAATCATGGATGTTAACAGCCACTTTAAAGGTAGCACACACCCATTTTGGATACAGCCTTCGAAGGAACAATATCCAATAATAACAATAAAACGATCGCAGTTATGCGCGCGCGCATTATTAATATTGATCGGGATTCAATATGGCGGCCAAGATGGCGTCGCGAATAGCGGAAACGGATTAAATTGAAATCTAGATTGGAATCTAGTTGTTTGTTTAATGATTTAATTTAGATTGTGCTGGTGGTGGAAAAAAAATTATCTTTTGTTTGGTTTTGAAGTTGTGATAATCGTGGTAGGCTGTCGGTTGCTATGGGGGGTAAACTTTCGACTTAACTAAAGACAGCTTACAGCGTTAAGGTTAGAAGTTCTATGGTCTAAGTATCTATTCTGACTCCGGATACAGTATTGGAATATGTATTAGAGACATTGTAGAACATACTTTTTTTCAAAAGAGTACCTATAAAGTTTCTTGCTCGTTTTTCTCCATTCGAATCTACATTTTGGAATGAGCACCTAGCGTCATCCAACTTCACTGACGGACTGACTGTCAGACTATTATTTATTTTGTATTTGTTGACGTTTCGAAAGTACTAAATTATAGTTTAATTTGAAATACATAAATGCTTTGACTTTGACTTTGATGTATTCTATCGAATCTCCAAGCTAAACCGGGGCTCCGGCTAGAAGGACAGAAGTATGAACGGGGTGGTTTTTAATCAGGAAGAGTCTGACATTCCCTCCCGCCTCACCTAGGCGGGTGTAGATTCAATGATTTTCGCCCCTTAAAAATATAGTCTCTGCCTTCCTCCATGGAATATCCTATATAGTCCTATATATGTACCAGGCGTGAAGTTATATATATAGTATATATATATATATATATGTACAATCGATCTCTGTCTAAGTAACTAATATTAAGTTGTTATGCTATAAAAATAGAGGTATTATGTCACATCTGTTAAGCTCTTCGGGGAACAATAAACTAACCATTGTATTAATATACAAGCCTAAATAAAGTACAATCGAAATTGTTTTAAAATCTCTACGCATTGACAAGGGGCAAGGACGCGAAATGTCGCAATTACCAACTCACTTTTCTCATTAAACCCAAATAAAAGATAACAAAATCTACCTTATCTTTTCAATCGTAATTGTGAATAATAAGAGATTGCCTAAAGCCTCAGTTTCAAATCTATTTCAGTTTAATTATAATTCTTGACCTATGACATTGGTTTTGTGAAATTTGAGTCCTATTTGAACGGCTTTAGAATATATATTGGGATAAACAATAGCTTTTGATTGCGTTTATTTTGTAATAGGTACGTAGTTTTGAAAATAGAATTGCAATGTCTATGTGTTGAATTAAAAAGTAAATCTGATTTTGTCTTTTGTGATTTGTGTATCTAGTTGATAAATGTGTAACTTATATTTATAAAACAAATTTAAAAAAATAATTTGAACTACATCAACTGCTTATAAGTGGCCATTGCTGACCAAAAGCCTCTTCTCACACAGAGAAGGTATGAGCATTAATCACCATGCTTGCTCAATACGGGTGTCATATCAAACTTATGATTAGAAATTCAACGCCAAGGTTGTTTTCCTTCACCGTTTGTCAGTGGTGTCTGAATAAACTTAGAAAGTACATATAACTCGGAAAAAGTCACATTGGTACTTGCCGCGGGTAGGTTTCGGACCCGCACCCTCATCCATGAGAAGCCTTCAACCTCTGGGCCATTTTAACTACATCTTTAGGTATAGGTGAAAAATCATTTTTTCCCAATAAGTCGGGAAACAGCAAAGCTCTCTTATGAATTACTTTTAAGGCTTTTTCTATGTATTTAGGTGCATAATTTCATAATTCAGTTTCAATTCAGCTTAGTTCAAACAAACAAGCAAACAATTAGGTTTTTTTATATCTATAATACTAAATTCATATGGCTTACGAATGTGCATATATAAACAATATAATTAGATATTAATTTATATAAGTTAAAATCGGTGTTAAAAATGTGTTACGAAATAGTTATCTAACAATAGATATAATTGAACGACATTCCTAACTTATTAGAGATATCGTCAAGGTCCATTTGTACTGAACGCATATATGTTTTTGTTGCAATACTTTTGTGTAGCGTCAGCATAAGAACATGATGGAAAAACAACAAATTCTTGGTTATAATTTAAAAAACGAAACGACAAAAATCGAATCAATAACGAATTTATAAATAATAATTCATTAGTTCCTTTTGTTATTTTTATTATAATGATAAGGTACCAGTATTTTGACAGTTGGAATATTATTTAAAATTCGAACAATAAAAGATTAATACAAATCAAAGACTTAACGTCTAGAAAACGTTTACAAGACAAGACCTCACAATGTGTTTGGACAAATAAAAATACATTAACGAGAGTAAATGACCAGAATGAGCCAAAAAACCCATAACTAGAGTCATTAATCATTTTTCTTTAAAAAGTACTTTGTAATATTTGTCTTGCTGGCCGTACAGAATTCGGTGTAGCAAAAAAAAACCGAAACGGAACGAATGCCATTTCGTAATTTGAATTTTGTACATTCCATTTTTATAAATCTATTTTTATTTGAATTTAGAATTACATAGCAATTCGAATTGGATTTATTTAAACTTCGAGTGTTATTATAAAGGATGTGGTTATTTTATAATTATATTTTCGTTATATTTTTGTTGCTGACTGTATGTAATAGGATATAAAATGCCTAACAGAGATATTAGAATGTTAATTCAGCGAATGTTAAGCTGACAGCTCACCGTTATGATACTTCGGTGATTATTTATTTAATTTACAATCGATATGACAAGCAAATAATTTACAAAACTTAGGTACCTACTTGAGTCTTAAGTTTGTATTATAATACTTAACGTCTTTGAAAATAACTTTAAGTTGTTGATACAGTTTAAAATAATAATATTTAGACGTATCAGAATGAAATGTCAGTTTTCTAAATAATTTAACTTTAACATTATTGTTCTAACCAAACTGGAGAAAATTTAATATAGATAATGTGATAGTAATATAGTCTTTATGTAATAAAAATAAAACAATTCATTTAGGAGACACTTTTTGTAGACATTTACACAGTCAGATCTTTACGAAGGCAGTATAGTCGACAACATCGTATTGGACACTCGGTTGCCAAGGAAAAAAATATCTACCAAGTGTCAAACTGTCAGCTAATAACAGATCGATTTTTAAAACCTAGAATTTAATTTAAAATCTTTACACATAATAATCTAGAATCTGAAGCAGCAAGCGTGCGATTTTTAATCAATAGAAACAATATTTATATGTAAGCTACCCACGTTTTATACTTAATAATTATGTGAGTTCATATAAAAACTTCGCCTGTGGCTAAAACACATAAATTTTAATATAGAAAACTTGCCGATTTTGTTTTAGTAGTAATAAACCTAATTATTACGTCTCCGTGTCCGTTTTATTGAGGTAAAACCGTTTATTTATAATAAAATATACCTATTTATTAAAATAATTTCGGTTGTAAAAATAATTTGAAAGTAAATTATATAATATTACTTTCAATGTATGACAAGAATTGTACAAAAAGAAATAAGTGTTCATTTTAATTATATTTCAAGCTTAAGAAGCTTCTATTGTCTGTTTTTCTCAATAACGAGAAGTATTTATAAGAAAATTTATCAATACTATAAGATAAACTTTCAAAAATTCACGCTTTAAGCATAAAACATTAACCAGTCCAATTAAAACTCATTTATAATGAATATTCAAACTTAACAACACAGACAGAGTCGCGTGCGCCGCTTATAGAGTTATGTATGGAAAACAGATAAGACATACGAGTTGCGCCCACACATCTAACTCGATCTAATTAAATTATAATATCGATACGAAAACGATTGAGTCGATTACTTTTCTGATAAAATTTTTCGAAGTAAGTACCTAATTGAGTTTTTTTAATAATAATTTAGAAAGTCAGTACGAGTAAAGAAACGTGTAATTTGTTTATCTCAAGCGCAAATCTTAACAAGGTTAATGCTAGGTTTTTATATACTAATATTTTATTAGCCAAAATTCTAATCATATGAGATTAAACTACTTCAAAAAAAACGCTCTTGCAATCAAATGCAACCAATTTCATTTTTCAATTCAAAACATGAGTCACTATTCTAATTTTAAACTTTATATTCAATATTTAAATTCAAATAAAAAAATAAACATTCTAATTTTAAAATCGTCTCTATTCAGCCAAGTTCGGGAGCGCATCGATAATTCAAAGGCGCGTATTCCAAGTGATCGTTATAGGCCGTAAAGTCACCAATAAAAACGATTAGCGGCATTTGAATATTCAAATTTCGAATGCCGCTTCCAAAATGTGAATGAAATTTGTTACCGGCTAGTTAGAGTGAATGTTTTATAGAGAGGACTTTTTAAATAAAATTTAATTTTTTCTTTTTTATTATAAATATCATATTTGATTGGCAAGCATGAATAATAATGGCTATAAAAATTAGGAATTGATATTTTAAGTAATTTAAAATGTCACACTAAAACTAATTTTGAGAAAAAAATATCGCATAGACAGTTTACGGCACAACAAGTTATCGTGTCTACGTCTCGTAGCATCTACGAGATTCGTAGCTCTACACTACAGAAGCGGAACTGCGCGTACGCAAGCTTTCTCGCTTATTTGTCGAACAGAACCTATTGAAACTCGTTTAAATAAAACTCTTTTATGATTTAATTGGACCATAGACATTCTTTAAAAAAAAACAGAATCACTGTTTATTTCTAAACGTTCGATATTCGAAATATTCCCAACGTAAATTAAAGAAGGTTTATAATTAATTGCATCGAGATAATATTTTACCTTTTGGAGAAATCAAGTTTCTATATAAAAAGAGTGTTTTTATACATTTTTGGAAAGAGTTGAGAGTTAAACATTAATCAAAGTTGATAAATGGGACTGCACAGTAATTAACCTTAGAGGTTCTAATTGGTTAACTGTAAAAACGTTGGAGTTAAATCATTGATGTGTCAACGTTGAAATTGGCGAGTGTTAACACCAGTGGTTGAAGGGTTCTTTAAGTTATTGCGTAACTTAATTAAGTAATGTTTAATAAGATAATATTGAGAGATAAACACTTTATTGCTAACTTTGGAAAGGCTTTTGTTTGTTAGATTCTAATTATATTTCCATATTATGGTTATGACGTCATTATATCTCACATTAACTACTGTTTTATGATGTCATAACACATTAACCCGCTACTGGCCGAACAGCCTCCCTTACGTTACAACACAACTTCAATAAAAACAAAAACTTAAAAAGTCAACGTTCTAAACTTAAAAAAAACGTTCGAATTATGATTTAAAACGTGTTCCGGTGAAACTGGCCGTCGGACATATCTAGCGGCATTATACACGCGGTAATGAGTGTACACGCGAGCAAGAAGGACATTTGTTAATCAATAAAAATTAACTAACGAAAATAAACAACTGTAAATCAATCAAGCAGAAACCACGGAAAACGGAAACGCCGAAATAGAGTATCTACATCATAATTCGCGTCAAACAACGAAATAACAGAAAAACAGAACATGCGAAATGATGATTTATAGTATTGTAAATTTACTTTCAATCGATTTTGGAATGTAAATAGATAAAATGCATTAGCTACAAAATATGAAAGCACTTTTCATGTCTATGATACAGTTAAAAGATAAAAGCTTCATCAATATAAAAAATTCCGATGTCCGCTCCGCTCTCGTGTCTAACGAAGATAGTGTACTTTATAATAATATAATGTTTCAAATATTTCAAGGCTAACCGTTCTCAGCTGTCAATCATAATAAGCTATCTGACTCTTTCTAACATACATATGTCATGGTATATCTATCCTACTCTCACGTACGCCCGATCGACCGCCGCGAGTTCTTTATTTGAAAATTTGATTTTAAATGTGGAATGAATAAGCATTATCTTAAGGAATACGTTCTTTTATTTGAATTTTTAATTTCTTTTTTCGGTTCGACTACTGGCTTTTGTGATTATTTTTCTTTATTCATTTCGACCAGGATTTTTGTGCTTTGAGATTTATTAGGAGATGTAAATGTGTTCGGCATGTGTTCGCCTTTTTTATTCGTTTCCAATTGACGTCGGGCCTTTATTGTTTGGGAAAATTTTCGTGTTCTCATAATTATATAGTGATTTTTGTTCTATCGATGTTTGAGATCTGATGATTCGCGGTAAGAGCTACGTTTGGTTTGTTTATGTAAGAGGATACTATCGAAGTAATGCATAAAGAATTTGTGCAATGTGTCGTGTGTGTTATTATTCAAGTCGTCATATTTAATAGAGTGTTAATGCTGTTTCAGCGTCTCGCCAGCCCACGTGTTGTCGCTGTATCTAATTACGTTAGCTTTAATCATTAACTAAGCGTTAGCTTTTTGCTATAAAAGGTTAATGACTGCTGAATATGACGTTTCATGTTAAAAGTGTTTTAATAAAAATTCTTAGCGAAGTTCAACGAGATTCATACTTCATCTTGATTCGTTATTGAGGTCAGATCGATCTGAAATGTTAGCAGATGTGACTGTGTATTGAATATTGATTTCCATTTATCGATTAGCTAGCTAAATGCGACCATTGTATCAAAACTGAAGCTTGTATCAAAACTATGGAGCTAATTCTTCCAGAATTTTAATTTATAAACATCCTGTACATACTTTATATTTTAATTTGTCACAAAATACCAAAGATAAGGACCACCTAACACCAGACCCACCGCATCATTCTCAATTGATATCAAAACCTACGCACAAATCTGCGAATTGACCAACCGTAATATAAAACTAAGAGTTCAATGTAAACAATACAAAAACTGTTATTGTTACCTACTAACAGTGTGTATGGACCTTAAGTTTCTTCTCAGAAACTCAGCCCGTATCAAAACATCAGTCACCAACATCATAATTCACCCAAACAAACAAAACACATTCAATTCTATATTTTATTCCGAAGGTGTTAAAGTCTACGTACCGTTTAAACAAATGAAAAATTTCGTTTGTAATAATTTGTAGTAATTTAAAGTTTGAATTTGAAATTGGATTGGAGGGCGGGTGTAGTTGGAGACATGAGTTTTATTTTTAAGGGGATAAGGATTGAAATTCAGTGGTAAGTTATTTGTCAACTGTAGTGGTAGTGATGTGCTATAGTGTCTAATAGGCCGTTCTTTTAATACTTCGAACAGAACACTGTTTATTTTACTGGTGTTGATTACATCACTAGCCAAAATTCGTATAAAGAATAAAAGATTGTTCTACGAAAACCACCTCACAGAAAATACTCATTAAGTAACGATTTTTATTCGATATTTCTTTTCGCATAATATTTTATCCAATGCTCCTCCCAACTCGGATTGCCGTGGCAACCGACATCCGATCACAAATCACGACAGACGCACCAAGTACCTACGATAGTATGCCATAATTAACACCTATTTAAACATAAAATTGTTCGACAACAAACCTAATTAAAAACCTAGAGAGACAATTCACTGTATGCCTGCAAAGCCTATAATGTAATATTAATTGTAAGCGGAAAGTTACCTAATTATTATGTGGTTTAAGTTAGTGTCGATTAGCTTGAAGTCTACGAAGTACACATTGGGGTACAGAAAACCATTTTATCATGGTCTTGCTTTATATGATCTTTGTATATATTCGAAGGTCAGTTTATATTGGTTTCGCATAGCTTGATGTGCAGCTGTGGACAGTCAGACATGTTTTTAATATTAAAACATTAGTTTTCCACTTCATCCATCGCCATTTTCCTGTCATTGAAGGGCAAACTGACAGACGGGACACATCGAAATGCCTCGCAGACTGTGCATTGAATTATTAATGTTATATATTTATGGATATATTATTATCAAGCAGTTTTGTACCTACTTACCTAAATTTGTATGTTGAATACAATAGTGTTTGTGTATGGTTATGTGGAGTAAGGTGGCGTGAAGTTATTTGTATTATGGAAAAGCTTATACTTTCGAATGTTGACTTATATTTGTATGAAGAATAGATTTTGTAGGTAAGCAGTTGCAATTGGTAAAGTTCGTTTATAATGAACTTCTGCCAGCGGTTTAGTCATAAAAAGTAGCCCTTGTGTTATTCCAGACTATAATCTATCTCTATGCAAAATTTCATCTAAATCTGTTCAGTAGTTTTATGTAAAAGATTAATAACGTACCAACATCTACACAAACTTCCATAATATTACTTTATAATACCTATTCGTTGCATATAAAAGAATATTATTATAATAAAAAGTTCCATAAGACACTTTATTTCTTTATTACCAAAACCAACGTCATTGTTTACAAAAATGTGACGTCACTCTTCAACAGTTTCTTTAAGTAAATATTTAGTTGACATTTCAATTATTTTATTTGTTTACTTATACATAAGTTTGATTCTAAGAATTGTTACTTGAGTTGAGCTTATACCTTATTAAAATCTTTTACAAATGCATTAGGAAATATTTAACTTAACTACATAATGTATGATAAGGTTATTAATACTAATAATTTTCTTGACATTTCATTTAAATAAATAAATATTAGATCTTGATCATTATATTATAAGTTTTGACAAAAGAAAGTCAATTTTTATACATAATAGTGTCATTTCTAATCACAAACAAACAATCTTTGACAATGCTGTAAGCTTCGAATCACGCGCTGTCACGTCAAACCGCTTGCACAACTGTTGATCGCTGCCAACCACACACGACGATTGTAATCTACTCCTTTTTAATAATTGAGTAATCATTCTAAATATATTTACTCTTATAAGTAAACATTTAGTTATATCGATCGACATTTACCTACAACTTGATAACCTTACATTTTTCATGTGACAGAAAATTTCCCGCGTTTTCATAATAGACGCCATCTTTATTCGAAATGACGTCTGTCAAGTGTGTGTTTGTCCAAATAAAATGTGTTATTATTGAAAAGATAAGTTTTGAATGATATTTAAATAAAAAAACAACATTCCATACATATTTATTGTAATTACGATTAATTGACTTAAAATAGGTACATACTATAATAATAAAAAGTTTAACAAACTAGATTGCTTTTGTCTTTATTGTAGGTCAAAACTAGACGTAATAGTTCGAGTAAAGCCTAATTGTGTTCTATATCGTAGGTCTAAAATTATTAATTTAAAGTTTTAATAGCTTTCATAATGTTTCGAACCTACATTGTATTAGAAATCGAGCTATCTAATTTGTAAACGTGTACAGAATGGAATGTTATCGCAATTTCGTAACTAATTTTGAACAGTTTTAAACAATAGAGATGGGACATTTTGAAATTATTCGATTTTATTTTTGAATAAAATTATGATTTCATAATCGATTTGTTTTTATTATCTTTCTCTTTGTGTGTTGTAAGTGGTGCCCGCATAGTATCGAATAACTTTTTATCGAAGCTTTATATTAACCTCAATAAACGAAACGGACAGATCAAAAGACAAACTGACAAATACCCATCAGAGGCATTACGTCGAGACTCGCGCCACAATTTAAACAACGGATGAAGAAATTCCAAGCAAGTTTTAAGATTACAATTTCGAGTGGCTAGATAATTCACTATTTAGCATACAAAGGAGAATTACCGTCGAGTTGTGCGTCCGTATGTCACACAGTTTATATATAAGAGGCCACGCCTTGTAGCTGTCATATGTAGCCTAATTAGGCATGAGTTGCGTTGGGCAACTATTAGATTTTATTATGAAATTACGTGCAGTATCATTTTACAAAAGTGTTTTGTTTAACGGTTCTCGTTTCCTGTGGTTATCTGGATTCTCTGTTACTTGCTGTGAATATATTAGACATATAACGGTTCTGTGACGTCATAGGACAACACTAGGTGACATAATGTAAGGACTAAATTATAGTGACGAAACAAACTTATTTGTTGAAGTATCAATATGACTAGTGACGTAAATACCAAAGTAGGTAGCAACTATCAATTAAACATCACTGGCCATAAAATAAAGGAAACGTGACACAATTAAAATTTCAAAAAACGAAATCTGTCAACTGTCAAAGTGTCATACACGTCACAGTAGCTAGCAACAATAAAATATATATAGCTAATAGTTGATCACTAGGAAGGTGCAATACTACGAACTGGTGTCATTAAATTCCTCACACTTTCTTATTTAAATTCATAAATATCCGGTGTAAGTGTATTGTTATTGTTACACACATCACGTCCGACCGATTGCGCACAAACGCACACACATACCCACAGACACACATTTTATATACGCACTCAATAAAAGTAGGAGCATATGATAGACATTAAGGTAGCTAACAATTACTTATACCTACTTTCATTAGGTTAAGCTTTTAACGGTCAATTTTAAATTTTAAATTTAGAACTAGAGATTGAAAGTTTCCGGTATTCATAAAGTTGCTAATTTGACTTCAATAAAATCAAGTGATCTTTAGACGTGTTTTTAATTTGCGCAAAAACAAGGTTATTTGTTCAAAAATTCGTTATTGCAATCAAGTCGAATCAAAATATATGTTTTCTTATAATAATTGATTATTTTATTATACCTACGTGTGTCTACAACTGGTTTTTTAAATAAAAATCCACAACTAGGTCGTTTTGCAACCATTAACTAAATGCATGCAATGTTTTGTAATTCTGTTCCAGTAAAAAAAAATAGCAAAGAATCTATTGAATATTTTGCAAAATAGTTGCAGCCATTGAAACCCAATTACCTTGGAGCTCTATATCTAATAAAATTAACTTTAGCAAGGGCTCAAATAATGCTGGACACAACGCAATGTATAGTCACAATGAATTCCATTTGCTACACAATAGAGCACACACGATTCCAAATTCAAATTTTAACTTTATAAAAAAAGAACAGTTCGCTAGTGCTGTAGCGGTAGAATATTATTCGAATAGACAGGTACGAATAAATGGATATGTAAGCGCGAGTTTTTGTGGTGTAGAGTTTATTTAACAACTCGGATTAAACATACATTACGATGTGTACTTGCTGGAATAAGTGCACTTTTTTACTTATAAGAAAACAAACATACCACTACAAATATCTATGAACAATCGTTTAATTAACTAATAACTTCCTGTTTTTTACATTAGGGAAATTGCATAAATCACATTACCACAGTAATTCATAAGTTCCCTTCATCGTAATCGATATGCTTGAGTAGCAATCGGAATCGAAATCGGACAATCCAAATCAGACGGCAATTCGCATAAAACTGAAGTCACATCACTAACATTGGACCCGCGAATTTCAAACATTTTATAATTCGAATTTCGTATTCTTAATTCGAATTCAATTATTATTTTTCAATTACCGCAGCGCCCGCGGCTTGACAACTGTATGCTATTGTCCTACATTTTTTTTAAATTTTGAGCGTTGGTTGAATAGTGAAATTTTACGTAGGCTTCGAACATTACATTCATTATGGTATAATTTCAACATTTTCAACCATGGACTTTTTGTATCGAGGTTGGTTTTAAAGCTCGTGATGTTTTTTTTTACGAAAACAATGAAACCAATCAATCATTACAATGACTTTGGCTGCTGACTTTTAAAATAACTTTAATTAATTTTATCTTATCTGTACAAGTATGTCTGTACATTACCTCTAATTCATAGTGTAGCTGATAAAAAACAATATCTTATATTTTTATTCTAATCTACTTAATTATTACCTGGAGGCTTTGTGACGTCACCGACTCACCGTTCCAGTTTCGACTAGAGTGTACATTTTTCAAACAAATAGACAGTTTCGGATCAACTAAAGATTAATGATCTCACTAACAGACCGAGTCAGATTTCGCAACACACAAATTACCGGTACAAACCACTTTGGCAATAAACAATCAGACCACTCGATTAGGAAAAAAGTCGATTATCGGGTTCAAAAATACGATTATGTAACTGTTCTATCGTATCATGATATCGATTTTAAAAATACTCGATTGCGAAAACTTACTCTGTACTGTTAAATTTACTAACCACTAATTGATTTGAAAAAAAGTAACAATTCCAAAGAAAAATGAAAATATCATAGACAGAATTCCATTTTCAAACGTCTCAAATCACTGGCCGGTTGATTCCGAGAAATATTAAAGCTTTACAGTACAGTACCTAAACAGTTTGAAGAAATTCAAAAAAGGAATAACAGACGCACTCTTGGTAAACAGAGCTGTTATTATAAGTTGTGGGGGAAAAAATCTACGGAGTTCGTCGACTCCAATGTTCCCAGCCACTCGAACATTTTATTAAGAAAACACTTCAAAACTTATATTACTATTTCCATACTTTAATTACGTACTTACACGCCCACATGGACGCCATCTCACACACGCACGAGTAATTATAAGATAAACATATGGCCTCCTTAACGTACAAACTCAAATACTTATAGGCAGATTAGGTTACTTTCTTGTGCGTAAAAAGTTTCGTTATAAAAAATGTAGTTGAAAAAAACTATTTATCTATGGTTATTTATTTCGAATTAATTACTAATAGTTTGCATGTTACAGATGCGGTTTAATTAAATGAATGTTGTTTGAGATGTGGTTTTAAGTTGGGCGATTTTTTTCTATACTTATAACTCTACTATGAAGATAAATAATATTCTGTTTTATAGTAGTTGCGTAAGACAAACAAGACTCAATTTTATCATCATTTGTAAGATACAGACAATAAAATGATAGAATATTATAAAAAAATCGTTATAAAAGTAATTGCTCATTGTTGTATATACTATGGAATTGTTACTGGCACGCGTCACGTCGCAACAGGAAAAAGAACCCGTTCCACATTCAAATTGGAATAGAATTTGAATAGGTACGCGATTGTCATTGGTTGACAATCAATCATTATGGTTTTTGAAATTCGAATTCCTCGACATACGTGAGGTTTGATTTGATCAGTGAGTGGATGGCCGCCGCCGGGTCCAGTCGACTATCAGATACCACATTGTTAGTTTTTGTTACAAATCCTGTTCTAGACGATTTCTATTTGAGTGCGTTGTTTATTTTCATTAGATGTAATATGATTATGGCGGAATTACGCGAACATAGCGAACGTATTGTTTGTTAGTACAAATAAACTGTACAATATGATTTTAGTTTTGATTCCTTTACATTTTTGTATCTATTTTTATTTTATGCCTGGGCTTTTCCTAACAAAATTAGCTTTTAGGTCACAATAATGACTGTCCTAGATTTTACAATACTTAAAATCTAAGACTAAGTATTTTATTAGTCCCTATATCATACAGAAATGTTAAAAATGCTCACCCATCGGATAGCAAGCAAGCTTAACTACTTACAGCCTTCTCGAGTGTCCGAAAAGATCTGTACAATATCAAATAACTCCATATTTATTGGATTGAAGCTTTTAGTAGTAATTTAAGTAAGTCGGTATCAATCATACGAATGCAACGGAAATAGACGGTCAAATGTAACGATTGATTAGACATTTTTGGTTAATGAAGTCCCAAACGGGTTCAGTATAAACCACTCTAATCAAATACGGCAGTTAACCAGCTAACTTGGATAAAACTGAGATAAATCTTAGCAAAAAAGAGATGAATCAAGGTTTAATTCATGTATTTGGTTCTGGAATCCTATTTATTGGTGTTTACCTAAATGTTTGATTTGAATGGACTGGCTAAAATGTATACGGTTGAATTGAGAAACCTCCTTTCTTGATTTCGGTTAAAATTTGTTATATTTGAGCATATTTCTGCTTACGTCTTCAGAAAATTACAGGCAGGTAAGTAGTCGCTGTAAGCTGAAGAAAAGAGTTCGCGTTGAGCAAATGATAATTCCAATTTTTTCTACTTAAAATATGAAGGGTTGGCTCTAGTTAAAAACTACATTTTTTTTTATTTATTTATTTATTTTTTATTTATTATTTCTTTATTTCAGGCAACTGTGACCCATATAAAATATAATACACAAATAATAATACAATACAAAACTAAAAAATAACAAATACCAAAAAAATTAAAACATCAATAAACTAATAGATATACAATAACAAAACTCATAATTTTAATTATTGCACACGAAGAGACGGCAATATATATATATTATCTGATATAAATTTTTATATCAGATAATATATAAAAATTTTTGACTGATATTAATCATTTTAAACTGATGTTAAACACGTACCCTTTTTACGAACTTAAAAATGTACCTACGAAGTATTTATAGACAAAAAGAGATACGAACATACATCAAGTACACTTAATATCTATATCCATCAAAGTGTATTTATTGTCTGTGCTTCAAACCCTAAGACTGACAAACACTTATCAAGATGGCCGCTAAAAAAATGTTCCCGCGTATTGACACAAAGATTTTTGTCATTTAAACATTGTTGTACTACGGAACACCACTTGTGGTTACGAAGAGTGTACTTTGGTTTTCATTTCGTTTGTAAGATGAAGATAATGTAATATTTTTCTTGTTTATTCCTGGCTTAAAGTGCAAGGCAATAAAGGTCATTGTTTTTCTTATTGCTGCCTCGTTGGCCGAGTAGTCGCAAGTGCGACTGCCGGGCAAGGGGTCTCGGGTTCGATTCCCGGGTCGGGCAAGGTATTACTAGTTTTTTTTTAAATCTCAGTAGTAGCTCGTAGTCTGGAATTGTAAATAGACTCACCCCCTATTACATGGGACTCATAACAACTAGTGAAAAGTGGGTGTTACATTGTACTGTGGTAGAATGTGCACCTCTGCCTACCCCTTCGGGGATAAAAGGCGTGATGTTATGTTATGTTATGTTTTTCTTATTATCATTTCTTTACGATTTCACTCTGTGTATTTCATTCATTTATCAT
The DNA here is from genome assembly GCA_038387885.1 of Spodoptera picta. Lineage (NCBI taxonomy): Eukaryota > Metazoa > Arthropoda > Insecta > Lepidoptera > Noctuidae > Spodoptera > Spodoptera picta. The sequence continues at coordinate 136,635 of JAZHFQ010000269.1, forward strand.
AGTATCTTACGTAGATGATAGGTATATAAGTTTGTTAATACTATTTGTCGTCGAAACATAAATAATATAAAATAAACAAAAATTGACGTGAAGCCACCATCTTGAAACAGCCATTACTAAATTAAAAAACGTTACAAACAAATTAAATTTAGAATATACCATAAAAAAGTAACTCTAGATATTAACTCTAAGCTGTAAATAATGACTAGATGAGACTAAAAAAAGTTTTAGATCTATCTTCTGAAATGTAGGTAACTGTTTTCCATCAAACTTAGTTTCTAATCGAATTCTGACTGACAGTGTACATTTGGAGCAGCATCGAGTACCGTAATGGCTGCAGGGTATAAAACAAATTGTATGTATGATCAACACGAGATAGTTACACGATTATTTATTGGATAAAATTACCGTTTTCATACATTTCTTTTGAGCTTTTATCTTGTTTTATAAGTGTTTAGTAAAAAAATGAGTTTTACATTTTTATCTAAAGCTTTACGTTTTTAATTTGATTGAATGATTATGTAGCTTTTATCAGCAAATACAATATAAATAAGCGTTATTTTAAGAAAAAAACATCCTTATACTAATAACTTAATTATCTAAAAACACCTTTAACTACATAATTGCTTGATTTTACTTAAAAAAACCCACTTAAACTTCCAACAGCAATTTAAATATCGCATCTAAGTTCATGGTCTTAATATTTGCCGCTTCTGTACACAGATAATATATAAAAATAACCGCGAATCTAGTCGAGCAACAGTTGCAGCTTTAGGTTATAAAAATTATTATAATTATAGTTTTATTATGTTTTATTTGAATGAAATGGTTTGAAAGCTGCTAGAGTTCAGGTAACAGGATTTATATTTTAGCTATTTAGTCAACAAGTATGTATAAACTTATCGACTAAATAATGACTTTATTAGGTAGATACTAAATCGTTTTCATTTTACGATGACTCACGAATTATTTAGTCTGAAATCTTAGCTTCTTGATTAATATTTTATGCGAAAGTAAGTCAATTTGTTTATTATGTTGCTACTGTCTAAACTACTACGTCGATTCTAATGCGAAGGAGAGCACAATTTGTTTTTTTTTGAAAGCATAAAAAACTACTTTATTATCTGTGCCTATTTTATTGAATATGAGATCGCATTCTCCCCCTCTTTTATTATCTATGGTTTTTTGGACTTCTCGTGCAGGAACATGTCAGCCCCATTAGGACATATTTCGCTCTTCTTTTGATCAATGAAATTATCTTTTCCATTATTTTAAGAGAAGCTACCTCGAATTCTACGGTCAATATCGATAAGTACTTTTTTTGAAATCTCTACCAACATTTGACGTCATATTTTTGTCATCTGTGTATAATTATTATCTTTATCATTTCCTCTGATTGTCCACATAAATCATTAATATCTATAAGTATCTTACTGCAAGATTTATTAAGGTCACGATGCAAAACATTCATGTTATATCGGCCACAAGATATTTAACTGTAGATAAAACTAATTATTGCTCTGTTAGGTTGTGTTTTGGCAAAAATCTGTCTAACGTAGGTACTGTTAGATTTTGGAATGATTAGAGAAACAGAATTTAATGTTTAATTGTTAGGTTTAGTTTCGATGTATTTCGAAATCGGTCAATGTATTGCTTTGGGCGCTAAAATGGTCCTAGGTTGCGTTTAACAGACTGACAAAACGTAGGTAATTCTCTGATGAAAACATAATTTTTATAATGAAATATAATATGTATTATGAAAACGAATAATCTAATTTTTTTTATCAATGAAAAACTGTAATATAACTCTTTTAGACGTCTTTCTATTTCAGTCTGTCTTTACATCTCATGAATGGGATAATTTTAAAAAATCGATTTCATAAAAAGTACTGAAATGTTACAAATAATAAGTTTATGAAATAAAAAGATTTTTTTTTTCATTAAAAGGTAGACCTTGCATTATAAAACTGCACCCGAATTTCGACCACAGCGCAACACAAAACAGCATGTCAAATCAACAATAATTTACAAAAGTCACGATATCGAAGACCGAAAAATGATTTGTCTTGACGTTTCAAAAAGCGAAACCGTAAATTACAATTACTTTAATAATAGTACATTGTACTTATAAAATATTTCAGTTAATTGTGTAACCATATAACACACGACTGAACCATTATTTTTATTTGTTATCACGATCTTCATTTCTTATTTCTTACATCACATACATGTCACGTCAACGCATTAAATCTTTTGATCTACAATCACTACCTCACCTACAACCGCGTATGATTGGTCAAACACCGCATGAAATTAATTAACTGATGCAATAGGTGAAAACAGGAGCCATAGCCAGCGTTTTTGTCGTGAGCGATATGGGATAAGTGGTGCAATTTGTCGTGGCTCAGTCGTGTAGCAAATTATAAAACATTATTATTATCTGATAGCTATAAGTATAAGTATAATTACAATAGTCTTTAAGTAGATTAAACAACTGGATTGTTAAGTTTATTAATTGTTTAAAGTTAAGCCTAAAAAATGTAACATTCATCAATATGTCTGCGGCACAATCTGTACTACTTTTGAGCATCAGTGAGTGCGTAGGTGTGCGGGTACCCTATTCTCGTCATACTGTTAATATTACACTGTGGTGTGTGTAGTAGCTACCAGCCAGAACGTTATCTCAGTCGTGCATCGAACTTAGTATTATTTTGAGAAGTAATTATTAATGTAATGGCCACCGAATTTCAGGCCAATGCAAACCAACAATGGCTAATGAATAATAGAAAACTGAACTGTCCAAGTAGCCGATATCGAACTAAGATAAATGATGAATGCGTTTTCGGTAGAGAGTAGGTTTTTTTTTAAGTAATTATCTTAGGAATTTGTTTTGCTCTCTTTGTTTAGTGAGCGATGTAGTTAAGTAGTGGTTAAAATTATTGTGTAGCTTGATTGAGTTTTTAAACGTTTGAATTATAGTTTAGGAATCGTTTTACAGTTATGGAATGTCTTTCTAAGTGCCTATTACGAAAGTAAATTAAAGAATAAGCATTGAAAAACTTGAGATAACCAGAATAACTATCATGAGTGTCCCGTGAGAATATCAAGGCATCGCAAACGAGTGAAAACAGTCGTTGCGCGTAATAACCATTGGTAAAAAACAAAGTTGGATGATTTCGTTAAAGAATCCATGAGCCGGCTCTGTATATACGAAACTCCGACGTAAATTTGACAAAAGAATTTTATGAACGTATAAATTCGCAATGCCCGGGAACGTCATTCGATTGGTGCAAGTTAAGATGATTGCATATCGACGTACTTCGACGCTGCGATTTTTGCAGCGGAATTTATTATTGAGATATTTTATAAGCCGTTTTTCTGTTGTACCCTTTACAATGTTCGTGTGCAATTTAAGATTACATTCTTAAGTTTATGTATAGATTGTACAGTGTATTCCAAAGCTAGTAATTTTCTTGTACGACTGGACGTATGAATATGGAGACAACAAAAACGTACTTAAACAGTAATAATAAACAATTGACTACGTCTATTAACCCCTATGAGGCAAAAGTGGGTTAGTTTATACATGTATGCGAGCAAAAGAAAAGAAAATTGTCCACAACAGATACAGGCGCTGCATTTACAATATGTCTGCATCCGCCCTAACACCAGATTCGGCGAAACATCGTCTTTTTGCCGCCAGTTCTCAAGTCGTTCAATTACGTCCAAAATTAATGATTGAACACATTTTTAACGTATATGTATTCACATAAACCCACACATAGATATGAGAAGCCTCTCACAATAGGATCAGAGTACCATAAATGGACAAGCACAACCAGTTATGATCGCTTATGATTCGCTTATATTTGCTGCTTAACATTTTTGTTGTGCTTTTGTCTCGAATAGACTGTGTACGTGCATTTTAATTCAGTTTTAGCGATACATGAATTATTATTATGCTGCCTTTATAGTCTGTAGTTTGAATTATGGCGGGAGAATTAGGGATGGCGGGAATTATTTAGCATACTGCCTTGTTTTTAGTCTGTGGTTCGCTTGTTGACGTGTAGTTCCATTGACAATAGTGTCAATGTTTTAATTATGGTTTTTCCATTGCTTGTGTGGAACTATTAATTATTATAGAGGTAGTTAATTCATTAATAAAACAAGGTGTAATGATAACTAAATAAAAAGGGGATTTGTTGAATTAATGTAGGTAATGCGTTGTTCGATGTTCAATGAAATGGGCAAAAACTGTTGTTGACTCCTGGGTGTTTCCCGGAAACATGTTTTTATTTTTAGTTCGTAACAAAAATTATTTGTGTTTTGTATGACTTTATTCTTAGTAAATAATTTATTGTATTTTTTAAATTAAGCTAATGATAGTCAAAGAAAATAATTATAGTTAACCGGTCAATTACTTACTAGTTAATTGACGCGTATTGTAGATACATAGGTATTATATTTTATTTAGTTGTAAATAATTGTTGAATTAATGCTTTTTATCAAGAAATTCAGTAAAAAAACAAAGTTCTATTTTGTCGAATGGGAGTTCAAGTTAATTCACTAGTTACTTCGGAATAATAAATTAATTCGTGAAATTTTTATCATATTGCTGCCTACGCTGTTGGTCATAGTCATAACGTTATTTACAATAGTTACCTATCAGGTGTACACCGAATCGAACCTAATGCGGCTAACGTTATCTCAAATCGGAATCAAGTAAGAAATAGACAAAAAACGTAAGATACAATATGAATTCTTAATCATAAAAATTGTTATTCATAATGATACCACACTCCATATCCGTAATGTTGCCATGTCAGAAAAAATAAGGTTTTTTTTTAAAGTCGTTTACGCAAAGGAGACCGCTATTATCAATCTTTGTGGTAATAAAACTAATGTTTCTCCAGTTTATTATAGTTATATAGTAGATAGTATTATACTGCTTTAATCGCCGAACTATTAAAATATCAAACGGAAGCTCATACAATCATATCTATAAAATAAATTATATTAAACCATGTTAAAGAAAAAAAAATGTACACACATAAAATTCGTTGTCCGAACCAATATTTCAAATTAAGAACAATTCAAATCAAATCTTCGAATTCTCGTTAGAGCAGGACGCCCGTAGGGTTGATGACCCGTTGAAATGTCAGCACATATCTATCCCTCTCGCACGACTTCGTTACACATATCTGCGTCCCTCTCCGCCGAAGAGATGTTGATCTTGATACGTCATATTTTTAATAAACGAACTCCGTATGACATGGCGCACGGAAATTCGTTCCAATGATTAATATGGCCGCTCCATTCGTATAAGAAACTAATATAACTTTGTTTTTACATGTTATTAGAAATATTGATAGTTCCATGTCATTGCTCGTGTTTGTGATCACCCGATAAACGTATCGTAGATAGAAAGTTTGACAGAACTAAATTGAATGTAGGTAGGTACGCGCGCGTAGGCAGCAAACGCAAAAAATGTAGTCCCCACTGTCTATTTTACAAATCTATGTTATACTTTGGTTTTTATTGTTTTTAGCTAACGAATCGTAATTAAGTATGTCTTCGTGTGTAGGAACGTACGTACGTCAATTTTCGCATGGTTGGCTATTAATTACAACGGTTCTCTGTTGAGTCCGCCTCAATAACGTAATAATCTTGTCGCCGGTGGCGTTTCTGGCTTTTGCTCGAATTCTTATTATAATTTTGACATTAATAAGTGCGGCGGTACGAGTAACAAAACAAATGAAAAACGAGCGCGCCGATCCAACACAAAAAACGTTAGAGATGTGAGTACTAGACATCACACCGCGCGTTTCATTACATCTCAAATAAAAAAGTTCATATTTGACGTTTAACAAATTGTTCCTTTTTCAAATCGACCAATGAGACCATTGTGTTCACTCCTAATGGCGTGTTCTATTTTCAAATCTCATTCTCTTTTCAAATCTCGCTCGCCTTTCAGATTCATTCGAATTTGGAATGCGTCGGTTGGATACATCCGTACGTTTTCCCACACGACTTTTAGTTAAATGAGTTGATTAATTGGAGGTTATGTGCGCTGATTGTTGCGTCTTGAGGTTGTCGTCATGTCGCAAGGTACGTACGCCGTGCATACGTATGCCAACAAATAATTCCTAAGACCATCGAGACATGACAGAGTGGGCCCGCTAACAAAAGTGAAACACCGATATGATATATTGCCATCACATAAATTGGCATGGTGTCCGCGCGGGTGGGCATAGAGTATTAAAGTTTTAATCTAAAATATGCATCAGTGAAATCCCCGAAACGGCCAAATGTCGCGTATCTAGCCGAGCGGGAGATATTGCCGAAATGCATAAACATCAAAGGGGTTTTTGTTGAAAAAAAGATTTAAAATTTTGAAGGGCGCGTCCCCATATACGCAAAAATGGCGTCCGAGATTATAATAACGATTTTAAAAGTCCCCTCCGTTTTTTTTTATTTTTAGTTTTTTTCGGAAGGGGTTGAGTAAGTGGACTTGGGGACCGATGGAAAATTTGACACTACAGAGTACAGTGTTTCGAAAAAATGGGGTTGTAAGTTTTGCATGCTTGTGTCCGAATGGAGAATTCGGGAATACTGCGTAGTTGACAAGGGAATTGTCTAGGTGCCGATCGATATTCAAGTGCGATAAAATCCGTCATTATTTTCCAACGTTCAATGGGCGGGGATTATAAAGACCCTTTTGAAATGGTGAAAAATAATCAATTTTTTTAATCTATCATCTCGTTGAGTCGTTGCCATGGTTGTCGGAGATTATTTAAAAATAAAGCTAACTGAACACGTTTTTCTGCTTGGATTAATATGAAATGAAAACCTCGTCTACCTCGTCTACCTTATTATGAAAATTGTGATACATTCCGATCAGCATACAATGATTTATATAAGTTATACTTATAAATAACACATGTCATAATCTGCATCAATAAACAACTTGACAAGAAAATTATCAAAATAGAAGCAACAAGTCAACTCCTTACCCTTCCAGCCAACACAAAACGTATGAAAAATACACAATTAGATCCCATCTTAACCCTACAATGCGTACTGTTCCATACAGCATGGTAAGTAAGACCCGAGGCCGTGATTCGACCAATTTAAGACCAAATCCGTACCAATTGTCGTCAGAGTCGCTTTTATCAATAAAAATAAAAATCCTTCGAGGAAGTCACCAATTTGTTCGGCCGCTCCACGATGATGGTGATTTACGAGGGAGTCTCAACTTTATATGGTGTGTCATAAGGTTTACAGTGGACTCCTGGCTCATTCTGATAGATTGTGAAATCAATTAAATTGGTACTTTATTGATGGGCTCTGTTTATTGGTGCTACTCGTCGATTTTAATACAATGTTATGTTTTCATTTGCTTTTTATCCGAAGCGTCGTATTTATTTTGACTTTGCGTCAAGCGTAGTTGAAATTATTTGAAACATCCATCTTTGTATATCGAAACAGCGCAATAATAGCAATAGTAGCCAGTTAAGTGAGGTTGTGTAAATAACAATCGTATATAAGGCAACATTATGTATTTGATTTCATTGATTACCCACTTAATTACAAAATAGGACGGACAGACATACGGCTAATTATTATTTCAAATGCGATTCTCTAATCCTTTTAATTTGATTGCGCGTTCTGTATGCGCGTCCCGTTAGTTGACGCATTAAGCAATACTCGACCATATGGTATCGGTACTAAATAGAACATACAAAATTATATTTTCCGTCTATAATGGCCGTTTGATACACCGAAAACGGTATAGAAAGTAGAAATAATAATATATTTGACGTATCACGAACGAATATTTTCACTGATACGTGAGCGGGGAACGAAACCCGAGCCCTGCATACTGATTGATTAAGTTATTACGACTTTTCCGAATGCATACGTTTCCTCGACACGTTTTCTGCGGAATCGCGCGATTTTAAGTCGATGCTGGTAATGCAATGCGTTTTGAATGCACGCAAGCACGCGCAGGGTTAAGTGACGTCGTGTCAATTTGTTGTATAATTGATTGCGTTATATTAGATTTATATTATAAGGATTATTATTCTATTAACATGAGGTTTTTATAAAATATTTAACTTAAGTAGATATAGAATATGTTTTTTTAGGATGCACAAATTCAATTTTAAGCATAATTTTATGAGTCACTGTAGACCTCGAAAAGCCTTATGATGTAAGTAGTTAAAATTCCTTACATCTTGCGTCTTGGAAATTTTGAAGCACGTACACTGTTACTACCTGCATTCAATCATTGTTCAAACATCATATATACTTTACAATAAAATATCATACATAATACAACATTTAAATATCCAATAAAGTGCCAACATAAATATCAATAAAAAATAGAAACCGATTGTCGACTTCATCCATTGTGAAACAGCGCATGCGTAACCCGCATATTAAGAACCGTCGCTAACTACCAGCGAAAACGGGAAACAATCGCCGTTCCATATTTGAAATCGGCCGTTTGAATATGGAACTATTTAAAATTTCGAATCCGTTTGCGTTATCGCCGCGACGTGTTGGCGTTTTCCGATTGTTCTTTTTATGAATTTTGATTTTAGTGTTGTTACTTATATCCGTTTAATGATAGTTTTTAAGTAACGGTTAATAGTTCCATATTTAAATAGAGAGACATATCCTGGCGGTGAGTTGAAAGCTCGCGAATGAAAGAAGACAGCGTTTTATGTCTAAATGACGGCTATTAAGTCATGTATATGAGTTAAATGGATTTAACTGGTCCATTAGAGGCTTTAGTTTAAAATTTAACTGGCTTTAGCTTTATTTGTCTTTAGTCTTGTTTTATTAAGAACTTTTTGCCATCGCAATTGAATAGTGAATACATCAATTGCACCTTGGAACTGTACAATAATTTATGGCGAGTAAAATGTCAAGTAAGACATCGATCGAAAAGTGTAAAAAAGGTAACAAAGTATTAAAGATTTTTTTATTATTAAACATTATCCGAATATGTTTCACAAAGGTGGAACAATCGTATTGTTTTAAAATCCCACGGTGCAATCATCGTAGCGATTTTTATACGATTCTATTATGAAGTCTGTTACTTTGTAGCAACAATATTGTATTCATTTATAATCGAGAGCTTTTTGTTCTGTGGATTGAGTTCGGAATTTGAATGTCTATTTTCCATTTTCAAATTAGAATTGGAAACTTTAAATTTGGAATTTATATTCTGAATAATAGTTTTGTTTGTTTTATACGTATATTTTTAGATATTTTAATTTACTTCAAATTTATTTTTGAGTGTGTATAAAATATTTATGTCGTTTTCATATTCGGGGTTTGGCTGCATTAATTTTACATCAAAAGTGACGAATCATATCTTCATAAAACACCATACAAGTCTACATAATAATGCATGTGCTTATTTTTTCTCGGTGAATCCACAAGAAAACGAACGAGCAACTTTCGACAATAACATTTCGAAGGCTCGTAGTGTCCGCCACTCGGCCGGAACATAAATAATGTTAATGCTGTATAAAAGGGCGTTTTTCGATGAATTTATTCCCAAAAACGTCCGCTTTTGTGGCGAAACCTGGCCCGGGAAGTATAAAGTTGTCCATAAATTATTCATGACATACACTTTTGGGACTTAGTGACTGTAAGTTGCACTCCTGATAAAATTACATTTCGACTTTTCGAACTGTCATGATACTCGATTTTTTTTTTAATTTTTCATCCAACACCGTATACGGCAGTCATTAGTCTCCCGACTCTTTCATCTGTTACCCAATCATAATGTATTTTTTCAAATTAAAATCCCCACAACACATTGTAACAATCGATATCTAATCTCGACCGAAGATTATTAACGACAATTATCTTCTAAGAGTAACTACAGAAAAAAATTAAATACTTCGTTTTGTGAATACAGATGGACAGACAAAGAGCTGACTAAACGCAAGTCACTTCATACGAATTACCGCCGCTTTGTTTCAACGTTCGACAGACAAAAACATCATTTTTAATATCAATACGCCCGGTTTCGATTCGATACTCGAATGTAATTATACACATTCGATTATAATTATTGAACGAATAAAGCAACGTTCTAATTAAAGTGTCGATGCTCCACAAAACCGTTGTGAAAAAAAAAGTTCAACGCTCCAGAAATTCCGATTTTGAAAATTAAAGAGCACTGCGTTTTTAGCGCCTTTTATCGATGTATAAATCCTTTTTGTGCGATTGATCATTTGGAGTCAGCGGCCAGTTCGATTTTAAAATTCGAATTCTAAATTAGAATTATGCAATGACATTGTTACGCCTAGGAATGCACATTAAGTTGTAAGTGGGACACGAGGCCTTGTTTATTTGCAGTAAATTTTAAAATAATTGCTTTCATCATAGTGTTGGTCGAAAAGTTTCCTTTGACTGATTAAATGGTCCATTACAGAGATTGGCGATATTATTTCGTGTTCAATCAGGGGTGCCTAGGTAACACCCTCTTATAATGCTCTTAGGGATCTAGGTTCCATTTGTCTGATTTAAAAGCCCTCGGACGTTCGAAGCCATAGATATAACTACTGAATGCACTTTTCGGCTTTGTCTGTTGATCGTATATGAACAGGAATGAGATTACGAAGAGGGGTCCGGTCACATCAATTATTTTTGTGAGCTAAGCTTTCCATTTTTAAAATAAACTCATCCTTTACTGCGAGGGGAGTTTAATAAAATTACGCTGCGTAGGCAAAGGGGTAAAACATTCTAATAAGAGCATATTTTTAGGCATAGTCCAGTGTAGAACGACGAATTTTTATATATACAACAAAACTCGTGCGTTATTTTTTAGTACTTTTTGGATGATTTTCCGAATGTTTGCTTCTGATAAATTCGCATTGACATTGCAAGAACCGACTCACTAAAGAATTTTAAGATACAATCAAACCAGTGGCTGCAGTCTACTTGATTTATTGAACCATGATAGCTTCGAATAACTTCATTCTCACGTAAATTTTACTTCTCGTCAACGTAAATGACTAACAATATATTAAGTCAATCAAAAAAGTTCATTCATTCATCGGTCTACCATCGATTCGAAATTCGAAAATATGACATTTAATTTTAAACATCATCGCGAGTGTGACAGTTCAACAGTTGGTGGCCTGTCATTATTATGAAGTGACGTAACAAATTGTCCTTTTTTGTTAATCGTTTATTTTTAAAGTGCATTCGTTTTATATTTAATTTAGTTTTAAAATACTTAGGTGTCTAGTATTTAGTTTCGACTCACTGTTTCTCAGTAAGGTTCGTGACAAGACGTCGTATTTGTGATGATGATATCTGTCGCCAATTTCTAAACATGGTGTTCGGCAAAATACCTGGAAACAAAAATGAAAACATTAGTTCGATACGGTTTGTAGAGACTATTTGCTAACGTAATAATAAGGAAATGGAGGATTGTAGTAGATTCTAATATAAAATGTTGTTGTTAAGTTTAAATGGACTGAGAAATAGAATGTGTTCTCGGAACCTAAGTAGAGTCTGCAATACTGGTTGGAATGTTTCAAGATTGATTGGATTTGTAAACGTATTCAAATAGATATAGTTAGTTAAGTGTGTGCATGAAAATATAACTTGACAATCTATCTAGTTACATTTGTGTACTTATTGTAATCTAATTAGATCTTCTCGAGATCTCAAGCCCTCCAACTCGCCCAAGAACATCTTCGCAAAGCGCAAATCAATTTCAATTAATTTAATTAACACGAACCACAATTAAGTAACGAATTCAAACGTTCCACCAATGGGAGATCGATCGCCTTCCAAATTTAAAATCAGATAGCCGAACACACCGACACAATGGAATGGAACGAGCATGACGATTCAAATATTTTCGAAAATGGAATATTAAGTGAACGCCATTATGTGAACGAATGATTACTAGACGCTAACATGTTATTAAAAAAGAATATATTTCGAATGTGACGCGCGTGTAACTATTTGGAGTCGAAAATAAAAATAATCACACTGGTTTTGGGATGAACAGGATTTCTCAGATCTGGATTGTTATTGTTATGTACGCCCATATAAATTTACATGTTTTGGCGTTAATACCATTTGTGTGGTCCCTCTGTTATGAAATAGGACAAATGATTAATAATCCCGATCATACAACAACGTAATATTCCTAGAACATGACAGTTTCCTCTATTGTTACAAGAGATACATACAAAAGTTTGTCACGGCTATTATCCACACGGCTCGACTCTGGTATTCGATATTATATCGATTATAATATCATAATAAGAAGTCCCCATTTGCGTATTGGGGTCAACGACTTGCGTATGCTGGCTGCGTGTGATGCTATGCGTCAAGTGACCCCTTAATGCGACTTATTGGTTACTCATTTAAAGTGCACGCGCACAGACTAAAATAACACCAACAACGCGAATATTTCAAACTGTTTATTTAGTGCCACACATCAGGACATTTCGCTAGGCTGTGGCTTATCGAACCCGAGGATGTTCGTCTTATAAGGGAATATAAATTATGCAATAAACATGAATTGCTCGTCATTTAAGCATTGGCTATAAAATTTTATCTTTCGGTACCCAATTTTTTGTACATTATAAAGATTATAAATACTGTACATGTGTGCATGAGAGTGATCGATAATGCAACTATCTACGATGTGGAAACATGACTATGTCATTGAGACCGCCTATAGAAATGCGCCTACGCATGTCGAAACAAAAACAGATCGCAGAGTTCCACAAAACATCATTAAATTCAATATTTCGTTTAAAAAGCACTCCACATATCTGGACCATTAATCACTAAAACTACCGACCTTCAAGGAGATACATCGGAATAAAATCGCCAATCGAAATAAAGCACTTAAAGCGAAACGTCATTATCGCACAACATAAATAAAAAACGCAGAAATCGAACGCAAAAATTGAATATCGAACTCGATTTAAAACAGAATACGAATTTTAAAAATACGAGCGCGGCCGAGCGGCATTAATTAAAAATTCTCGGTAGAATATTCAAAAATAGAATTCGCATTCGAACGCTCCTTGTACGGATCCCAAGTTTGAATTTGGAAGGAACAAAAGGAGGAGAGCGCGGGAGCAACCCTTTTAGCGCTGATAATCTGTTGGTCGGCCGTGTTGCGGGACGTTTTTTATTTGTTGTCACTTTTTTGTCCGAACCGAGATTGTACACAACATTCTTTACTTCGAAACGGAGCTTTTTAAAACTCGCCTCAAGATTTATTTCTTTTTTATACGCCTTTAATAACGAGTCCCCGTCCGATTTAATTGACGAATGGTCACGAGCGAAATGTTCAAACAATTTTAGAGGTCAATTTTGGCTCGACATTTAGTTATTATAAGTATAACGTTATTAATAATTACTTTTACTTTACTAGAGCTATGGAGTGGCTTTTTTTTTTTAAGGGGGGAAAATCATCGAATGACTGCTCCCGCCTGGGTGAGGCGGGAGGGAGTATCAGACTCTTACTGACTAAAAACCACCCCGTTCCTTCTCCTGCACGTCGAGCCGGAGCCCCGGTTACCCGTTAGGTGGCTTAGAAATGAGAGAGCACGTTGTGCTGTGATTGAAATCCGTGCAAGGAAACGTTACATAAAGCGGCCAGTACAAATACCAAGATTGAATTGCTTCGAAATATAAAAATTTAAAAATAGAACGCAATCCTTCCGCCCTCGGTCGGGCGGTTAGTGCTTTACATGAAATATTATTTTATGGAATCAACATCTGCGTCTGTGTCGATGTGTGCGTGTGTAGTGGGAGCGAGCTGGAGAGGGTTTATGTACACAAGTGAAATTACTTAAAAGTAACGCCTCAAGTGGTTGGGAACGTTTTCAGAACTCATTTCTTTTCAGTTTAATTTTAGAATCACATGTTTGCTTTTCAAATTTATTATCAAAGTTTATTAAGAGTTATGTCATAAATTTCGGATTTATGAGATGGTTTTAACGAGTAACTGATATATAGCCACGTCGACTGTATAAACACGAGCCGATTAGATGATACACAAAATGTATAACAGAGGAAAAATTGTTAAAAAATAAAATAAAAATAAAAGTGATAAAATGGCTAGTTCCCTCTCGCATCATAAAATTCGTTTTACAATCCCGTCCGAATCGTCAAATCACTCGTCGCGGGTTCATTTTTTAAAATTGGAACGAAAAGTGAAACCCTTCCATTTTTAAATTGCTTTCGTCATGCGCTCCCTTTGCCACTGTTGAGCTTTACAACAATGCGTGGACTTTTATAAAACTTTAATGTCATTTGTCAAAACTGTATTTGAATGGAGAATTATTATGCTAAATGTATGTTTTTCTGGGTTTTCTGTCAGAGGGTCGAATTTAATAGCATTTGTAATAAAATAAAGTAGGTACAAGCCGAAAGTATTAGACAGAAGAAGCTGTGTAAAATATTTTACAGTATTTAGACCTTATGAATCTTGGTCTACAATCTCAGTTAAACGCCAATAGGGAGAGGATTAAACAACGAATCATGACCATTACAAGCAAAGAGATTTAATTTAAAAACGCGAAGCGAATCCATTTTCTTACAAAACCAATAAATCAACAAAAAAGTCAAGAAACGCATTTTTTACTTCCATTAGTCGATTTAAAACGTCCGTCATCTTCGAATTCATTTGAAAAACTAGTTTTATTGTGGAATCGTCAGCTGTGTTGGTATAGAGATTACTGTACCTTTTTTGTCTACCCTCCGTTTTTAAATTTAACTCTTTTGACTATTTTAATATTTTCTCGTACAATTTTTAACTTAGGGAGAGGGTAATGTTTTTTGATATTACAAAAGGGGTACGGTATTTTTAGTCGTAGTTTACATTATGCGGGCGGGCGTTAGATTTAATATTTCTGATTGAATAGACGATCTTTCTAAAGGGTTTTATAGATTTTTTATAATATTAAATATGGCTGCGTAGTGAATTGTGTTGTGGTATTAGTGTTTCCATTGAAACGTGTGGCGTACCGTGGCTAATCGATCATGAAAACTTATTTAACTGTTTTCTATTTTCTTGGCACGTTTCAATTGAAATTGTAAATGTCGAACTGTAATCTGAATGTTTCTAGACATATAACTAAATTGAATTCAGATTTTTAGTGCACAAGAAAAATAATCTGTTGCTAAAAATATTAGTGGCATTTAAAAAAAGTTATAAAAAGAAAGGAGGAAATAATTATGAACAATGATTAAGCTTAAACGAAAAAAAAAAATCTAATATTCGAATTTCAAAACCAATTAATCCTTTTACTTGTCAACATTATTTAAAAAAGGAATCCCTTACAATTAAAATCGAATAAAAACGATTCGAAAAAAGAATGAGATGGGATTCGTAAAAAAAGGAGGGTGAATGTCCTTGTAGACGGAACACAGGGTACATGGTGATAACATCGCTTTGGTCGTTATACATTGAAGTTTTTGTACGTGGGTGGTGTGTTCGTTACTGTTTTGAGAAAGCATTGGATGTGGAACATGGGAGGAAGGTTAGGGTTTGTTAAAGGAAGTACAGCCGAACACACGTTGGGTTTCGGTTTCATAATACATTAGGTGTCTTTGTTAAGTTTCAGAAAAAAACGCACTACAGATGTGTGTTTGATTTTTGTGTGTAGTCCATATACGGGTTGTGTTGGAGGAAACATGAATATTAATTTCTTTATGCTCGGAATTCCTGGTTTTTATTTTACGTTTTTTGTTATTGAAATTTTTTCGTTGACGGATGATAACTGTAACGTTTACCTCATTGGGAATAGACAATATTTACGTTATTAAAATGTATGGGGAATATAGACAAAGGGAGTTTTGTTTTTGGTTTACAAAATATCGTTTGTGTGAACTATAGAACTCGAGCTAAACTGGAGAAAGTAGTTAAGTAAAGTAGTGAGTTATTCTCTTTTTAAAGACACATGAGTAATGACACGTGTCTCGAGCATCAGACCTGGGTCTGATGTGTATGCGCCGGGACTGGACCCGGAGAACAAAATGGTTCACAACAAAGAATAATTGTCCCATGACGGAAACTCAACCCACGACGACACTGCTCAGCAGCCGATGTCCCAACCATTGAACTAACCAACTACAACATACTTCCATCCTTAATAAAATCATGCAATAACTAAACGCAGTACCAACTTGAAAACAAAATACTAACATTAAAGTAAACAAAACGGGTAACTAAAAGACAATCGTCATAGTTTACAAGATAAGTGTTAATAAAACAGTTGTAAACTCGCTTTATTATGGCTTCAACAATAAACACTACTATTTCCACTTTGTTACGTTGCGCTGGTCATTCGTGATTTGCTGAATTGTTTGTGAAATTTTGCTTTAGGAAAATCAACCTTAATGTTGTTAATACAAGGTGGACTTCAGTGTTTGTGTTTGAGGAAGACGTTGCCGTAAGTGTGTGGTTAAAGTAATGAGTAAATTATTTTGTTAACGTTAACTTTTAAGTGTACGTTTTGTTTTTTCATTGAAGGAAAAGTTTAAGAGAGTTGTGATTAGTTACTTTCGGGTTTGCGTTTTAGTTTGAATTTTGCGTATAACTAGATAAAGTTGTATTCGTATTAATTCTTTTTTTAAAAATTCAAGATTATTAGAACTAAATTAAAGAAAGTGTTCCAATTTTACCGATTTTATTCTTCTACGTTCTACATTTAAACTGACATTGATTTTGAATTGGCATTAAAATATTGGGAATAAAAAAAACAATTAGCCGAACATAGTACCTCCTCAATTTTTTGAAGTCGATAATAATTTAATGCTTTTTCATAAAAAAAATGTAGATACTACACAATAACTTTACAATTTAATACAAAAAGACTTACATTCAAAAAATGATTAATAAAAATACCAATATTGATTCCAAATAATTCCCTAACATTAAATCCAATTGTTTGTTCGTTCGTATCGTAAGTATTCGCAGTAGATAGTGTTCTATGCTTCTATCGGAGCTGGGCAGACGGCTATCTATTTGCGGAGATGCGTTTTGTTATTCCAAATGTAACAATCCTATGGTACGTACTGCTCTAATGATGTTATTGTCAATATGGTTTTAAAGGGAACTTTCAAACAAATTGTTTGGAATTTTCTTATTGGAATTGTTGGGGGAAGGTTTGTTCTATATGTCTGTAGCTTTATTTACTTTCCATTGATGGTTAATTGATTGATATTGTTAGTTTAAAATTGGTGTTTTGTATTTTTTTCTGTGTTTCATGTCTAAAAGTTTTGATTTGATAAAGGTAAATTTGAAAGAAACTGGAAAAGACTTATCAAAGAAATTACGTAGATAAACTTAGTATTTTATCTACCCAGACTTTAATTATAAAGAGCGTATTTCAAAATAAAGATAGTACCTAAGTAATATGATTGACAATTATTAATAGATCTACGAGTGATATTTCAAAACATCAATAAGCTAAGTAAATCATGGACATCCCCTTAGTTCCACACAAATCCAGACACATAAATTATAACAATATTTCGTTGCTAACTAAAATAATTTATAATATTAATTAACCTGCGTATATCGCGTATTTCATTTTAATCGGCGTTTCTCGTTTTCGCACAACGCGCGAGAATGCGCCTGGGCACCTGTCCCGCACTCTGTTATGCGCGCACTTTGTATGCGCACCGCGGACTTAGTAGTTATTGTATTGTTTTTTCATACGTACGTCAAATTTATGACGTTACAGGAATGCCGGTTATAAAGGTACAATTAGCAATCTATTTTCTTCGTTTTTAATAGGTAATTAATTTAATTTTTTAATCCTCATTAAATTTTAATTTGACATTGCAAACAGATGATTTTTCTCATCTGTCAATATTTACTAATGACATGCCAACTACATGTCAACAGTGACGGCCGTGTCGACATAAAATCATTGTGTAGACACATCAAAAACAATAAAAATGGAATCGACCACTGTACACTTTAATAGACTACGCGGAAAGCGAAACGATAAATCTGAGTGCATTTTTCGCAAACGCATAAAATCCGAACGCACCTATTATTGAATCGGAGGTGGAGTGATGAATCTGTGGCTATCTCGCTTTGTTTCAATACGTGCGTCTCGCTCGCTCGGTGCACGCGCCGCTATTGTGTCTGGCGTTACTCCGCGAGGAGCGTCTGACTCGCTCCCACGCCATAGCTCCGTCACTCTCTAACGCATGTCAATGCATTTTATTGTCGACGTTAATGGCTCTGATTACAAATGTAAATTTTCAGCGCGCGACGGCGTTGGTTGGACTTTTTTCTGTTCGATTTCTCTCTATGGTATTAAATTGTAGCAGAAATTAATAGCGCACATTTATGGGCATGCTCGACTTTTTTTAATTTTAAATGCTCTATTGTTGTATTGAATAAAAAGAAGTTTTAATAACTTGAATTCGTCGCATTATGGTTGCCAAGTCCAGTTTATGTTGTGCAGACGCAGAGAAAACTTGTAAACATGTTAAAATATTGGCTCATTCGAATCAAAATTAAATTAATAACTAATGATTAGAATAATTCTGGTGAACCCAACACAGCCAATGCAACTTACACCGAAATAAAATAGCGTAGAATACAGTACGCATGGCGAACAAACTCTGACGGACAGACTTACCTATTATTCGCATATCAGGGCACTTTATTTATAAAACCCGTCCAGTTAGAGTTGACATATCCCCTTTGACTGTTTTTCTAGTAAAATTCAGGGCGTGGGGGGCGCATCGCGGGTCATGTTGAGCTGGACGCGGCTACAACGGTTTCCCAACCGAATACCGTTCGCAAAAGATCTCACACGGCTGCCAATTTTCAGAAAGACAGAGCTAAAATAATTGCTGCAAACGCGCCCTATTTCGAGCGACGCACTACAGTTTAGATACGATTTAATTCTAGAACATTATTATCCCACTGTTCATTGCATCCAGTGTTAGGTGAGAAACGCACACGAATTATTTGAATCTCGAATATCGAACGTTCATTTAAAAAATTAACGGTTTTATAATGGTTTCCTTTAAAATTCTAGATTTAAAATTTAAAAAATGAATAGAACATCAATATTGTAAAAATTTATGTAAAATAATAATAATATTAAAGTTGAAACTTAATGACGCCATTGAAAGCGAGACATGTGTTGCCATAACAATGAGTTAAAAAATTTAAACACAATAAAAGCTTTGATCTGATTACGAAGAATGCTCA
The DNA here is from genome assembly GCA_038387885.1 of Spodoptera picta. NCBI lineage: Eukaryota > Metazoa > Arthropoda > Insecta > Lepidoptera > Noctuidae > Spodoptera > Spodoptera picta. The sequence goes on from JAZHFQ010000269.1 coordinate 155,884, forward strand.
TTACAGTGTTACTGGGAACTGTATGTTTATTTTCACGCAGATAATTTTAATGGACATTCGTCTGTTGTACGGCCGTACTGCCTGACACCTTAGAATATAACAGCATTTCAACTGAAACTAACCAGATCCATTATAATATGACACAAACAAAATAATTGTCACATTCACATCAAACATATATAGGCTATAAATCCGAAGAGACGACGAAAATTTTGGCAGTACGTAGCATTGGCAACGTTACAATACATTACACGGAATGCAATTTCTGTTTACTTGCATTTCTTATGTTACGCCGCGATGCGTCAATACAAGCATGCGTTACATTTTTCATTTAGTCACCCCTCACCTGAAATAGTCACGAAAACATGTGACGTACTGCAATTATATTTATAAAGAACAAATCAATAATGTTTACTGGATAAATCTTGGCGGAGTTATCAACTAAATAACAAATCTGCCATCCGTCACTATAAAGTCGTATCAGACGTAATCGTCATGGAGGATGGATGCGAGCCGCGAGACGAAACTGTCCATCGACGCTCATACTTACACCAATAACCAGACGCAACGACAATTACATTTGCACACAATAACGATACGTCAAGAAAGAAAGCAAAATAATCCGCTTTTCTAAATTCGAATACAAAGAGACGTTCGAAATACGAAAACGTATCAGCCAATAGCGCTAGAGCGTACGCCAACAATTAGGAATGCGTTCTATTCCACATTCAAACGCGGGTGTCGTTTGAATTTGGAATAAATTATAATTGTATCAATCAGGCGCATGTGCGGACACGGCTGTGTCGCGTTACGTTCCGATTTTAAAATCCTCCGAATTATGCACGGTGCGCGTATTAATTAAATTTATATAGGTATGAGCGACAGTGACAGAATTTATTCAGCGGCGTTATTTATAAATTCGTCTAAATGTCACGGGAACAATGGAGTGTCCGTGTCTATTTAAGATTGATGAGTAACGAATAATCCCTCTTGTTGTCGGAAGGCGGAAAGTCACTTGCGTAACGGCTCCGGGCTCTCGTATGAGAATGTCAGATTACGGGCCGGTATTATTTTCGGTAAACGATACGTATCTCTCTGTCTGTTCGGATTCGACGTTGCGTTTAATAGTTTAAGCATAGTAAGTATTCGGTCGGCCGCAGACTAATCTTGACTGGCAACCGCGATTTCACCAGGAGATCAATACATCTAACATTTTTTAACAACACCACAGCGTTGCAGAATTTTAATGAAAATCGTGATTGCTTTTCTAAAGGCCGAATTATTGTTGTGGACTCTTAATCGCCGCTAAAAGTCGTCTTAAAAATTCGTCGGCGGACGCATTCATCAAAAATAAGAAAATAATTAATACTCGGTTCGGAACGAGAAACGAAACATTTAGAACGGACATAACAATAAAACAATACGCCGCTCGCAAACCGAAACAAAACACAGAAAAATATGAATTCCGATCGGAACGGGCCATGGAAACAAAAGATGGAGGATTTAATGAAATGAAATAAAATATAAATTCCTTTTCCAAGCGAGAATTCTTACATTTTTAATTTGGTACTCTGGAATGAGGCTAAAAACGGTCAAATTCCAGATTCATAAGCGAATGGCGGCTAGTGATTGAGTGTGGGGCGAGTGTCGCACGGAGCACCGACACGAATATTCATTTTATTGAAAATCAATTCTACCGAGAGCGTCGATGCTGTAGACATTTTATAAAAATTATTAATTACTTTTCCGTTTTTTAAATGAATTATTGACTTTATCACCTCTGGGGCGCATACGACTAGCCACCGAAGTAATTTAATTAGTTTTGGTGTCAGAAAGATTAAAAAGCTCTTGAGCAGATTCGTGATCTATACGAGCAAGTTACTGGCATAAATTAGCTTCGTGTCACAAAAAAGGAAGCTCGATTCTCTTTTTGAATTTTAAATGTAGTTTGCATTCCTGCAAGAGAAATTATTTTTTTTTTGAAATCTTTAGAATGTGCATTTGAATTTGGCGCGAATCTAATTCTATGATTAGGTTGGTAATGACGTATGTATCTACATGGAGTATCGTTATTTTCGATCTACCCTCGAATATTTATAAAAACATGATACGTTTCTAGTTGGAACATATAATATGTATGGCAGATGTGCGTACAATATTGAGACGAAACAGGCCGCCTTCGAACGATGACTAATTCAAAGCGAATTGTTTATTTTGTTTCAGCTTTTATGAGTAAACGTTGTCAGTTCACGGGAATCTTTACGATTATATCGATAATATTGGTTTATTGTTATGTTTTAAGGTTAATATTATTGTTGGGTTCGTTGTGTTCGGATTCCAGTAAAGTAGGTAAGATTTTTCTTCCCTTTGTTGATATCCTAAATCCTAGCAAAATTGAATAAGTTAAACTTTTCATAGCAAGAACTTTCTTATTCTACTCAAGATCAAAGAATCATCATGGAAATCTTGTAAAGAACTAAGAAGATTAAGAAGGATATATGACTAAGAAAGAATTTCTTAATATCCACGATTAACCTAAACAACTAAAACATTTATCACACACATACAGAGAGACAAAATATCCACAAATCAAATTCCAAATTCAAAAACATTCGCCAATGACAATCAGCCATCATTTTATTTCAAAAATTCAAATACAGAATTCTTCGAAACAAAACTAATCCGTTAAAAACATGTAGTAGGTACCAACATAACGATAGTACCTACGCAGGAGTAGGTAATAAAATCAATCAAATGCCGAGAGATATGAACAATTTTTACATTTAACCTCGCCATCATATTTAGCTTAAAAATAGACATTTTGAGTGGTTTCCAGCCAGATAAGTTATATTGATGGGTTTCAAGCAGACGGATGGATCGTCCATATTTTAGGGTTCCTCGTGATTGTGGGATAATCCTCGCGTTTAATGGCCTTCAGTTTATTTATGGTAGTTTTTTTAAGTGGTTCCATAGGTTCGTGTGTGATGTAGAGTTATTTGTTTGGTTAGTTTTAAAGTAATTTGTGTGTATGAGCGTGGAATGTATTTAAGTAGTTAATCTATTAATTAATCTAACTTCAAGTGGTTAATAGCTTTGATAGATCTATTTTGTTCAAACAAGATTTTGACGGTTTAAATGTCTTGTAAGAGTAGTTCGTTTTGGAGATGTTTTATTAAGTAGGTAATTCATCATTTAATGTTAGTTGTCACATAGGTAGCTTTGTTTGTGAGGGAGGAAATCATTCAAGGACTGCTCCCGCCCAGTTGAGGCGAGAGGGAGTGTCATACTCTTACTGACTAAAAACCACCCCGTTCCTACTCCTGCGCTTCGAGCCGGAGCCCCGGCAACTCGTTAAGTCTTCCGCGGCTCCGTATCGGATAGGCCGTAGGATTTGAATTTGTAACTGATAGATAATTGATAACTGTAATTTTTCTAACAAACATGAACTTGGAAAACTAAGACAGTATTCTACCCACTCTAATAAGAGATAATCCAATATAGATAGATACTAATAAGAACAATGAACTCAATAAAATGAGATACAACCGTCACTCTCCAATAAAACTTCAAACTAAAAGCATTCATAACACTCAAGACAAACAATCTCAAGCATTTGTTTACAAAACCTTTGATTACACCATCATTCCCATAAACAATTTTTTCAACGCCATAAGAACCTAATAGAACCCGTCAACGACTTCGAAAGTCGAAGTCTTGAGGACTTGAAGACCCATGTTTAAAGTCCCTAGTCACAATGGCGGGCGTGGTCGCAAGCTAGCGGCGAATAATTACACCTCCCCCCTCCCCTCTTTTGAGGTCTAGCACCTCCCCCCTACTTCATTGAGCATTGTTTTAAGATGTGACCTCTAGGAGTATCAACTTATGTATGGAAATTAAGTCCAATTTGTCCAAAGAAAGGTTGGATGCGTTCAAATTTATGGCATGTGTTACGTAGCACTAGCTAATCTAAATGAGCTTAAAAGGCAAGTATTCAAAGCTATAAATATTTATGCATGTTTTTTTCTTAAATGTTCTTCTGATTTTGAATTTTCGAATGACAAATTGAATTGATTGAGTTAGTTTGTTTGGGTGTATGTGTCTATCTAATACTTTTGTTTGATGATTTATAAAATTAATAAAAGAATAGGTACTCACTTTGGATTGTATAGGTTTCTAAGTAACATCAATACAGAGATTTTTCAAAAGCCATTCATTTGAAAACGTTCATTCAATCTCCTTAATATTAGCATATCGTTGGAATGAACGTTTTTCCTCTATGAATGGTTCGTTCGTAAAAGAATGTGCCGGCCACCCCGCGTGCGTTATTGCCCGTACGTGAAGTTGGCGCGTGCGCGCATCTAGTCAACTTGTCAGCATACACAATACGCGAACTTACGTAACTGTGAACGCGCACAGAATTACAGAAACGCGATTTCTCTATCACACCATTTCATACAAGAAACCATGACAATACCACAGCCCGAGACAATTTATTGTCCACTAAAAAACGTCTAGACAAGTGCAAACATTAAAAAAAACACGTTGCGTCTTCAATATTAACGTGAAACGACATTCTTATCTAGCCAACGTTCCACATTCAAAATATAAGTGAAGCAATTTGAAAAACGAACCGAACTAAGTTCATATTACTGGCCGCTGTTCCAAATTCGAAACGTATTCAAATATCGAACGAGATGAGTGACGCGGCTGGAACATGTCTAATACCAATCATAATTTCGTTTTTTTTTATAAATACACTTCTCCTTACTTCTTGCTATATTAGAATTGCAAATATGTACGTACATTTTATTAATATTAATCATTGGAGTATTTAAACAAGCTTTTCTATTACTAAACTCGTAAAACCGCAGCGTTCGGAACCGAAACATTCAATCAACCGAAAATTTAAATAAAATATAACTCAAACTTATAAAATCATAATGTTAGACGTGGCTGGCTGGTTTCGGCGGCGATATGATCCCATTGATTGATGGGTGACCACGCTGCGTGTGCGCAGAGAAAGCCAGCATAAACAGGAACCCGTTTTTAAACAAAAGCTTGTTACATAGAGGTCAGGATATGATGGTAGTTATGTTTTCCAAGTGTGTTGACCCCGAATGGCTTGGACTAGTATCTACAATGTTTTGAACTTAATTAAAAATGTATATAAAGAATTTATTGCGTGTCAAGACCGCCCCCGTGCTTGTTGAGCGGATTTTTTTTAATTACCGTCAATTGGACAGATGGTGTTCCTACCTAGTAGTCTAATAGTAGCTAACACGACTACAGATTACGTGTACCTAACTTCTATATTATCTGAGTCAAACAAAAAAAAACGACAATGTCAAAATCATAGACAAATATCGACTAAGCACATCTCTAACAACAATCAACTATCAAAAATCCCCCTCTACACATCCCTACCAATCTTCATCTAGGAACAATGCGTGTAATTCTACGACGTGCGTAGGCGCAGCTACAGTTATAAAATGTGCTGAAATTCAAAATGTTTTCTTGGTATTTATCTAATTTCCTGTAGAGATCAGATGACTACCGTGACTCAGTTTTTAAGATGAAATGAGGGATGCTGGTTACGAACAGAATTAACTGAACTTTTTAACGGATACATGAAATTAGTTTTAGTGATAATTAAAATGTTTTTGATGATTTTTCTTTTGTTTTCTGGTTAATACCTAAGTGTAACTTTAAATGGTGTACCTAGACTTAGGTTTAATGATTATATTTAAACTAAAAATCGCGGGTTACTCACGTGAATATACTGATAAAAGCTCTACTACTAGTTTCGGACCACAGAGGGGTTCTTCCTAATGAGCAGCGTGCGCGGTCGCGGCGATGCCACGCAGCCTACATCGCTGCCGCCGCTAGCCTAGATTCGATGCAAGAACTTCAAGCTTAGCAACATTTTAGAAGGTAGGTACATATATATACAATACTAAGGGCAATAAACTTACAACTCAACATTCAAAAACACAAAACGGAAATCGTTCAAAGTACTTTAGAACTAATATTAATCAATCAATCATAAAATTACGCAAGCCACACAAATATGTATTGGCAACTAATATTTTTTACAACACTACTTGTTTACTTATATCAAAGCTTCCTACACGTTATTGACTGTAATAAACCAATGACCATCAAGTCAACCACTCATGACAAATCGATACAAGCAAGCTTATAAACCTAATGAACACTCGATTATTCAAAATAATCGAATCAATTAACTAGAAAGTCATACATTTGCACCGAAATCGACTCAATAATCGTAACTCGCATCTCATCAAAATATGAACTCGATTCTTTTTTGTAACTAAAAAAATCAATCATCCCTACTCACGGACGGATCATAAAGAATCATTCCCGTTCTATTTTCAAAACATGAATTTGAATATGAACCGAAAGCTACATTGGAACGCTCCCCGTGTTTGTAATTCGTCCGTTTGAAAATGGAACTTGTTGTTCTTATTATGAATGCGTTAAGGATGCGCATGGGCATGCGTCTGACGGTTTAGTAACTGATGCATTAATGCCTCGAATGATCTCTTACGGTTTTTTTGTTCGACGCCCGGAGATTGGTCATTACACATCTGAATATGTGTTCTCCACAAAAAGTTGGATCACGATTCGGTAAAAAGTTGAAACGAGTCTTATGATGTAAGTAGATAGCAAACGTGCTCTTTATGTTATTAGAATTTGAAGTTTCCGGATTGATTTGAAAGTTTTTAACGGCCCCAAAACTATTTGGTTGAAAGCAAATTGATTTTATTGTGTTTATTGGGTGTGGTTTCTCTTGAAATCTTGGTCTGATCTCGTTAGGTCTACAGGCGGAACTGAATTGATGAAGAAATTGATATTAGACACGTAATAGAGACTAGTTGTAATTGTCGAAAGATTCTTTGCGATTTGAAGTGAAAAGAATCGGTTAAAATCCTTAAAGAAGATCATAAGCGACAATACAGTAATTCTTAGCTTTAGACCTTAACCTATCCCGATACGAATTCTACATCAAAAGAGCTCCTTCAAAACTTTAAATTTCGGAAAAGCTCTTCTCTTGTTAAATATCTCACTCTTTTTTTATGTTCTGTACTATTCTTTCTCAACAGCCTATTTCTAACAAAACATGCCCAAGAAAAACCCCATCCAATCAGAATTCCGCTTCGACATATCGCGTCTAATTTGAATCGATTACCAAAGTACACAAAATGTGTTGCGCCATATCGTTTCTCGCCGTCCTCCCGTCCTCATAATTAAACGTTCACATATTCCTTAAACACGAGAATTAACCCCAATTGAGGACCGCTCTATTTAAATTACTGGCTACACTATTCAGCTTTCTGGAAGTTGAGCCACGTCACTAATCTATATGGCAGCTGTGCCCAGATGACTACGGACTACGGTCAAGTACTTCGATGATTTTTATGTTGACACTTGACGTTTTTTTCATATTGACGTTTTGTTTTTTTTTTTAATCTTGGCGTGTGAGGCAAAGGTAGTCGTGTTGTTTATTAGAGAAAAGATGTGTTAGTCTATTAATAGTAGCAAATGTTTCGAAATAAAGTTATTGGCGCTTTTTTAGCAGACATTAAAATAAATGCGTGCTCCCAACAAATTGGTAGGCACGAGGAAAATTTAAAGATTTTTTCATAAAACTATATCGCCCAATAAAATTGAAGTGTCTAAAACACTAATAAAAATTCCGACATATTAGAAAAACTTCGCAGCAATAGTAACTACTGCGAAAATGAATTTTATAAATAACTTGTTTTATAATTTGTACTTACGAAGAAAGACGTTTAACATCACATTTCCTGTTAATGAAAGACTCTAAAGCTTTTTTATAACCGGAATAACAAGATGGATTTCCGTTTTCGTAATGCATAACTTCAATAATAATTTCGCATTAAAATAAACTCGCTATTGTGCCTTTGTAGGCTATAAAATTATCATAAGCGAAACACACAAGTAATAATCTCATATTTGAACCCGGCCCGTCCGCCATCTTTAAAAACAATGAACGTTATTGTCTCTTCTTAATTCCATTTTTGAAAAAATAATCCATTTCGCATTTCATCGCGAGTGCCTCATTGATTACTATGGGACAAGACAAAAGGGATCTTATTTGCTTATAAATATGATCGTTGTCTGGATGCAGGATGAAAGCGCAGCTGTGTTCTTAAAAAAGTTTGCTTGAAGAAAAGAGTATCTTATCTGAAAGGGTGTAGGGTGAAAATGGTTCGGTAATTGGTTTACGTGTATCGCATATGTGTGGAGTGAGAGGGAGATATAGTGAGAAAGAGACGTGGATGCTGCACGATTTTGCAATGTGTCCGTTTATTATGATAATTATGCGACGACAAAATCGAATAAATTCGATACAAAGTATAATAATAATATTTGTCTTGTATGTTTGTTTGTTTGTGTTGGTTTTACTCAACACGTGTTTAAGAATAACGTTTATAATGAATAAATTAACGCTTGTTATCTGTTATCGTGTTGATAAAGTTATTTAGTTTAGTTTTAAAGCGATTTATTTATAGATCTGCATTAGCATTTTTATTGGCGATGATTTAAAATAGATTTGTAGTTTGGGCAAACCTGTTGAATCTATTTCTAGCCTCTGTTATACTTTCATCGCATTTAGAAAGATGTTATTTAATTAATAAGTCAACACTAGAAAGACATGACGGAAATTAGGCAGCACTTAGTGCCACTGTACAATGTAACACCCACTTTTCATTATTTATGTTATGGGTGAACCTATTGCCATATACCGGACACATTTCCAGGCTCCGTGCTGCTACTGAGATTTAAAAACAAACCCAGCAATACTTTGCTTGACTCAGGAATCGAATCCGAGACTCCTTTCCCGGCCAAAGAGGCAGTTAACCACAGACATAATAAAGATAATATTTCTGCAGCTGTAGCTCTTATCATATCAGTGAGCTGTAGCCAAATGCCACTTAGCGTTTGTCTACATGTAGAATAGAAAACAAAATTATATGGAATTGACGTAAATTTTGACACTTGTCAGTGTCATCCCCGTACATTTAATTTTCTACCCTCTCTGTAGAGAAGCGCTAAAGTGGCGTTCGGCTAAAGGCCCTGTGCCGTCAACATAAACAAATCGGAATCAATTCCTATTAGCTGGCCTTAACGACAAGTCGATTTTAAAAACTAAGAAAAATCGATATATAAAAATGTCCATAAGAGTATCGATATAGAAATGATCGATAAATTAATTGGCTATTTGTTGCCATAAGCGGTAAATATATACCTTAAATGTTAGTTACTTGACGTGACAGACAGACAGACACTGGTTATGGTCGGAAAACTAAAATGTATTGATTTAATGGCAGCCATATTTAATATTTTAAGTTAAAAGTTACGTACATACATTATTTTTTACAATGTACTGTTTAACCGACTTCAAAAAAAGGAGGAGGTTCTCAATTCGACCGTACCTGTAAGTGTATGTTTTTTAAAAGTAATCATTGGTTATTTGCTTTGTAGAACTAAAACAATCTTACGGTTTATTTAATTTTCACTTGTATTGTGTATTCCGATTAAATTTTCAGTAAGAGCTCAGTATACACTGAACCTTTTATTTTTTGAAGGAAGCTTTAAACCCGTGGTATGCCGGTAACGTAGATCTACGCGAGACACAATGTATATTCTATTGTATCTTATATACCAATACTCGAAAGGTTAAACCTTATTTAAACAGTGAACCTATTACTAGTTCAGCTGATGACGATGATATCATTATCACACAAGTTAGATGTTGGGTCATCTAATCTTTATCTACCTTTTCCATGCCCTTAAGAGAGTGGGTCTATCAAATGTAAAAAGTTTATTCAAAACCATCAGTTTCAGAGATTATCGCGTCCAAACAGACTGACTCTTCACCTTTACTATTATTTTAATGGTAATTACTGATGCACGACTAATGTTTAAAATTGGTATTCTATTTAAATATGAGACAGTTGTTCAAATAACAGTTTACATTGAAATTTTAACGGCTACTGCCTGTATATCTAAGTTCGAGTGTAAAGTTTAATGTTGACATCATTTTGACGATTTTCTTATTAGACTGTGCATCATAGTTACAGATGGTGTTTAGTTAGAATCATAAGAATCTAGCAGTGTTTTTAAAAGCTTGGTTCAAAGTTTAGTAAGCTTTACAGGTCTACATTACCTAATTATCTATTTAACTAGGTGAGCTCGCAAACTTCGCAAAGCCTAGAAATCTTTTTCTCACCTTTTGAACCTTCCCTGGACTTCCTCTAATATTTCAAGACCAGAATTAGCCCAATCGGTTCAGCCGTACTCTTTTTTTTAAGGAGGGAAAATCATCCAATGACTTCTCCCGCCAGGGTGAGGTGAGAGAGAATGTCAGACTCTTACTGACTAAAAACCACCCCGTTTCTACTCTTGCATTTCGAGCCGGCAACCCCTTAAGTCTTCTGCAGCTCTGTATCCTTACTCGACTTAAAACGAGATTAACGGAACGGAAATTAATTTTTATTTATAAAGGTAAATCAACCTTAATGTACTTAAATATCAAGTAACGCAAAAATCTTATTGGAATCTGTATAAGTAGAGTAAATCTTATTTTTTGGAAAAATAATATAAACAACATCATCCACGGCCCGTGTAAAGCTGCTGCTGGGTCTACGGTTTTCCTATAAGTAATCTCCGTACTTGACAGGACCGGTTGAATAACGCAGTTAAAAGTTTCAAATTAATTACAGAGCGCTACTGCCCAATCTCTATGAAATGTACCTTACTCCAACCAATTGCAATTTCAAAAAAAAAAACAAACAAAACAGAAACTCAATCAATGGCAAAACAATCGATGTTCAAAATTCTCATTCGAAATCCAAATGTTGAATTGAATCGGAACTTTTTGAGAATCGAACACTTTTATCGAAATCGCTTAAGCGTTCGATATTTGAATGAATCACGTGACGTGAGTCAAGTCCATTGTTCGTACACAATGCTTACGTGGAGTCGAGTAAATTAGGAAATGTATTTTTTATTGGAAAGCTACTCAGAATTACAATGGAGGGTAATATATGACACACGTACAAGTTTCCAGTAACCGCCGTGATAGTATTCCAAGTTTGAATGTTATCGTAACCGTGCGCGCTGTCTAACGACTTTACGAGTGTTGCCCACTAAAAATATTAATTAATTGGCCATTTTGTCGGACTGTCTTTATCTTTAGTACTGTGTGTACGGTCAGATGTAAAACTGTTTGTTGACTTACATTAACATAATTATAACTTCCTCTTACATTCGCAAGTTGTTTATCTTACGTAAACTCAAACATTTCCCGTTTTGCATTGTTTTACTCAGAAGTCGAAGAAAAAAAATTATATTTTATTTATATAACAATCACGTTCGGCTCACATTGATTGTGCTCGTGGCTCGTGACGTCATCTCCGCCGCCTGATAAGGGCCACTTCCGGTCGAAATCCTGACCGATGGTTGAATGAATGATTGACCGAATGAACGGAATGGACATGGTCGACCTTATCCAAAGTTTTTGAGGACGAATTTTTCTGGCAACACTTTTGGTGTTGCACGCGTAATGCAAGTGAAGTGTTGCATAAAATAATAATTAAATTCATAATTTATGATTGGTCAACCATTATCGGTGGATAATAAATTCATATAGACATATAGGGTTGAAATAATTATGTCTAATATATACAGGCAGTATGCATTTCATCGATAAAGTTTATCGCACACTTAATTGCTGACAAAATGCAATAATTTATGACTATATATCATTCTTTTGTTAATAGATAAAAAATGCGCCTAGATTTATTAGTTAGTTTATGAAGTAAGACTTAAAACCTATTTATTACCTTATGGTTAAGTTGTCATTACGAATATATCGCCGGTTCGATGTTTGTATAGAAGCTGTTTTGAAATTAATGTTGGTTTTTGGTATTTCAATTTGAGAAATGTCGATGCATATTGTAAACATAACATTATCTTATTTAAATTACTAAAATTCATCTTTATTACTATTTGAATAAGTTTCAAAATCCCAGATAACAAATATTGACTGTTGTAAATTTTAGTATTTATGATAATTCGACATACTTTGCTTAAGTTTTAATACAAGTCATATATATTACCTTAACAGAGCTACTGATATAGGAAAACCGACTTTATTACAATAGAATACAGACGTTACAGCACGTCAACTTTGTTTGGTCATATTATTCTGTATAAATATCAAATTTTTATTACAAAAACAAATAAAGAACGCAGTATAGATTTATCCTCATTTAGTTTAGCAGTTTCCGAGAATTGAGCGCAAAAACTGTGGAATTTTAATAAAAAAATCCATTTGTACAACACTCAGAATATAAGGTAACCTTTTAAAGTATTGTGGTCTCTATCATTTACTTGTAAAAGACAGTGATAGCAAGTGCAACTTCTTGTTTGAAAATTAAGTAATTTGATCTAATTTAGGGCGATAATTAACTATTTCTATTAATTTACTGCATTGGTGTCATAGTCTCAGATGTTAAGCAAGACATTCTGGGTTCAATTCTCGAGTCATACAAAGCGTTATATTTTTTTTTTTTTCAGTATCAAACTCCCAACAGTAGTAGAGGTACAATCTAAAATGGCGCCTTTAAATTAGACATTGTATCTATATCCTGCAAACAGACATCGAAAAGAAACACGACAGCTTTATTGCACCATTGTCTAAATTTTCAACGACGTAACTGCCATCCCCAAGTTGTTTGCCAAGCATGGGGATTAGTAGAAACGTTCTATAAAGACAACCTTTTTGGAAATTAAACTTACTCTAAGTTATGACTATGATCATAATAAACTTATTTTGAAACGAAGGATCTAGGTATTATAGAGGTATATCTCTGTCTATACCTTTTTTAAAAAAATAGTTAGGCTATTTTATAACTTTCAAATCGAAAGATCGAAGTGATCTCGATCACGATCCGCACTGTCATTGGTTGTAAAAATAATCCCGACCAATGACGGACGAGAATACGATCGCGTTCACTTCGAAACTTAAAATTAACATCTTAACAGTCTATACTGTTAAGATGTTAATTTAGGCTATGATAACAGCAGCTGTAGCCAAATGCCATTTAGCGCTTGTCTACATGTTTATTAGAAAACCAAATTATATGGAATTGACGTAAATTTTGACACTTGTCAGTGTTATCCCCATACATTTAGTTTTCTAGTCTCCAGGAGACAAGCGGAGCGTAGTGGTGGTGGTTGGCTAAAGGCACCGATGTCTAAATTACTATGTTTAAATTACAGTTACACAAAATAATGTTTAAAACAAACAAAAGGATATAACAATGTAACTGAAAATAATAAAGTAATGAAGATATTTTTCAGCGCTTCAATAGTATACAATGTATCTTTCAGCAAATTTTCATGCCTGCCAAATAGTCTAAAGCGCATTGTCTTGCCAAAATAATCTTTAAAACTTTTCTACGTATCTATTAACTTGTTTCAATTGCTTTTTTTGCAGACAAACAGATAATAATTAGATTAATGGATATTTAGATTTCAAACATTCTGTATCACGCTAATATTATAAATATGAAAGCTTCTTTATTTGTATGTTTGTCCGTCAATCATGTTGAAAAGATATTGAATGGATTTTGATGATTTTATATGCTGGCTAATAAACAAAAAGTATCCTATCATCGAAGTCAGCACGTACCCGCTGACTTAGATGATAGGATGATAGGACACAGGAGAAAATCCTAATGTTTGTAACGTTTTTAAATGAAAAAAAAGGATACTTTTTGTCCCGATTAAATGCTCCCAAAGGATAAAACAGGAATCATATTCTACCCAGACGAATTCGGAGTCGCGGAGAACCTAACGGGTAACCGAGGCTCCGGCTCGACGTGCAGGAGAAGGAACGGGGTGGTTTTTAGTCAGTAAGAGTCTGACACTCCCTCCCGCCTCACCCAGGCAGTCATTCGATGATTATCCCCAATTAAAAAAAAAAACCGGACGAATAGCTACACATCTAGTACAAAGTAACATAAAAAATATTGCAGACTATAATAAATTTGTCAGTTTGTTTCGCAAGATACTACTTAGACACTACACATTTGATAAACACCGAATCGTAGCTGTCCTGATAAACCTGAACTATTTAAACTACACTCTCCAACATGTATGCCAAGCTTGGAGATAATGCTAAACATCATCACGCCTTTTATCCCCGAAATAGGCAGAGGTGAACATTACGGCATTTAATGCTACTGTACCATATAACACCCACTTTTCACTATTTATGTTATTAGTACCATGTAATAGGTGAGCCTATTGCCATATACCGAGTAAATTTCCAGACTCCGTGAGATTTGAGATTTTTAAAATACCCAGTAATATTTTACTCGACCCGGGAATCGAGCTCGAGACCCCTTGCCCTGCAGTCGCACTAGCAGGATAATGCTTAAGTCTCAGTAGTCTCACTGTCCCCGACTGGGGCCGTGAGGTCGCGCGAACCAGGCCGATGCCAGTTTAGGCGGTGTCCGGTCGCTGCCTGCGACTCTTGGCGAGGGGTTGAAGTAGTCAGCGAATACTAAAGTCTCATAGTCTAGCAATGGATTATCACAATCCGTAACTGAACTATGATTTAAAAAAAAACTAAATAAATTAATCCTACTTTCGTTTAAGCTTAATGAATTAGAAATCTAAAATTAGATAATAATTTTAATAATATATGAATCTATTTAAACATACTTACATAATAGAGGTATAGAGGTACTTAGCATGTCGTTTTATATTTGATTTATTAGATTGTCAATCTATCAATCTGTAATAAATTAATTACCTAGTAGATATCAAATAAAAAATGTGAGAAATATATTTAAAGTTGATTTTAGAGAAAATTTATTTAAAAAAGTAAATGACCATTTTCTAAAAATATTATTCCCCGTTTATCATCATAATCATCATCAGCTAGAATTTATCGAATGCTGAACAAAGGAGTCTCTGTCTTTAAAGGGATTTCCCCTAATCTCGACACTTGGCAAACTATTTGGAGATCACAGTAAAATCACCGAAAATGTATATACATACATAATATATGAACAAAAAGTAATATATGAGTTTATTAAAAAAAAACGTTGTCCCACACTAGGATTTTCTCCTGTATCGTGGGTGCGTTTACAAACATACAAGTTCACATACACATGACATACGGACCCGAAACGACAATTTGTGGATCACACAAAGAGTTGCTCCGTGCGGGAATCGACACCGCTGTACGTTGGGCGGCAGCCGGTCGCCCGGCCACCGTACTAACTGTGCAGTCACCCTTATAACTTTAACTTTTTTACTAACTTCACGCCTTTTTTTAATTACACTCAATAGCGTATGTAGCTTATTCTAGGTTACAAAATAGTCTATTTTTAGGTACCTAAGACAACCTTGATCTTTTTAAACTTGAGTACTATTTGTGTAATGGTAATTTACTGGTATTAAACAGTGCCTAGTATTTAAAATTGATTACTGTTACATACATAACATCACGCCTTTTATCCCCGAAGGGGTAGGCAGAGGTGCACATTCTACCACAGTACAATGTAACACCCACTTTTCACTAGTTGTTATGAGTCCCATGTAATAGTTGATTACTGTTACTTATTTTTGATATCGTGTTGTAATGAATTTGTAGTCAAATTATTCAGTGGTTGTCTGTTAATATTAAACTTTAAAATTGGTATATATTTAAATCTTTTTGATGAGATTTTCAAACGTATTTGTCACAGAAATCCTTAAGAAACAACTGTACCTAAGGAGTTTCTACTAGGTGCTAAACACAACCATATTTTCCTTCAAAGACTGGTTTATTTTCTTTAACTTATAGTGGCCTGAAAGACATTAAATTGTTTTATAAAGACTCAGCGCCGATTTTATCAACGCCAGATATATTTTAACTGAGTAATAACTTTGATTATTTGACAATTCTTCCATTCTAAAAAGTGTCAACTGTCTATTTAATTTTACAGTTAAGTAGTAACTGATGATTAAAAAATCGTCGCTAACTATTGAAAACTTTACTGTTTCTTTATCTAAGAGTTTAATAAAACCAATTATATCTAGTTATATTTATTTATAATATCTTCTTTTAATCTTCCTTACTAGACAAAAATACAAATTTTCCAAGTACATACATATTGTAGAATATCTTATTCAAAACTCTAGCTAAGAAATTAATCTAGACTATTGTCATTGGTTAGACAATATAGACAGACAAACCTCTATTTATTAATAGTATTCAATGACAACTAGAATTTAAATAACACTTTCATTTTCATTTACGGAAAACGGAACTTCCTAACGACTCCTAATCTGAAAAGAAAACACTGAAACAAGAACTTATATATTCTTATCTAAATATTTATATAAAGTCAGAGACAAATAACTAATTTAACATAACATAACATAACATAACATCACGCCTTTTATCCCCGAAGGGGTAGGCAGAGGTGCACACAGAAGTAACACCCACATTTCACTATTTATGTTATGAGTCCCATGTAACAGGGGGTGAGCCTATTGCCATATATCGGGCACATTTCCAGACTCCGTGCTACTACTGAGGATTTTTTAAAAACCCAGTAATACTTTGCCTGACCCGGGAATCGAACCCGAGACCCCTTGCCCGGCAGTCGCACTTGCGACCACTCGGCCAACGAGGCAGCATAACTAATTTAAATAACAAGTAAAAGGTACTTTTAAAATACAAATAAGATAATAACAAATGCCTATCTACCAATCCGACTGTGGTAGTAATACTATCTGCTTGTTTCCAAGTTATTGAGACCTCTACAGAGAAAAACGAGTAAGAAACATATTTTATATTAAACTACTATCGCAATATACATGTATTATACATATAAATCTTTCATAAAAATCACTCTATTTATTATAAAAACTGCATCAAAATGCGTTGCGTAGTTTTAAAGATCTAAGCATACATAGGGACAGACAGACGGCGGGTAGCGACTTTGTTTTATACTATGTAGTTATAGTGATGACAAAATAAACATTTAAATACATGATTAAAATTAAAAATCAATTGTAACTATAACCTAAAAGTCAATAAACTCCACTAGATTCAATTGTCAGATGAAATAACTATAGATATGACTGAATCGGGTATCGTACTCGTGTCTGACGGGTCTTGATCTTCTAACCACACGACCTGTGACCTGTGGTACTAGATGTTCTAAGGTATCTGATCTGATTATTTCAAGATAAGGGGAAGAATTTCAAATTCTAAACTTTAAGATAAATATCGTAAGAAAGTTGTGTCTAATTTGTTTTATTTGAACATCTGTTCTAGGAATGTAGCGATAATTTCTTATAGGTAATACTTATATAGTGTGTGCGTAAATGAAACCAATTAAGATATCGTATTTTTAAAACAAATAAACCTCAGTTTTGTATCTACAGGTTTCATTGTTTAGTTGTGTCTTGAAAAACTCTTGAAGCTATTTTGGAGTTGTTCTGCTATTGTTTTGTGTTTTTTTTTTGTTGTTATTTAGTGTTTAGATTGTTTGTGTTAAGTATAGTCTTTTGTAGTCTATTAGCCTTGTTTTTTTTTTATAAAAAAGGCTCATTCATAGTCCTGCTGTTGCCTGCCATATTTAATCTACTGATACTATGTTAGAAATCTTTTAAAATATTGACTCATAGAGAAATGTATGTTATATTAAATTGAAACAAAGAAATAAAATGATTCAGTTATCAATCGTTAATAACTATTTAAACAATAAGTATGGAATATATTCTTTGATTAATATATAAACTAAAGGTGCTATCACGGCACCTTTAGTTTATTTATATTTAAACAATTATTTTAACTAATTAATAAGTAACTATATTTTATTTTGATTCATAAGTAAAAATAAAATCTCTGCGTTTCGTTGTACTTGTTGTTAAATATCAACACTTGAATTAATGTTAAGTAAACATGATGTTATTATTATTGTATTTAATAAGGCATTGAATTTATTGAAATGTCCACCAAAATAAATAAATAAAGAAAAAAAAAACACTGAACAAACTTTCTCAGGAATAGTTTTAAAATTATTTTCATGTGTTTATAAATAAACTTAACCCTTCAACTGACGATAGTCCCACAAATTAACAACACTGAATTATTTTGGTGCACTTTTTAACAAAATAAATCTGTTGTTATTATTTTTAGAATAATAAATAAAAATTCTTACCTTATATTAAGACATCCAAACTTGAATCGAACTCGTATGATCGCAGTGGTCATGCACAATGTCACTTCTGTTTATATCACCATAAATCCATAGTGTCACACACACACTGGGCACACAGTTTAAAAACACAGTCTATACAACAAATCTAGTCTTTTGTACTAACTTTAATTTAAACAGTTATCTGGAATAAAAAAAGTTATAATTGTAACTTCGCGAGAAATCGAAACAAAATAAATAATGATCCGAAACGCAGCAAATGTAACAGTCGTGCGCGAATTACTCACGCGACTGAAAAAATTGCCACATCTGCGTAAGACTCAGAAACTAAATCAAAATACGGACTAGGAGAGGGACGAGTCAACGTAGGCCCCACCCTTCCCCCTCCACTCGCCGGTACGCAAAAACATTCATAAAAACTACGCTCGACTCCTCCGCGAAATTATCAATTGTTTATATCACGACAAAAATGTAAACCCAAACGGATTCATCTCGACAAAGCCCTAGATTAAGCAAAACATTAAACATATAAGAGTCACACAATAGAATTCCGACAATGTCGAAATATTTAAAACAATACACGGTTTAATTTGTACGAATCATAATAATAAACACGGCGCGTTACTGTGTTATCGAAAATATGATCGATTCTTCGAATGCGTTTCGGTGCATTATTTTTAAAGATGGAAACCTCGGGTTGCGGGTTGTTGGGTCGGCGCGAGTTTTCCCGCGCTCCAGGCCGAGTCGTGCTAGAGGTGCGACCGTGCGCTGCAACCGCCCGGCCACGAATAAGTCGCGCCGCGCCCGCCGTCTCCGCTCGCCGTTTTTTTCTGCCAAAAAACTAAGAAAGGGTCTTTAGTTTAGGGTTAACTGTAAGCTCGACAATGCGGATGATTTTTTGTAAAAGACTTTTTGAAACTGGAGCGTTTGTGCGCGTTCTGACCTTCGACATTAGCGCGCGGTGTCGTGAGGCACTACTCTAGTGCATTGTCTTACATTGCGGGTTTTGTTTTACTTCGATAACATCTGTTTGCTTCAGAACGCAATGGAGATTTGATTTCGCTAATCTTTTCAGAACGGGTAGTTCTGAAAAGATTAGCGTTCCTTTGGAAATTTTGTTTGAAAGTTTTTTTTTTATTTGGCAGTTGTTTTAACAATAAACAAAGTTTAAGTAGAGTTACGTGAAATTTAACTAAGTTTAAAGATTTTCACGTTAAAATAATTTCTAGTTTATAGTAAGTTTTTGTGAGTTATAAAATAGGTGTGTACTATTCTTACTTTGTAGTAGCTACAAGCTGGAATGCCACGCAAATGGTCTTGGGTTCGATTCCTATAACCAGCCAAATTATTATTGGGAATAATCACTTTAAAACAGAGCAAACTTTTGCAATAACAATTAATTCATCCCAGCTGTTGGTTAAGGGCACATTTAACAGAGACTGGGCAGTAGTACTGTCTTATAAACCTGAACCTTTGAAGCTGCCATCTTCAACCCCTCGGTTAGGATGTCTATTGTCCAACAGTAATATACCGCGGGCTATGCTTTGCTAAGCCTAACCTACACCCTACTAGGAGAGAATCCAGATAATTATGTCCTAAGACTGCCTCATTAGCCGGGTGGTCGCAAGTGCGACTTCCGGGCAAGCGGTCTCGGGTTCGATTCGCGCGTCGGGCAAAGTATTATTGGGTTTTTAAAAAAAAATCTCAGTAGTAGCACGGAGTCTGGAATTGTGCCCAGTATATGGCAATAGGCTCACCCTCTATTACATGGGACTCGTAACATAAATAGTGAAAAGTGGGTGTTACATTGTACAGTGGCATAATGTGCATCTCTGCCTACTCCTTTGGGGATAAAAGGTGTGATGTTTAAATGTATGTTATGTTAACCATGATCGTCAATCCGTTTGCCGAGCGTGGGGATTATGGAAAATTCCCTGTTAAGTGGGGATTTTTTAGGTCTTTTCTCTGGCCAAGCTTTAACTGTGATTCATCAGGTGTTGCGGATGTCCATAGACAGTACTGATAACTTACCATCAGGTGATCCGTCCGCTTCTTTGCCCCCTTTTACCATAAAAACTAAGCATGCCTTTCATAATTATTCCTTCGTTTATGTGGTTTTTGTAAAAAGGATTCCTTTAAGTTATTCGCCCGAATACTGAAAGACTAGTCTTTTTTAAGTGGTACTTAAATATCGTGCCATCTCATTTTACCACCACAGATGGGGCCCAAGAAGGCTGATGTCGATACGGAGCTCCGGCTCGAAGTGCAGGAGAAGGAACGGGGTGGTTTTTAGTCAATAAAAGTCTGATACTCCCTCCCGCCCCACCCAGGCGGGGGAAGTCATTCGATGATTTAAAATATCTCTGTCATTTTACAGAGAATAGGGAAGGGTATGAAAATTAAAAATCTAATTAGTCCGTCGGTTAGGTAATGAAAGAATATTAGACATGTATTTTTTAAGATACTTAGATAAAACGAATCAAAGTTTAGGAGTGGGGGCTAAAACGTCATTTCTACGTATAAAATGTAGAGGTATACAAAAGTGACGTCACGCGACATTTCAAATCAATATATCGTCGAAAGTATTCGTTTCTGTAAAAAAATAAAAAATACGTGTATAATGTTTTAAAATAATCTACCTACCAGACGAACATTAAAATAAAAATTAGTCGTCTACCCTATTTGTATTAACAGAACTATACTTATGCGCGACGAAAACTTAGTAGTCTTTCAGTATTCTGGGCATAGCTTCTTATATCTCATTAATTGACATTGTATTCTGACAATTAATTAAAAACTAACAAATTTTAGCACCTTGTTTGGGAGTCCAGCTGCACATCACAATTGTAATGACTCATTTGATGGAACAAAACATTTAACATAACAATATTGTTTGGATAAACAGACAAACATGTAAACATGTGAAGTATTAGATGTTAATTGTGGGAATCTGACCTGTTAATAATGGTGTGAACTTTGAGATTATTTATTTGGGAATAACTGAACTGTGTGGTGATTGACTACCTCGTTGGGCGAGTGGTCGCAAATGCGACTGCCGGGCAAGGGATCTCGGGTTTGATATATTGTAGCATACTGGGAAAACTAATTATGTCCTAAATACGATCCTGACGCCTGAATCTAAAGCTGCTAAATGATATTTAGTTGTGGATGGTTGGATTCATTTATTACACATTCTTGATTAGGCTTCATGCATTCGGATTTCAAATTATGAGGCGAGGGTGCAACCGCTATTGCCTCGCTTAATCCGATGGGACTGCAATCTAACACGATCGGAACAGACAGACAGAAACCTTTGACGATTTAATACGAATATTAGTGACTGGTAGTTGTATTTGTGATGTATTGACTTTGATTTTCGGTTGACCAAAAAGTGTCTATTTATCGGTTTCTTTTTAATGTAACGTTGGTATTAGCCGCGGTATCTCATCGTTCGAGTGGTTGTAACAGTTAATCTTAAGTTTGATTTTCGTATTTAACAAAATATGGTTAGGTTTGCTTTTAAGTAGTCTGAAACTTTACAAGATTGGGCTTTCTGAAACAGCTGACGAAAAATAGGATTACATTTGATGTCGGTGTACCACAATTATTTAGCTAAAATATGCAACTGTACCTAGTTTAGATGATTTGCCACAGATAGACTGAAGTTCCCATTTTCAGTAGGTAATGTTTCACGTCTCTACGATTTGAAAAATAAGACTTATTGATTAACCAAACATCTGGCAAGTCGAAACTAATCCAAGCTGTATAAAATGTGACCAATGTATTGTTCTCAATACAAAGTACTTCCTTCGGCTCCACTCGTCCTTTTTTCAAGCACATAAGTGCTTCTTGTTGGCTGTGATCCATCTTACTAATCAATCTCTTGTTAATCTGCGTTTCATATCCTCGTTTGATTGAACTGGTTCATTACTATGTAAATATTTCACTAGATTTATAACATAAAATCACGCCTTTTATCCCCGAAGGGGTATGCAGAGGTGCACATTACGGCACTTAACGCCACTGTACAATGTAACACCCACTTATCACTATTTATGTTATGAGTCGCATGTAATAGGGGGTGAGCCTATTGCTATATATCGGGCACATTTCCAAATTCCGTGCTACTACTGAGATTTTTAAAAATTCAGTAATACTTTGCCCGACTCGGGAATCGTACCCGAGACCCCTTGCCCGACAGTCGCACTTGTGACCAAAGAGGCAGTCCTTGATTTAGGTATTAATTTAAATATTGTATGACCGTTGTGGTTGCAAGTGTGACAAAAGGCAAGGGGTCTCGGATTCGATTCTCGGGTCGAGCAAAGTATTACTGGGTTTTTGTTTTAAATTCTCAGTGGTAGCACGCAGTCTGGAATTGACTCCGGTATATGGCAATAGGCTCACCCCCTATTACATGGGACTCATAACATAAATAGTGAAAAGTGGGTGTTACATTGTACAGTGGCATTAAATGTCGTAATGTGAACCTCTGCCTCAAGACGTTATTTGGTCGGAACTGTACTTTTCTGCTAATAACTTAATGTAATATAACCATATTAAATAAATGATTTGATTTGATTTATTCTCAGATAGGACATCAATAAGTAGCTACATACTGAAAGAGATAGCGAGACTATTGTGAAATATTTCAATACTTGGTGCGGTGGCTGGGCCACCGGCTGCCGTGCAACGTGTCGCGGGTTCGATTCCCGCACGGAACAACACTTTGTGTGATCCACAAATTGTTGTTTCGGGTCTGGGTGGCATGTATATGTGAACTTGTATGTTTGTAAACGCACCCACGACACAGGAGATAATCCTAGTGTGGGGCACGTTTTAATTAAATAAAAAAAAAATACTTTGTTTCAGTATTACTGAAGAAACGTGCTAAACAAATAGTCGTCAATACAGGTACTAGTATCACACATAATCTTTTATATATAGTCTGGACTTTAAAAGAGACGGACCTCTGAGTTTGTTTCAGCATTTCTTCTCAAAGTAGTCAGTTAGGAAATATCGACCTAGGCGATTGCTTGACAAAATTGACGTGTAAAAGTGCACCTTGTAGCCTATTTGCAGAAACAAATTCACTTGTTTCAATTGTTAAGAAATGAAATAAGTACGTCTTTATCATAATTCTAACTCTCAGCTGAGCACAAAATCATCCCAGCCAACAAATAACTAACCCAAAATCAACCATAACACCTACAAAATAAAATAAATTTTCCAACAGCAAAACACAAACACATTCGATTCTAATTGACAAAACGAAAACACAATAAGCAGTGCTCGTAATTGCGTCGCATATCACACAAGTATAGTTAGTTCGATTCCCAGCGCGTGAAAATGTCACCGGTTATTTTGGCGCGGGATCTCGCCGTCTGTCAGCGCACGCGCACCCGATCCTATTGTGATTGGATGCCCGTTTGATAAACAAATGACTGGTGGGGAATTTTTAAATCTTAAATCTGCGAATTGGGAGGTTTCCAAATAGACAGTTTCGATCATTTTCTCTAGTTTTTTAAATGTTTGATAGTTTGCTGTAGTTCTGTTATGCAAGTCGTTTTTCTTTTGATACATGGTTATTTTTTTATATTTTTCAACGTATTTAATTTAATTATTATTTAAACTGTATTTAAATTAAAATCTCTTTTAAGAACATATTCAAGGTCGTCATTTGAAATTGCTATGAAAAAATGTTGCAAATGACAAATATTTTTTTAATATTTTTTTCGTAGCCATTTGCTACGAAAAAGAATGACTACGAAAACTACATGTACAAAATTCCAGAATAAAGACGACTTACTTTTTTTTAAATAACTATATCATCACCTTCGTTCTTCCCATAACCGTCTTCTCCAATGTCCCACTCATCGCACTGATTTCCTTCATTCTTCTTTTTTCGTACAGGCAATTTTGCTGTGGAATGCACTCCCCCTGGATGTCAGGATGGTGTCGACACGTCTAACATTTAGGCAGAAAGTACGTGAGCTTCTCTTGAAGAAGTTGGCTGAATCATCACGCTAATTATTTACAGAGTTATTATGTTCATATTTATATGCTATGAGTCTATGTATGCATGTATGTATGTATGTATGTATGTATTTATGTATGTATGTATGTATGTATGCATGTATGTATGTATGTATGTATGTATGTATGTATGTATGTATATTGTATTGTACTCGTGTGTAGGTATATGTATTACTATTATATCTATTTATGTTCATTTCTGAAATATGTTAGTATAATCTTCTATTTTCTCAATTAAATCGTTGCCTGCTTCTTGCTCCTACCATTCACTCTTCTCTGCATCACCCAAAGGTCAGACTGGGAGAAAATGCCTGTGGCATTAAGTCCACCTTGTGTACACTTTGTGCATGAAGCGTTGATAAATAAATAAAAATAAATAAATAAAAAATCAGCATTAGAATTTAAATTAAGGCTTAAATTATATTTAATACTGTAGCTGTTGTCCACACCTTCGCCCACGTGGTTCCCTACGTTCGGTGGTAAACAGGGAAAAATTAGTATTCACTACCTCTACTCTTGTATTAAAAAGGCTCACTTGATGCAGTGTCATATATAACTATACTAGCTTTTACCCGCGGCTTCGCTCGCGTCACAAAAGGATAAAAAGTAGCCTATGTGACATATACCAATACACACAGCGCCATCTATACCAATACTTTTGTTTTACCTCGGGAATATCAATTGTATCCGATAAAAAGTACCCTATTATTTAATCCGGACTTCTAACTTTACTTCTGCAAAAGTTTAAAGCAATCGGTTAAATAGTTACGGCGTGACAGCGGAACAAACAAACAAACAAACAAACTCACTTTCCAATTTATAATATTAGTAAGGAAGTAAGGATTCTAGCCTGAGTACCTCTTTGGCCCAATAGTCGCAAGTGTGACTGCCGGGCAAAGGGTCTGGGGTTTGATGTCGGGTCAAATATTACTGGGTTTTTGCAAAAAATGTCCAGTAGTAGCACGGAGTCTTCAATTGTATCATTGGATTTCGCCATTTAAAAAAGAGTACTTAAGTTTAAATAGCCGTTACCTACCTCAACGTAGACATAGGTATCAACCATTTATATTAGGATTTTTAGCTTATAGAGGTACAGTCAATTAACTAACATACTTACCTAAGTAATTATACTATATACTCGTTAGCCGAGTGGTCGCAATTGCGACTGCCGGGTAAGGGGTCTCGGGTTCGATTCCCGGGTCGGGTAAAGTATTACTGGGTTTTAAAAAATTCCCAGTAGTAGCACGGAGTATGGAACTGTGCCCGGTATATGGCAATAGGCTCACCCCCTATTACATAGGACTCATAACATAAATAGTGAAAAGTGGGTGTTACATTGTGCAGTGGTATAATGTGCACCTCTGCGTATCCCTTCGAAGATAAAAGGCGTGATGTTATGTTATATTATATTATGAAATTATACTATATCTATCACACGATGACTTGGCAAAATGCGTAGGTTTTGTCACTAAGAAATATGTGCAGTGTCAACAATACATATATATGTACCTATATACTTACTGTGCAACAATACATATATTATAGGTACCTACCTACTGTGGTACTTCAATAAGATAAGCCTATAAAACTGTTGACACCAATTTCGAGTAACGTACCATTACGGTTAGGTTGTTAATGGTGTAGGTAGAGATTTGATCTTGGTGGAAATAATAAATAGTTATTATGATCTTTTTAACTGACTTCAAAAAATAGTAGGCTCTCACTTTGATCTATATGTAGGTATATTTATGTATGATGGTGAGCGATTATCTCATGATTGGCTGAACCCATTTTGATGTGGTTTTAAGAAAAGGGTTTGTTAGATACAGGAGAAGGTTTTAGTATATTAATTAAAATAGATTAGGTTTAGAATATCTTCATGAGAAATAAAAAAATAAAGAAACCTAGTAAGTCAAATAGAACTTTAAAATATATGCTGCTAATGCCGGAATACTGAAATATGAGAATTTGCAATGACAGAACTATACTTAAGCGCGACTTAAAATTGAGTAACGTTTCAGTATTCGGGCATTAAAGAATTATGGCAAAATTTACCTCCCCCATACTAAACAAAGGTGAAAACTTAATACTGCATTATTTACACGTCTGTCTATCCCTCAGAAGAATAAAAGTTGTGAATCAATGTTATATGATCAATAATTCAACGACAAAATAAACAAAACTACACGACAAGGGAATCGATGACAAACTTACATTTCTTAAATGTAGACTAGAATGGATATAACATAAATAGAATTAACACTTAAATATCGGTTCCCTTTGATAAAACAATATTATAACAAAGACATCTAATAAATAATAATAGTGACGTAATAAATAATGTATTATTTATATAAAATGTCAATAGATAAATGTCAGGACACTAATTAGATTAATTTGAAAGTATAATCTTGATTAGGACAGTTGAATAATAAATATATAGGGGATGTTTTTTTGAAGACCTACCTCTATACCTAATATATATTCATATATCAAGCTATACTTTATAGTATAGCTAGCTGATACAGACGGGACCTATACTATAATATATATTTTTGGTCTGCAATCGTATTGAATTCAAAGTATTATAATAAATAATAATAAAATAAAATAAAATAAAAAAATAAAAAGCCTTTTATTTCCTTCAGAAAATGTACACTTACAATACTAATTGATTTTTTTTTTCTTATTTCGTAACAAAAGTTCTAATTACATATACAAATAAAAGTTAAATAAGTTTATAAGTTAATGTTTTTACAGTTTTGTATGTACGATTTTTGTATGTTATACTATGTATGTTCTTCTGTAGGAACCCCTCTGCAGGTAAAGGTCTCCTCCAAATTTAGCCAGTTTTCTCTGACTTGCGCTATTTGCATCCAGTTTGGTCCCGCTGTGCGTTTTATTTCATCCTCCCATCTATTGTATGGTCTCCCTTTCTTTCTTTTGCCCACAATTCAAAGAATTAATAAATCAAAATATTAGCTTATGCCAGCGATTTCGCCAGCGATGCTATAAGATACAAAGTAGCCCGCGGGTTATTCACGTAAATATACTGAGAAAAGCTCTACTAGTTTCGAACCACAGAGGGGTTCTTCCTAATGAGCAGCGTGCGCTGTCGCGGCGACGTCGTAGCCTGTATGTTATTCTAGACCATATTCTACCTCTGTTCCAAATGTCATCTCGATCCGTGCCGCTATCTTGACGCAAAAAGTAACAAACACATACACATGTTTTAAGGAGGAAAATCATGACTGCTCCCGCCTGGGTGAGGCGAGTGGGAGTAATAGACTCTTTACTGACTGAAAACCACCCCATTTCTACTCCTGCACTTCGAACCGGAGCCCCGGTAACCCGATAAGTTCTCCGCGGCATCCATCCGTGGTGGTCTGATGGCTCTTTGAGGCGCCCGCGGAACGCGACGCGCCGTACACTCGGGTATGTTTCTGGTCGGGCGGGGAGCCACCCATGCTCGCCGTCCGCAGGCCCGCGCTTATGAGTAGGATAGGACTTTTCTTGGATATATTTTGATGACGTCACATATTTATAGTAATTTTTTTACTATAATATATTGTGTGTTAAGTAAACATCGCGGGTTACTCACGTGAATATACTGAGAAAAGCTCCACTACTTTCGAACCACAGAGGGGTTCTTTCTGCTTTTCTTTCTAGTATGTCTCACGATAGCTGTGTGTGTGGACACTTAAAAATTTGTTTTGAAGATAATTATGTAACAATATGCCTTGCTATGCCTAGCTATAATACCTCTATATATATTATAGCTATGCCTGTGACGGCCTTGATGTCTGTAACATATTACTATGGGCGTCGTCAACGTTATAATTACATAGTCTTTAGAGTTATGGCAAAGTTAGAGTCTCGGGGCATGAAAATTATTAAACAATACCTATGTACCTCTTGCTTGTAATGTGTTGTCCTCTGTAATATTGTCTGCTGTATAGTGTACATAAAATGATAAAAAAAATAAACGATATTAAACATATGTAGTTAGTTAATACTTACTAATGACTGCCTCGGTTCGATTCCCGAGTCGGGTAA
This sequence comes from Spodoptera picta, assembly GCA_038387885.1. NCBI lineage: Eukaryota > Metazoa > Arthropoda > Insecta > Lepidoptera > Noctuidae > Spodoptera > Spodoptera picta. Next base: position 184,254 of record JAZHFQ010000269.1, read on the forward strand.
AGTATTACTGGGTTTTTTAGAAATTCTCAGTATTAGCACGGAGTCTGGAATTGTGGTATATGTTCTCTCATTATTATTAACTAACATAACAAAACATCACGCCTTTTATCCCCGAAGGAGTAGGCAGAGATATGCATTATGCCACTGTACAATGTAACACCCACTTTTCACTATTTATGTTTTGAGTCCCATATTACAGCGGGTGAGCTTACTGCCATATACAGGGCACTATTCCAGAATTCCGTTCTACAACAGATTTTTTTTAAAAACCCAGTAATACTTTGCCCGACCTGGCAATCGAACCTGTGACCCCTTGCCACTCGGCCAACGAGGCAGCCACGAAGAGTAGAGATAATGTCATAATCACATAGATTTGATAACAAGTTTAAAAAAATGTTCGAAATATCTTATGATAAACAATTTAATCGATTGTAACCCGATCATCGAACCGATATTTCGTCCTCGATAGTCGTACCTTAACAATATCCACTCCACAAATAAAGCAGTTACATTTTAGATCGAAAAAACCTAACGAACCAAGTAAGTAAACCAATCAAGTTTTCTCAAAACCAATCGAAATGAAAACTAATACCAAAGCTAAAGCATTCTTCTGAAAAATGAGCAGACGGTATAAAAACATGGAGTAATAAAACATTCAGCATGTGAATCGCTAAAAACACTTAATTGTTCGACCGATTGTCGAAATTAAAAGGTTGATGAACAAGTAATATCTTTGTATGTACACATAAATGGCACATTTTTCGACGCATCACGTACTGGTAGGGGCGGTAGGGCTGCCAGGAGACACTTTATTAATTTCACTATTAATTTATATTAAAGTGTGGGAGAGCCATGCTTCGCCACGAATGGGCCGGCTTGACCGGAGTGATACCACGGCCTCACAGAAAACTGACGTGAAGCAACACTTGCGTTGTGTTTCGTCGTGTGAGTGAGGTTACCGGAGGCCCAATTACCCTCCCCTTCCCCAATCTCCCCAATTCCTGAATCCCCAACGATCCTCAAACTCCTAATCCCCAAAAGGCCGCTAACGCACTTGTAACGCCTCTGGTGTTCCAGGTATCTATGGGCGACGCCGATTGTTTACCCTCAGGTGATCCGTCTGCTCGTTTACTGACTTATGCCATAAAAAATAAAAAAAGTCTATTGAAAGTTCTCTTATTATAGTTAAAAATTAATAAAACATAACATAACATCACGCCTTTTATCCCTAAAGGGGTAGGCAGAGGTGTACAGTACGGCACTTAACGTATAGCGTACACTGTAACATCCACTTTTCACATTTTATGTTACGAATCCCATGTAATAGGGAGTGAGCCTATTGCGATATATCGGGCACTTTTCTAGACTCCGGGCTACTACTCAGATTTTTAAAGAGACCAGTAATACTTTGCCCGACCCGGGAATCAAACCCGAGACACCTTGCCCGACAGTCGCACTTGCGACCAAGTGCCAATGAGGCAGTCAAAAAATATGTCTATATCACCCAGTCCTTTATTCAAGCTATTTGCTTTTACAAATACTAAGTAGACTTCTATTAGAGAAGTACGTAGCAGGCATTTGATAAGTGACTTACGTCAAACACAATATCATTGCATTATTAAGTTTACTTAGAAAACACAATAGTAATTCGAAATGATATGCTAAGTGTGAATTAAGTTAATTAAGGCACGATGCTAGTTAATGCAAGCACATAAATGTGCATTATTGCTCGAATGACGCTACGGCGCCGGCGCCGGATGGTCGACAAGCGTTGACGTAGGAACTAGACAATAAGAATCATTAATACTCCAATGAAATTAACTCCTGTTTACCCCAAATTAATTAACACGACATCAAGGCTCGTGAAAAGTTTAATAAAAGTGCAATCACGAGCGTTGAAATTGTGGATTAAATTTTCTTATTATATGTAATAACCCATCAACAGCTTGTAATAGCGATAAATAACCTGTTTATCCCATCATAGACATGACAGTCCACTGGTGTGCTATGATCTTCCTTTGCATAAGAGGAGTTTGTCATTACCTCTCAACTCCCATATTTGACAGGCAGACCAAAAATTGTAATTTAAAAGATTTAGGCGTTTCATAGAGCGGTGGATGCAGTCTGATCTCTGTCTAATGTTCCTATAAGCCGCTTAGTCGGCTCTTAAAAGATCCATATAGTGAACTATTTTATCCACCTAGAAAAAAAAATAACAACCTAATCACATGCAAAATAATCAATAATTTTAATAAGACACTAATGGTCAGTATTGGTCAACCCTAGCGTCGTCCGCGGCCTGTGTGTGTATGTCAGTGATACTCTGCACACAACTTGTTGTGCATGTTGACAATAAATCATACGAATGTATTTGTGCTCGCGCTAGTGATGGGACAACGGATACAGAGTACGAAATGTCGATGTTTCGTCTCTTGTATGCAATTATTCATTGCGTTAACTGTTGTTTGAAGTTGAAGAGTAACAGTTGTTTATGAATAGATTTTAGTTTTCTTTAGAGGTAGTTTGGGTTTTTCTAATTGTTTAATGTACCGTAGTTAAACTATTTATTCGTTAAGAGTGTTCTAGCGTTTTATGAAAGTACATCGGTAAGTATAGTAAATGCAAATAGTGTTAAACAAAGCAACTAACGGCTATTGACTTCGTAATTGAAAATATAAAATAATTGATGTAGACATATAATAAAAGTTTAGTACTAAAATAAGCAATGTTTAATAAGAATAATAAATGATATAAACATGCAGTACAAATTAAAATATTTCAGTTACGTTTCAGAATTCAACAACATTTTCAAACAAGCCAAATAAACGTCAATCAAAACAAAAAACTCCAAAAAAACTAATACACAGCTATCGATCTCTAAAATCGTTAACTTAAATTGAAATAAATGATAAATTCCACACAACTGAGATGCGACCACCCCGCCCTACAGCCAGCGAGCGCGTGTCTGTGTGTACCACACGCGGATGTGTCTGTGTGTGTATCTTGTTGCATTTCTTTCTCGTATTGTAATTTATTGGTGTGTAACGAAGTTAATTATTACGATTTTTGTATTAAACGTTGAAAATTATTTTTACTCTTGCAGATGCTGGCTTGTATGATACTTTTTTACAATGAAACAGCATCAGAGACTCGTTTTTGCTTCGATATTGTATTATTAATGATAGAATGTTGTTTTGTTTGTTATTCTTTACTATAATGACGTCTATTTTAATATTAATTCAACGTAGCGTTTAACTAGTGAACGTTCTTGTGTAATTTTTTGAAATTGTCAACTATTTTTATGTCGATTTTGAGGCACCTTACCTACTCAGTTATAGCAATTATCTATATAAGTTTAATAATTGGAAATTTTGTTGTGTAAAAACTTGATGGTTTTTCGTCTTATTAATTTACTTGAAAAAGAAATTAATTGGGTTTCGTCTTAAGTGAGCGTTTTCTCGATGCGCCTCTGGAGTCAGAGGTGTACCGATAGCCTATGCAGTACTCGAAAAGATATTGCAATTACAGGACAAAAGCATAGCGGTGAAACTGCAATGGATTCCAGCTCATACCGGAATACCTGGTAACGAAGAGGCGGACAAGTTAGCCAAATTGGGGTGCAGTGAAGGAATTATATATAACACCTTACCTGATCATTCAGAAATACTACCTGAACTCAAAATGTTAAATTACAACAAATGGAAAGCACACTTTAATTTAATATCTAAAGATTAGGGAATTTGGTACAGAACACTACAGTCTGAGCCTCTACGCATGCCATGGTAACGTATAAAATGAACAGAAACTTGACGAGAATATTGTGTAGACTTAGATCTGGTCATATTCCATCAAAAAAATTTGCGTACATGATGAGAAAAGTAGACTCCCCGAATTGTGATTATTGCCATGTTGAAGAAGATCTGCAACATATTTTGATGGAATGTGTCAAAAATAGTCAGGAGCGAAGGGTGCTGATGGGAGCACTTAAACTAAATAAATTTGATGTAGGTATCGCGCAAACTATTTTATCAACCCCAACGTCAAAGAAAGCAAAGATGTTTTGCAGTTTACTTTCAGTGCTCCCACAGTAGCTTGGTTCTTGACGTCGCCCTATTATCCTCTAATTTTTATAAATTTTATTAGAGTTGTAGTTATGCTATGCTAATGATGGATACAATGGGGTTGTCATGTCCTATACCTAGGATAAAAACCCCCGTCCAAAATAAACTGAATAAAAAAAAAAAAAAAAAAAAAGTGAGCGTTTGTTAATTGAATGTGTCCTTATTGTATGCGTTTAGCCTATTTGTCAGCGGTTGATATTTTGTAATTTCTAATTGCTGACCACGTGACATTATTACCATAGCTATAAAATTGCCTGTAACGTTTTTATGCAGTAATTACTGTAGTTAAATGAAGATCGGAAGACAACGGTGTCTTTCCTAATAAATACTTTTTGCGCTATTGTGGTGTAAGCAGGCTGCTTTTTCCACCATCCCTACTGTCTGCATGAGTGTCATCATCATCATCATCATCATCATCACCATCATCAACAGCACATAAGAGGTCACTGCTGAACATAGTCTCTTCTCACACGGAGAAGGTTTGAGCATTAATCACCACGCTTGCTCAATGCGGGTTGGCGATTTCAAACTTACAATTAGAAATTACAAGTCCAGGTTTCCTCACGATGTCCTTCACAGTTTGTCAGTGGTGTCTCAATAATATTCGAAAGTAGGTATATATAACTCGGAAAAAGTCACATTGGTAGTTGCCGTTGGTAGGTTTCGGACCCGAACTCTCATGTATGAGAACCGCCCGTCGGTTAAGGCTTCCGCTTTTCATACATGAGAAGCTCTCTTCTAGAGGACCTGGTGCCCCTTACAGACGCTGAGGGTGGCCACCGGGATAGTTTTAGTGAGGTACGAATCTCATACTCCCTTGTCTCACGAAACTAGGCGCCTTTTGAAGGTTTCCCCCGTGGTGATTGTAGCAGATCTTATGATGGAACACAGTCCAAAAGTGGAGTTGAAGCCTTGAATATAGTTTATTTTGTTTGAATAATTATTAGGTATAAGTATTACTCAGTAAGTATCTACTCGTATTATCTGCAAGTTATTTTATTGTAATATCAGTATAGATAGATATTGTATTATCAGGATAGATGGGTGGCTCCCCGTCCGACCAGAAACAGACCCGAGCGTACGGCGCGTCGCGTTCCGCGCGCGCCTCAAAGAGCCATCAGACCACCACAGATGGGGCCCAATACGGCCGATGCCGATTCGGAATCGCGGAGAACCTAACGGGTAACCGGGGCTCCGGCTCGACGTGCAGGAGAAGGAACGGGGTGGTTTTTAGTCAGTAAGAGTCTGACACTCCCTCCCGCCTCGCCCAGGCGGGAGCAGTCATTCGATGATTTTCCCCCTTAAAAAAAAAAAAAAAAAAAATATCAGGATAGATATAGTGTAGATATAGTGGTTAGACTTCCATCCATCAAATATATTAAGAAGAAAAATATATATATTTTCATCTTCTCTTTTAGTTTATAACTACACCAAATGCCTGATTTTACTATTAAAAAATTCGCGTCGTAAGCTGTGCAATTTCTAACATTACTTTTTTTTTCTATTTAATTTCTTTTACAATAAAAAGAGCTAAGGAATAGTTTCCGTCATCTTCTCACAAGAAATTCTTATTTTACCTGTTTAAATACGTTGCATCAGTAAATAATCAATAATAATAAAAAATCTAACCGGATCGAATTTCACAAACACACGGGGTTAACCCTAGTTCGCCGTGTCGAGACCTCATCAAGAGAATGGGGTCAATTTTTTACCTTACATTTTTAGCGAAAAATAAAAAATATAATGATAGCAAAATTCTAAAGTGATCTACTTTGTTGCTCACTCCGCGTAAAGAGATAACCCTAAAATTTAGGGTGAATCGGGGTGAAACGTGGGAAATTTTAAACGGAGGGTTATAAAGGTCGCAAATATAATAAAGATCCAAGGTTAACCTGCATTAACTTTATTCTTAAAGTTTTTTAAAGATTTATCATCGAGTTCAAATGTCTTCGGGTTAAGTTTTTTGTTAATTTATGCGCATAATGTACAAAAGTAATGGTTTAATTTTTATTTTAACTGATTTAAGTACTTGCTACAAATGTGAATTTAAATGGCGTTTGCAATTGTGTGATTAATTGCAAAAAATATTGTTTTAAAAGCCCCATTGAATGTTATAAACTTTATGCACTTACATGAAATGTTAAATATATGCATGCATGTATTTTTTTTTACATTACGAAAATTTCTAAAATTTTTATAACACAATTACAACACGCCCGCCTTCTCCAAAAAGGTTATTAGGTATTTATCAAACTATTTTTGTACATTTCTTATGTTATTTAGTTGTACTACTTTAGTTTTTATTAATTTTAGTTCTAGTTTTTTATTATTTAGTTTATAGCATATAATTAATTTAGTTTTATTACATTCTTATTTTATCAAGCTTTTAAAGAGTAAATTGAGTTCTGATTACATCACTAAATAAAGTCTATCACCAAAATCTATTAACATTTTGCTTTCCATGGGACCCAGTGAGCCCAAACAAGTATTTAACATCCGTGCTAGTTTCTGCTAAACTTACTTATTACATAATTTTTAATTTAATAAAATACTTTGGAAATAATTACGAGATCAGTGTCACAAAACTATGTCCTTAATTATTAACTTACATACTAGTTTAAGTGATTTAAGCATAACTAGCATTCGCGAAGGAACTACTTAACACGTTTATAAACTGGTTCTGGTACACGTAAGTACTTACTTAAACGTAGTTACTTATAGTCTACAAACTATGGGTACTTCGGTTTTGCTACCTCAAAGTTACAAAGTAAAAAAGAAAAATACACATTTTAAAAATTATTTCTGCATTTTTTTCTTTTATTCACAATTTAGGTAGGTATGAATAATATCTTCAATACAAGAAACGATTCTTACATAAAAATTGATTTTATTCTATTTCTATTCAATAACCCTTTAAAAAGCTATACAATAAAATTGTTTAAGTCCAATTGACCTGAGGTCACACACGTATCAAATTGCTTAAAAAGAAACAAAATTCCCGGAATCCACTATTCAACCAATAAAATTCGCAAGCATATCAAATTCTATAACTGACCTCTTTTTGGTAAAATAGGGCCAAACAATGACCTTAAGATGTTCAAAACGTGTGACTTATGACCCCAACGACCTTTTTTCTTGTTTTTTTTGTTCGCAGTGGTCAAAAAGGGGCATCTTGGCCACGATTGTGACTTGCGGACAATAGCTTCTGATTGGCGAGGCAAAAACGCAATCACTAAAGACATTATAGAAAAAAACTAAAGTTGCAAGTTTTTTGGACGATTGATTTTACCAATACCTTGTTTTTATGGTGTGTTCGTGATATCTAGATTAATAAAAGATAAAAGTTTAAGGAATACTGAAGTCTTGGAAATATAATGACAGATTTAAAAAAATAAAAAGGTTAAGTTCTTTGACTAACTTCAAACTATTTAATTAAATTACATTACGTATATTCAAGTCAAGAAACAAACATAATACACTAACCATTATAATTTGATAAGCGAAATTCAATCTCTATAAAGAGTAATTCTTTCAGTAACAACCACGACACGTTTAGAAATCTGCAATAAAAATCCTAATGATATCGCAATATTTCACCAAAAACCGTTATAAAACCAACACAAAAAACACCTACAACAGCGAAATATCTATAAAACTCTCAAATTACTGCAAACAGTTATAAATCAAGGCACGAAAACGTCAGAAAAAACTATCTCACGCGTCTTGTGATCATCTGTTGCCAAAGGGGTTGAACTTCGCGATTTTTTAAAATCTCACAATAGCGGAACCCTAGCTAAACAGTTAGAAATAAAAAAAAACGCGGAAGATATCGTCTTTCTATTAAAAAAGGGAGATTAAAGACCGTATCTAACTCTTTCCCATGGGTCTTAACCTTGCTGAACTTTTTTGTCAAAAATTGAGACACCTTTGCCATCTTTCTGTTTTTTTGTAATGTCAGTTTCTGGTTATTTTCGCGCTTTGGATGAGCAAGGGCGAGGGGTCGGGCCCTCGCGTATTGTGCAACGCGAATATAGCAGGTGGGTCACATCGGACCCCGCTCGCGATTTAGGGTTTCAATAAAATTATTTTCTTAAATTGTTCGAAATACATTTTTTAAATTCAATTTTAGAACATTGGAATTGGAATGACTGGCATTTATTTCTTTTTAAAATTATTTGTAGACAAAGACAACGTACCTAACGCATATTGTACAAAAGCAACCTCTTCAATTAAAATGTTAAAATATCAAAAATCAAAATGCTTAGTAATTACGATACCAATACATTTACAAACAATTAAAATATTGAAATCTCCATACCGAGATCTAACAAAGTTTTTTAAGTAGTATTACCGTCCCTTCACAATTGAAGCCACTTATAACCCCATTCGAAGAGATTTTAGCCTCCATTGAAGCTTTTAAGGCCATCTGTTTATTATTGACCGAGTTTTAAGTCTAACACACATTTTTATTTAAAGTTTAATGAGTGTTTAAACTCAAATGGTTTATCTAAAATTGTCTGTTTAGCCGAAACAAACGGACAGCATTGAAATGAAAACGATATTTTATTTTTCTCCGTACGTTATTATTTTATTTTAAAATCTTCCCAAACCAAAAGTTACCGTAAATTATTATTTTAATGCTATAATGTAAATTACAAGAGATCACGAAAACAATGAAAATAACATAATGACGGCGCAATCTCTTTCGTTCGTATTTCAATTTTCGATTCCATAATCGAAATTCAAAAAGATGTGCATACGCTGAATTCTAAAGTCGAATCCGCCACTTATTTGTATTTTGCAAAGAAAATAATTTCGATTACTGATTGCCGGTGTCGGACGAAAAAGTCGTCGATCGAAATAGGCATAATTACGGTTTCGGCTAAGCGGGCGGCGCGCGCGCACGCGAATTTTCCGAAAATTACACTATCTGCGCAAAAAATGAAACGTTTTCGGAAATTCGCTGCGTCCGGCCGCTAACTGGGCACATTGTGATGTGGGCGTTTTTCAAATAGTGCCATGTTTGATAAGGTTTTGTTCCATTTCATAATTATTGTTATTATGGAACTTTTCGACTTCTTAATGATCAATTTTATATATAAGTTTCGTAATTTATTTATTTAAATAGTCATGGCATTGAATACTATAGACATCACTACATCACTACATAGTACAAAACAAAGTCGCTATCTGCCGTCTGTCTGTCCCTGTGTATGCTTAGATCTTTAAAACTACGCAACGGATTTTGATGCGGTTTTTTATTAGATAGAGTGATTCTTAAGGAAGTGTTATATGTGTAGCTAATACTTGCATATTCCACCCGTGCGACGCCGGGGCGGGTCGCTAGTTCTCTATAAACCAAATCTATGTGGAAGGGAGAGACAAACAATTGGTAAGTACATGAGCGAGGCAAACAAAAGATCATCATAAGGTACTATTTAAATCACTTTTTACAACATTGCTTTACTTTCTAAGTTAAAAACACAGAAAAAAATAATTTCTTTCCATAGGCCTTTAACTTCGCATGACCACAACACAGTCAACAATGTACTTATATTAAAGAAAGTAGAGCATATTTTAGAATGACAAGACAATAGGTACCATGTCGCGGAGACGGCGTCCAGGAGAAAGAACGGGGTTGTTTTTAGTCAGTAAGAGTCCGACACTCCCTCCCGCCTCACCCAGGCGGGAGAAGACATTCGATGATTTTCCCTATTTAAAAAAAATAATACTAGGTACCATGCAAATCTATGACAATTACGAAAAAGAGTAACACATCAGTAGCCTATGGGTGCCCACTGCTGATCAAAGGCTCTCCTCACATGGACAAGGTTTGAGCAAATAACCTCGCTTGCTAAATACGGGTTGGCGATTTCAAACAAATAAGTAGTTAATCAGAAATTATAAACCCAGCCTCACGATGTTTTTCTTCGCTATTTGTCAGAGCAGCCCAATAAAAATAACATTTAACAAATAAATTGTCAACAATCTTGTTTTATTCTCATACAAACAAGTCATACACGCAATAATTACCGGCCTATATTTTACACAACATTGTACTCGTACCTAGACACCTTATCAACGATGGAACCTAGTATGTTACTGAACACACATCCTGGCCTCAGGGCTTCTATATCAGGGAGGGATTTGTGGGGCCCAGCACTGATTCTATAAATGGACCCCATGTAATTAATTGTGATGTTTTCTTGTCAATTGGGATGATGACAGGGTTTGAAAATTAAAAATCTAATTAGTTCGTAAGTTCCGTAATGAAAAAATATTAGATACCCGTTATTTCAAATTAAGTACCTAATATATTGTCGAAAGTAAGTATTTATTTTGTGAGAAAAGAAAAAATACGTGTCTAATATTTCAAATTAATTAACCAGACGGACATTGTAATAAAATTTAGTAAACTAGTACTATAACACTAGTTTACAAAATTTTACTTTTTATTTATACCCCGAACCGAATGTATGTCAATATGTTAATCTACCTTCCCTAAACCTAAAAGTGTTAGCAGAAATATTTTATCACGTCGGTTTTTTTTCTGCAGTCAAATGTTTTTTTTAACTACCTGTCGTGGTGGTGATATTTAATAGTTTATTCGTTCGCTTCAAACGACAGTTACTTTGGATTGGTTTAAAATGGTTAACAGGACTTCCTGTTGCACTTGCAAACAAAGTTCTGACCGTTTTTATTATGTTTGTGGACAGTTTATATTTTCAAAAAAGAGAAGACCTATTGTAGATTCGTTAAAAACATATCTTCATTATTTTGGATTTCCTGTTGCAAATTAAGATAAAATGCCTCACGTGTTTTGCGAAAGCTGCAGAATCATCTTATCCAGTGGTCATCAGGAGAAAAAGTTTACCTTCCATTTGGTTCGCCAATGCTATGGAGAGAATTAATATTTCCTTCAAGAAAATAAATATTTTCAAACCAGACGTGACAGAATTTTTTTATTATTTTTTCTGGATAGTTCTACCTGAACACAAAATAAAATAACAACTTTCAGCTGGGGTAAGAAAACCGCGTAAACTAGTGTAATTAATAAATATTGCTATACTCTGGAACTCGTCGCGGAGAACCTAACGGGTCACCGAGGCTCCGGCTCGAAGTGCAGGAGAAGGAACGGGGTGGTTTTTAGTCAGTAAAAGTCTGACACTCCCTCCCGCCTTACCCAGGCGGGATCTTCATTCGATGATTTTCCCCTCTTAAAAAAATACTCTGGAACTCGTCGATTAGGTATAATGTACTTAGATATGAAAATTGCATGCCTTGATTGGTGGAACATGGTGAAACACTGCGTATCATCTAACATTTTTGCAATCCATCTGCAAATGTACTATGTTCAGGAATAAAAATAGTTGTTTTTTATTGGATCTAGAACTATTTCTACAATTACCTACACATAGAGATATTTAAATTTAGCCACGTTTACATCTGGTAGCGTGGCCGAGCGGTCTAAGGCGCTGGTTTAAGGCACCAGTCTCTTCGGAGGCGTGGGTTCGAATCCCACCGCTGCCAAATATTTTTTATCTATTGCACATGACATTTGTTCTATTTATAAGAACTATTCCTGTAAAAAAATTGTTGACCGTTAGGTCAACAATTTTTTAAAAAACAATTTTTTCAAACATTTAAAAAAATTGTTGACCGTTAGGTCAACAATTTTTTTTATATGTTCGATTTATTTGGTGTAATATATTGATATCTATATAAATAAAAATGAATTTCGGTTCGTTAGTCACGCTAAAACTAGAGAAAGGCTGAACCGATTTGGCTAATTTTGGTCTTGAAATTCAGGCAGTCCAGGGAAGGCTTAAAAGGCGAGAGTCCGGGTCAGCAATTACCAATAAAATTAATCAAAACACATAATATAATATTTTTCAATAATCTTGAATGCAGTTCCTAACAACAGACTTGCTCCCTTCATGACAAACATACAAAAAAGAAATCAATGCTAAACCGTAGCACTTACAACATCATTGTATGCAAAGATCTGCACTTTATAGACAACCACATCATCTACATAACAAAAATTACTTCAATACACGTTCACTTTCGCCGCTCCTATCGCCATCTCACTCTGTTGAAAGAATTAAAGCCCCCATCTCACTCACTCCGCGCGTTTCAAAAATGTACGACAAAAATTTGGGCGCGCAAAACACTCCGCATAGTTTCAAACTGAGATATGTCAGTTTTGTTTAAATTTTGTTAAAATTAATAACGAGTCGACGACCAAGCATTTTTGTTCGTCCACAACGCAAATTTAATTAGAAATATTTTCAGATTCAACATTTTTGTTTTTTTTATTTTTAATCTGTTTTTATTTTTACTTTTTTTCTGTCGTTGTCGTGCCGACGCTATGTTTTTGTTTTATTGGTGAAGGTTACATTGCTTTGTCAAAAATGTGTCGAATATTTTTAAGTCAATTTGGTTTGCGTTTGTTTCAGTGAATTTTTATTTTTATAAGAGGCCGCACAATTTTGTCGAACGCTCTATGTTCTTCTTAAAAAGTTTTCATTACATTTTAATAGAATTCATCTAAAAGGTACTTCGTATGCCTAGTTATAAGCGATTCTTTAGATTTAGAAAAGATAGAAAAATTGTTATTGAATCTAATTTTCAGAAGTAGGTATAATTAAAAATGAGCTCTTTATACCATTTGAATTTTACATACTACATCAACAATTAATAGAGTAGATGCTTAATTTTTATTTTACTGAGAGTCTAGTAGGTTATTTTAAAACATTAGATACATATTTTATATTAGGTATCTTACAGAAACAAATTTTTTCGACGATTTATATTGATTTGAAATGTCGTGTGACGTCACTTCTATGTACATTTTATATATAGAAATGACGTTTTAGTTCCCATTCCTAAATTTTGATTTGTTTTATATTTTATCTAAAGTATTGTTTTATTATACGACAAATTAAAAAAATACGCGACTAATATTTTTTTCATTAGCTAACTTACGAACTAAATAGATTTTTAATTTTCATACCATATCATATCCCTATTATTTTGTGACTACAATTTTAACATCTCAGATCCCAGACAAATAATCCCTTTACGCATGACATCAAAAACTCTATTTAATTTTTACCAAGTTTTGAAAAGTCAGTAGCACAAAAATCAATTATAAACATTTCAAATTCACACAATATCTAACAGCAATTCTTTGTAACGAAATCTCGACACAAGAAATCTATCTTTTACCTATTTTTTACCCTTTCATCAAAAGCTTTTTTTAGCCCCGCACCCGGCCGTAACATGATTCTGCAGTTTTGTCAAAATATTACACTGTATAAAATTGTTTTTTTTTTTTCGAAATTACCCCTTTTTCGGTACGTTTCTTTTCGTCAAAAGGGTTGTGACTTGTGACATGACGACATTTGATATTTTTTACAATCTTAGATAACTGGCGATGTAACGATAACTTTGTGAGAATTCGTCTGTTTAAAGGATTTACGTTTCGCCACACAATAACTCGGAGAAAGGCCCGGAAGTTGATTTTCTAACTGTATACCTACTTTTAATTTGATTTGATAACAAAAAATATGCTTTATATATATGTACATACCCTATAAGGGTGTCGCGGAGAACCTAATGGGTAACCGGGGCTCCGGCTCGACGTGCAGGAGAAGAAGGAACGGGGTGGTTTTTAGTCAGTAGGAGTCTGAGTACAGATAATACTGGTCCTTCGATTTTAAAATCAGAGGTTCAACGTGCGTTGAATTCAGCCAAAACAGGCAAATCACTCGGACCAGACAACATACCCATCGAGATCCTCAAACTATTGGAGGAAGATCAATTGGAAACGCTGACACAGTTCTTCAATTATGTTTACGACACTGGCATTTTCCCAGATGACTGGCTAAAATCAACGTTTATTACAATACCCAAAAAGCAAAATGCTAGAAAATGTGGAGAATATCGTATGATTAGTCTTATGAGCCATGTACTAAAAGTGTTCTTAAACATCATACAGAACAGAATAAGACCAAAATGTGACAAACATTTGGGAAACAGCCAGTTCGGATTTCGCTCCGGTGTCGGAACCAGGGAAGCTCTATTTGCTCTCAATGTTCTCATACAAAAGTGCAGAGACATGCAGACTGACGTATTTCTTTGCTTCATCGACTATGAAAAAGCTTTTGACCGTGTCAAACACCAACAACTTATCAGCCACCTGTCAGATGTTGGGCTGGATGGCAAGGACGTCAGGATAATCCGCAATCTGTACGACAAACAAGTAGCAACAATAAGAGTAGAAAATGAAGACACCGAGCCGATTGAGATCTGTCGCGGAGTTCGTCAGGGTTGTGTTCTTTCGCCGATGCTCTTCAATGTTTACTCAGAGGCCGTGATGTCTGAAGCATTAGAAGACCTCGATGCTGGAGTAAAGATTAATGGCACGCTGGTAAACAACTTGAGATATGCAGATGACACGGTTCTTGTTGCTGCTTCGGAACGTGACTTACAGACAATTGTAAATAAAGTCAACGAGACAAGCGAGAAAGCCGGTCTGTCTATTAACATCAGTAAAACCAAGTTGATGGTTGTCTCCAAAAATCCTGATCTTGACCCAATTATAAACATAGATGGTAAACCAATCGAACGAGTACGACAATACAAGTATCTCGGGGCTTGGGTAAATGAAGTATGGGAATCAGATCAAGAAATTAAGACCCGGATAGAAATTGCCCGAGCATCTTTTAACAAAATGAGGAAAGTTCTGTGTTGTCGTCAAATAAACATTAAGCTCAGAGTTAGGTTACTCTTCTGCTACATCTGGCCTCTAGTCATGTACGGATGTGAAGCATGGACCGTGAAGGAGGACACTACGAGACGTATAAACGCATTCGAGATGTGGTGTTACCGTCGTATGCTCCGAATCAGCTGGACACAAAGGGTTAGCAACGAATCCGTGCTACAGCGCGTCCAAATGACCCGGAAAATTATGCTGACCATCAAAAAGCGAAAAATCGAATATCTCGGTCACGTGCTTAGACACGATAGATATTCACTGCTTCAACTGATCATGATGGGCAAAGTGGAGGGGAAGAGACGTGCTGGGCGCAGAAGAAAATCGTGGCTGCGAAACATCCGGGAGTGGACCGGCATTACATCTGTCGAACAATTGTTCCGCATGGCTACCGACAAGGAGAAATACAAGAAGCTGACGGCCGACCTTCAACATTGAAGAGGCACTATAGGAAGGAAGGAGTCTGACACTCCCTCCCGCCTCACTCAGGCGGGAGCAGCCATTCGATGATTTTCCCCCTTAAAAAAATTTTTAAAAAAAGCCTATAAGGGTCGTAGCAAACGAAATTATTTGGCCTCTTATTACCTATATACGTATTTCTATGTTAATTTTAGTTCATTCATAAGAAAATAGCATGAAGGAAGCAGAATTCAGAATGAAAAAAAGAGATAAGGACACAACATAAAGAAAGGTAAGCCATGGTTTTAAAGCATGTATGTAGCAATAGTGATAATTAACAGCAATTGGATTATTTTATGGCATAAGCCGATAAACTGGCAGACGGCTCACCTGATGGTAAGCAATCGGCGTCGCCGATGGATATCTGAAATACCAAGGCGTTACAAGTGTATTACCACCGGCCTTTTGGGGAATTTGAGGATTGTGAAGGATTCGGAGATTAGTGAGACTGGGGAAGGTGGGTATTTAGGCTTCCGGTAATCTCACTCACACGACAAAACACACCGCAAGTGCTGTTTCACGTCGGTTTTCTTTGAGGCCGTGGTATCACGCCGGTCAAGCCGGCCTATTCGTGCCGAAGCTTAGCTCTCCTACACTGGGATAGAGAATTGTAATTTACTTAAGTCATAGCTAGCAATTACGAAGAAACACTAATTTTTATTATTTTTATTTTTGTTTATCTTGAGTTGATTGATACTTATAATATACTGTATATATTTACCTATGACATTGGTTCAATTAATTTTGATTTATTTTTAAACTTAGACTACCTCGTTGACCGAGTAGTCACAAGTGCGACTGCCAAGGGGCCTTGGGTTTGATTCCCGGGTCGGGCAGAATATTACTAGGTTTTTCTTTAAATGTCAGTGATAGCACGGAGTCTAGAATTGTGCCCGGTATATGGCTATAGGCACCATCCCCTATTACATGAGACTCATAACGTGAATAGTGAAAAGTGGATGTTAATTTGTAGAGGTACAGTGGCATTAACATTTCGTGTGTCTTGATCCACGCGAGACACATTGTATTTTCTATTGTCTCATATCGGTGCATTCAAAAAGTTAAGATGTTTCATTTAATGCTTTTACAGTTGTATTCAAAGTGCTTTAAGTACTTACTGGAAACAGCAATCAAAGTACCCAAGTCTGAAGTTATGATAAAGAACAGATCTCAGCCTTAATATAAACTCAAGGCTAATCCGTATTCATAAACAACAAAATGAATGTCTGAAGATCTTCAGAAATTCTAAAAAGCCAAAAGAAATGGCAACACAAATTATTTTAACATCCAAATATGGCAACCTTTTTTCCATACTTTCCAAAGTCCGTTATTCTAATCCATATTTCGAATGCCTTCCATATTCGAACTGTTTCTAAATTCAAAAGAGCTAAATCCCTGTTCGTTGCGCGCCGCGTTCTAAATATAAAAAAGTTATTTTTTGTCAAATATGGAAGGGTTAAGTTTAAAAACGTTCTATTTTCGAATTGTTAAAAAGTCCACATTGTATGGAATACGTCAAAACTTCATACATCGTGACGACAGTATACGCAAGACTTTTATATGCAAAAATCAAATCTTATAAGAAACAGATTAAAACAAGATTGAACAACCAAATATTCAAATGAAATGAGGTGCGTTTACGAATTATAAATGCTTACATTAGATTGTCAAATTATTTCTAGACAGCCCACGCTGTTCTTATAGAAATCGAGACAAAACATTTAACGATTGGAGTGCTATATTTCTATAATTATCACAATCTCGGTAAAATGCGTGTTTGTCTGTTGTTTAATCAAACAAAAATATGATTATTATTACAGATACAATTGAGTTTTCTCTCCGAATCTAACTTTTGCATGTTACCTAGATTGCTCAAGGTTAGACACAACAATATCAATAAATATCAACTAAGGAACTACCACTGTATATGGAAAAATGTAAAAAAGTAGTAGGAAATAAATTACTTTAATAAAATAAGTACCCGATTAAAACAAATCGATGTCCAATCAACGCATATACTGTACCAACCTTATTCCTTTTTCAAATGATACCAAAGACACAGGAAGCATGAGTTTTTTGTCACTTCCACATCTCGTCTGAACCGATTCATTCGTTCTGTCCCTTTTTTACATTCATATTTTTTTAAAGAGCGACAGAGATAGATGTAGTTCATGCTTCTCAGGTGTGTTGACAATAACAGATGTACAGACGTACACAATTACAATTCTATTTAATTATTTTTTTCTGTAGCGTTTGTTAAAATGGACGTGGGCGTACATTACCCAGCCTAGTCATAGAACAATCGTTGTTTTTTCGAAATGTCACGGCACACGTACCGTTAGTTGCCGAAATTGTATTTGAATTGTTAATTTTTATTTGTAGGTGGCTTTTAATTTTTGTATTAAGTTACTTGGCTTTGGGTTGGCACGAATTTCAGAATCATTGTCTATGGTATTCAAATATTGTAGAGGAAGTTGTCAAGGTTATTGAAGAGGAGGGCTTACAATGGCGTTCACTGTATTAAAATGTAACACTCACTTTTTTGCCAGTTAAGTATTTTTTTTAATTAATTAGAGGTATTCAAAGTAACTTATGACTAAGCCCTTGAATTCTGGGCTCGCTGCCATCGCAGCGGTAAGTCCCTTCTTTGAGGAGTGGCTTGAGAGACGCTACGGCGTCCTCACCTACCGCCTGACGCAGGTCCTCACCGGACATGGGAGTTTCGGGAGGTACCTGTGTCTGATGGGGCGGCAGGAAACGCCCGAGTGTCATCACTGCGAGGACCGCCCTGAGGACACGGTGGAACACACGGTGGGAGAATGCCCTTCGTGGGCTGAGCACCGCCGTGCCCTCAGGGAAGTGATCGGCGATGGCGACCTCTCGCGTCCGGGCCTAGTGCGGGCCATGATGCGGAGCGAGGGGGACTGGGATGCCGTCTCCTCCTTTTGCGAAGTAGTCATGCTAACTAAGGAGGAGGCGGGACGCTTGAGGCAGCGAAGCGCTGCCTCCTCGCAACTCAGCCGTCGCGAAGGACACACCGGGCGTCGGGGATCGCGAGACGATCTCCGGCCACCGTAAGCGCGGGCCTGCGGACGGCGAGCATGGGTGGCTCCCCGTCCGACCAGAAACAGACCCGAGCGTACGGCGCGTCGCGTTCCGCGCGCGCCTCAAAGAGCCATCAGACCACCACAGATGAGGCCCAATAGGGCCGATGCCGATTCGGAGTCGCGGAGAACCTGACGGGTAACCGGGGCTCCGGCTCGACGTGCAGGAGAAGGAACGGGGTGGTTTTTAGTCAGTAAGAGTCTGACACTCCTTTCCACCTCACCCAGGCGGGAGCAGTCATTCGATGATTTTCCCCACTTAAAAAAAAACCCTTGAATTCTAGACTTTATTACCGGTCCTAAGAATTGTTAGGTATACATTACGTATGTAGGTACTATTCGGATGATCAATCCCATAATAATATTACCACTATGAACAGATCAGATCAATTTCAGACTGAAAATATAAAAAAATCAATAATACATAGGTAGATGCTTTGTTAAAGCACCCGCTTTGCTTACTCTTAAAACTAATTTCAATTTGAATGCAATTTCAATCCAATAAACATAATATAACATCACGCCTTTTATCCTTGTAGGAGTATGCAGAGGTGCACATTATGGCACTTAATGCCACTGTACAGTGTAGCACCCATTTTTCACTATTTATGAATCCCACTAGCTTTTACCCGCGGCTTCGCTCGCGTCACAAAAGGATAAAAAGTAGTCTATGTGACATATACCAATACATACAGCGCCATCTATACCAATACTTTTGTTTTCCCTCGGGAATATCAATTTTTTTCGGGATAAAAAGTACCCTATTATTTAATCCAGACTACAAACTTTACGTCTGCAAAAATTCAATGCAATCGATTTAGTAGTTACGGCGTGAAGTCGGAGCAAACAAACAAACAAACAAACTCACTTTCCCATTTATAATAGTAAGGATATATAATATATATATCTAGTATATATATATAGTATAAGGATAAGGATGTAATAAGGTAATGAGCCTATTGCTATATACCGGGCACAATTCCAGACTCCGTGTTACTAATGAGATTTTTTTTAAAAACCCAGTAGTACTTTGCCCGAGCCGGGAATCGAACCCGATACCAAGTGGTCGCATGGCCTGGCATGGCCTGGCAGTCGCACTAGCGACTACTCGGCCAACGGGGCAATCAATCTAATAAAATCTCAATAATTGTTCTATGTTAAAACTATACAACTCCGATCGTAGCTGTTAAAATAGCATTCAGAGTACGGAATATAAAGCCAAACTCAATACGATTTAGTTCATTAACTATCCACGCAATACGGATGCAATGGGCGCTAGTGTTGCAACCTAAGAGTACGAAATTTCACAATACCAATGTCAATCGATCGGAATTGGATTCTAGAATAACCTCCCTGGCCCTAGAATAGAATCCAAACCACCTTTACTATCAACTATACTTTCAACATAGTGCGTAATAAAAAAGTCATCGTCCTGTATCTAGGATTCCATCAATGTCTAGATGATGAAAGACCTAACGTCCTAGGCTGCCTAGTGTCTAGGCATGACTAATTCCTACCTAGTTACCTAGATACATAATTCACGCAGTACTCTTCAAGTTTGAGTAACCTTTTCTAAGATATTTTTATATATTATACTATATAGTTTACGGTTTTGGGAGGTTGTGGCGGGCTTGTCCCAATAAAAAAAAATTATTATACTATATAGCTTCTGCCCGCGACTTCGTATGCGCAATCCCGTTTTTTCCCGTTCCCGTAGGATTTTTTCTGTCTTAAAAAACTTCTCCTAATAATATCAAATACAAAAAAAGAATTAGTTAAATCGTTCCAGCAGACGCGTAATGCCGTGACCAAAAGAAAAAGGGATTCATTTATACCTATAGATAAATACATAGTTTAAAATGATGGCACCTAGTTTAGATTAACGGAATGTTTTGAAAAATTCTCAGTAGTGGCACATAGTCTACAATGGTGCTTATTGTACGACAATAGGTGTGCCCCCTATCAGACATAATTCGTCACACAGTTGACAAAAGTAGCAGCCTGAAGCTTAAAGTGATATTTTGAAATTCCGCTATTCCCAACTCCAAATATTATAACTACTAGGAACAAATTGAGAAGTCGAAAAAGTAATAGGTAATATTTTGCACAATCCAAAAATTTTCGACTGAATCTAATTCATCATCATCATCAACAGCCAGTAATAAGTAGCTACTGCTAACCAAAGGCCTCTTCTCACACGGAAAAGGTTTGAGCATTAATCACCACGCTTGCCCAATGCAGGTTGGTGATTTCAAACTTATAATAAGAAATTATAAACTCAGGTTTCCTCACGAAGTTTTCCTTCATTGTTTGAGTGTTGTCTAGATAATCTTAAAAAAGACATATAACTCGGAAAAACTCACATTCCTACTTGCCGTTGGTAGGTTTCGAACCCGCACTTTCATGTATGAGAAGCGGACATCTTAAACCTCCGGGCCACCACATTTTTAAAAGTTAATATTAAGATCGTCCTAAGAAAACAGCTTCATGTTCCATCCACTCTACCGTACTTTAATTCTATTTAACAGCTCGATCGAACAAAACCGCAGCTTGCCCTCATAAACTATAAAATACAAAAATCATTTCAAACCAGACCGTGTGCTCCGAATTTTAAAACCTTAACAAAGAACACGAAACACAATATCTCATTATATCGAGAAAAAAATATAATCAACGAGAAAAATACGAGATTTGACCCAAAAAAATGCACCCTACGTCAAAGGGTTACAGAGCGAGACAGCAACACTTTGTACGAAGTGAAACAGAGACAGCGATACCTCTCAACCCTTTCGCTGCACCTGGACGGGATTTTTTATCCGTGTTTTTGTGTTGAAATTTAAAAAAGTGCAAAATTTCCTTTTGTTGACGGGTCAATATTGATTTTTGGGGTTCAAATAACGTTTGCACAATAATAGTTCGTTATCTAGCACGGTCTAAATGAGGCCATTACTTTCTTATTACAATGGATGACATTTGACATTATCTGTGTCAAAAGGGGAATGGCAAAAAAGCACAAAATAAGTATTTGAATTGACAGTATCAACTAATAATCACAGTTTTTCATGGCCTCTTTCCACTTTTTAAATATTGCACAGACCTTAATTATCGAGAAACTAACCAGAAGAACACTGGACTTTGTTGTACTGATTTTGATGATTTTGAAAATTAAGCATTAAACCTTACTTAAATTGAAAGCTGTGGTTAGTTAACATTCATTCAGAAATTAATGCTTTTAAAAACTGTATAAACAATATCTACTTCATCTTCATCTTCAAGGGTAAAACGACGTGATTACACACAAATGCTTTCATATATTACCTACGCAAAAGAACTTACCAAGAAAAAGATATCATCTTTTCAAATTGAACTAGGTAAGTATACATATGTAGCTGAAATCTAAAGATTGCAAAGATACATATTATTATGGTCTATGGCCTAGCGGAGACCATAAATATTGTAGTAGGTCTTATTATTAATACTAAACTTGTGTGGGTAGATTGACAGGTAAGATGTTTTTATTATCTGTGGATTTAATGGTAATTTAGCAATGAATTAGTTACTCATCGATTTACTGGATTGTACTGAGTACGCTTTAACTTATTTATAGATGTTTCATGAAAAATCGTTCTGATTTTCTAAGCGTTGTTTTTGACTTTTAACGCTTATTTAGCAACCCGGCCCGGCTTCGCATGGGTCCAATATTACTCATCTATTAAAAAAAAACAACATCAAAATCCATTGCGTAGTTTTAAAGATCTAAGCATACATAGTGTCAGATAGACGGCGGATAGCGACTTTGTTTTATACTATGATAACGCCGAAAAATTCTACTGGAAACCCTCACCTACTAATGCACATTGTAAGCAAACTAAAATTATCAATGTGACAGTTTCCTTGTTCGGATGTTTGTCCGGCAATCACGCTGAAACTACTGAACGGATTTTGATGAAGTTTAGTATACAGGCAGGGTATGGGCTGACTTAGGTGATAGAATTCTTATCCTGATTAAATGCTCCCATAGGATAAAACAGTAATCATATTCTATGCGGACGAAGTCACAAGCAACAGCTAGTTTATTATAAAGCCAATAAATTCTTCTGGAATCCCGTACCTACTAAAGCATCCAATAATATTTATAACGCCAATGTGTCTATATACACCAAGGACGTTGCAATTACAACGTTTTTAGTCTACTCTAATAGAATCTTACTGTGATCAACTAATGAGACTCAAAAACCCATACTTAAATAACAATCGGCCATAAGTAACAAATTACAATCCACAATCTCCACAACAAAATCTTACAAAACACACGAAATAACAATGCAAGTACAAAATCATTACGATGTAATATTATAAAGAAACTCATGCGCAGCGCCACACCACGGCGACCGACGATAAAAATATAAATTAAAACGTCTCAATGCAATACGAACCGAAATGAACGAGTAGATAGTCAGTTTAATACAAAAACAGAGATGAGAGAATCCATTTAAAGAGGCAAAGTTTTTAAAAAATCAAAAAAGCAACACAATCAAATGAGGGATGCTTGAAAACGGGTATAAAACGAGAGACAAAAAGGAATATGGCGGATTGTTTTTAATTATCGAGTATCGGCATAAATCGATGCACGTCGCCGCGGGCCCGCCGCCGCGCTGCGCTCGCGCGTCCCACGAGTAGACCCCGCGAAACTTTTACATTGTTGTGTTTTCTAATTGTACTTATTATTGTTGTGTTACTGAAAATTTATGAAATAAAACTTGTCTTCTTCGAATAGATTGCGTAAAATAAGTACATATATTATGATTACAGAAATATGTGCAATATTAGTGCATATTTTAGTGGTATGGTAATAGGGTAGATTTCCAGAATTTATTGATTTTATTGTTCTAAGTCCTAAGTCTCTTATGTCATTTATTGATAATAATTTTTTCTTAGTCAATCTTTGGTTATACCTACACGACTTAATGCGCAAGAGGCGCCATCTAGACAGCGCAAAATCTGATAACTTTCGCAGAACTTTGGAAATAAATATAACTGATTGTGTTTAAATTGGGTTACAATCACACTATCTAGAAATTTTAAAGGTAACGCGATTAGTCATTCTACAAATAAACTATACTAGCCGGTGATGATAGATTCATTGCATTATACGCCCAATTAATTACTTCGCAACTCTATAATGACTAATAAACATAATAATATAAATACTTTATAGCATAATTCATAACGAACGGATAAATCTATTAAAACTTGGCTAAGTATTCGAGCATGTTAAATAATTTATTTCGTGTATAAAGACGTCGTAAAATTTAAAAAGAATTATTCCTTGAATAGGTTTAATTATGTTTGGTAACATGCTTAGGTACACTATATTCTTAATGGCCGAGTTTTCATTCATCCGTTAATTCTTAACAGTGGAATGAATACTTTTACAGTTTGTAGTAGGTATGGAAGAATTGTCAAATATTCAAAATTATTCCTCAGTTAAAATTTATCTGCTGTTGGAAAAATCGGCCGTAAGTTAGTTAATAAACTAACCTTATATATGCTTTATATTAGCAATCGGTATAATAGTATCCCCCACAAGGTCTTTTTTTTGAAGGGGGGGAAATCATCGAATGACTGCTCCCGCCTGGGTGAGGCGGGAGGGAGTGTCAGACTCTTACGTACTAAAAACCACCCCGTTCCTTCTCCTGCACGTCGAGCCGGAGCCCCGGTAACCCGTTAGGTTCTCCGCGACATCCCCCACAAGGTCTAGTGTCATTGCCAAATTTCAAAATGAATGAATCCCTAAAAATTAACAACTCAATAGTGTTCACAAACCCAAGGTTTAAAAAACTGATCCAAAATTTTCAGCAAACATTCTTGGAACAATTTACATTATTAGGTACCCTTCATCAATCTATTAATAATTCAGTCGAAATAAACATAAATTTCTTTCTTCTTTCTTTATATAGAACCTAACTCCTACATTATTATTAAAAAAAATCTTTACTCCTAATATCGTATCCATCGAATCCTGCGCAGGTTTCATAAAATTCATATGTATGGGTGAAGGCAATGCGATCGTACCGACACATGTACATTTTACCTATATCTAAGAACATTGTTTTGTATGTCCGTCTGTGTAGCTTTTGTCATTGCCCCCGATGGTACGATTTTAGATTGCCTTTGCTTTATTTAAATGTCTAATTTTGAACTCTTGTTATTGTGCATTTGTGCATTTAAGTTTAGCTGTAATGAGGAAATATGTTCAATTTTTTTTATGACATAAGACGGTAAACTAGCTGACGAGTCACCTGATGGTAAGCAATCGGCGTCGCCCATGGACATCTGAAACACCAAGGCGTTACAAGTGCGTTACCGGCCTTTCGGGAATTGGGGATTTGAGGATTCTGCAGGATTCGGGGGTTGGTGAGACTGGGGAGGAGGGGTTATTGGCCTCCGGTAACCTCACTCACACGACGAAACACAACGCAAGCATTGTTTCACGTCGGTTTTCTGTGAGGCCGTGGTATCACTCCGGTGGAGCCGGCCCATTCGTGCCGAAGCATGGCTCTCCCTCGCATAAAACCAATGTGTGTAAACATCTTTTTAGGTAGTTCATTTAAAACAAAGTCTTGCATGATGCAATAGATAATTAGTGTAGATAATAATTTTAGTTTCCATTAAACTATATAGTCTTGTAACATAGGACTCATAATAACTCAAAGTGTCAACGTATTACATTATTACACGTCTACGCAGATTAGGAACCGAACTCGAGAGACCTCACTCGGTAGTCACTCGCAACCACTCTATTTAACAAAGTAATTACAATAAGAAAGGATACAATTATTATTATTATATATTAATACTAGCGGACCCGACAAACGTTGTCCTGCATATAATATAATAATAGGTAATATAGGAATAGATAAATAACCTAAATATCGACTGTAGCGCCATCTGCCTTGCTGATTTGAGAATCTAAACCATCCAGGGTGCCACCCAAACGCATACAGAAAAAAATCATTTAAATCGGTCAAGCCGTTTAAGAGGAGTTCAATGACATACGCACGTTCAGCAGAATTATATATACAAAGATATTACGCTTCAGTCCATAAGACTCGGTTTTTCGTCATCTTCTTCCACCCCTTCGATAGCTCAGTTGGTAGAGCGGTGGACTGTAGAGGTATTAATCATTGTAATCCATAGGTCGCTGGTTCAAATCCGGCTCGAAGGAGTTTATCTTTTTGTTAATTCAATATATTTTTGTGAATTATAAAAGTTGTTGTTATAATATAAGTTATATCTTTTTTTTAAAGGAGTAATATCATCGAATGACTGCTCCCGCCTGGCTGAGGCGAGAGGGAGAGTCAGACTCTTACTGACTAAAAACCACCCCGTTCCTCGTTCCCCGTTAGGTTCTCCGCGACTCCGAATCGGTATCGGCCCTGTTCTGTGGTGGTCTGATGGCTCTTTGAGGCGCGCACGGAACGCGACGCGCCGTACGCTCGGAAGAGAGAGGGTTAGCAGCAATCTCTATCTCCTATACTCGGAAGGACACCAAAAAATTTGAGGATATTGTTGCCTGTCCCTCACTGACTGATTGCAGTTTTAGGACATAACTGGGTCGAGATAAATCTATAATTTACGATTCATAATCCTATCTCTTCTCTTGATATCCTAAGACATATGAACTAAAGTTCAAACTGCATAAACGCAGTCAACCAAAAAGTAAACATTAATAAACAAAATATAAACGTGTACAATTGTATATACAATATCCTTTAACAAAATTACTTAAATTAGACAGCACTCGTGAATTAGAAGTTCCTCGTACTCTCCATCATACGGACCTCAAAATCCTTATCTGAGGTCTCACGGGCCTCATAACCGAACACTTTCTCAAAAGAGGGTACAATAAATAAAACAAAAAAACTAAAAGATTCCTTATTTTGGACCCTTTTCAAAACGAACGTACGAGAGATGGATTTTTGTGGGTTTTTTGAAAAATGATCAATGACAGCTCATACAATGACGGAATCGGACTCCGGTTTTTTTTTTAAATTCTCGACCTTTTTTTTTTGAAAACGCCCTTTTGAATGTAGAGACAATAGGGAGAGGTCAATGAACTAAGATTATAAAATTTTTTTGAAAGAAATACCCCCGAGGTAAAGGTTTATTGTTGTGTTAGCTTCGCGCCTGACGTCGCTTGCCTTTTAGTTATTTCTTTAATTGTTGGTTGAATTCAATTTCAATTGTGTTAGGGGAAATATTTTTCTATTAATTACTCGTTTGATTTGGTAAGAATAGTGTTAGTTATTTATTCAGAAATAATTTGTTGGCGTAAATAATCGTATAACAACATTAACCTGGGTTGTCCAACACTCTTTGATCAGCAGTGGCCGTCACGAGAACTTCCCCAATGAGGATGGCCGCATATTTTTAAGAAACCAACTTTATTGGACAGATCGTTCGGTCGCCAGCACCCAACATTGCATTTATTAATAAATTAGTTTGATACATTAATTTTAATCAGCAGTGTTTCCTGATAAACCTAAACTCGAAATTTCATCAAAATAGAAAGAAAGAAAGAAAGAAAGAAAGAAAACATTTATTTGGCAATTACACGCACAGACAACAAAGAATATAAAAAAAATAAAAATACTAATAATAAACTTACAAGAATACAGATCATAACAGAAAACATCACAATATAACAAAATAATAATACGATAATAATAGAATTTTTAATAGACAATAAAAAAAAAAAAGCAATTTCTAATAAACAAAATAATATTAATTTGCGCGTGCTAATGCCAAAAGGGCCTCCACCTCAGCATATAGTTGGACGTTTGTGCCCAACGCTGGTTTTCAGGTGGCACCCTGCAGTGACTCACGGACGGCGGTGCCGCCCCTCAATGAGGACAGAAAATAAACATGAAATTATATAAATTTTGCTGAAATGTGCATGTGTGTGTGTGTGTGTGTGAAAAATTGTGAATAGAATAATATATATATCCGATAGTACATGTATATACATACAAACAAAATGTGAAAATGCAATTACCTCTATAAGAGGTAGTCACTTTTGACGTTTACTCTTTTTTTTTAAATTAATTGGGGGTTATTTCACATTTTTGATTGTCAAACAAAGACAGTTTTAGTGACAACTCTGCTGAGCTCTGATTCATTCCGACGCACACCCACAAAGAAACAGCCGCCGGCCACAGGACACAGGACACAAAAACTCCAGCATAGTTTAGTTCCAAAATAGGCACATTACCTCTATTTTGGGCTTTATATAACAGACAAACAGACACAAATTTCTGATATTCATTATAATTATTAGTTAGCTTTGTTCGTTTATTTTATAGAGAATCGGTTATTAGCGATTTATGATAATTGCCGTGGTGATATTCTTGTTTAATGCGATGCGCCTGCGTCGATACAATATAGAGCGATTTTTAGGATGCATTTAATGAGATTGTAATATTATTTTAAAACTGTGATATTAGATATTTTAATTGAGTTTCGGTAACGATTGCCAAGCCGGATTTTCTGGGTCAATTCTAGTCAGCAAAATATCATTGGGGGCTTAGATTTTTGTTATGATTTAACCCCCTCCCCCCCCAAATCATATGTTCTCCCCAAATATTATGGCGGAATTAAAAGAATTCTACATGGTCGGCAATGCACTTACCTACCTATGATATCTTCAGTGTTGCAAGTACTTGTATTTTATGCTTAAATTACCATTTATTGAACATAAGCAGCGTTACTATATAAGTATAAGAAGTTGTATAAAAAACAATATTAACCTTTTAAAATATCATCGCCTAAATTTGTTTATACAAAAATAGTCTCTAAACATCGAAAATAAGGTCTATAATGTAGTCAGTGGAGATGTAGTTGGGAAGAGCAATTACACACCTATGTTTAACTTACGACTAATAAGTCACGATTAGAAACGAGAACATCACTGGAACATATGACAATCTACGACTTCGATGCGACTGGCCGCGACGGAATACCGATTCATTGCAATCCTCGATCGTTCGTTTCGGTTAATTTGCGCCGGAGTCGAACTCAGATCGTTTTTTATCCGGCGGGCGTGCGCCTTATGATATAGGATTCGGATAACACCTAAGGCTAAACGCGGACCGACGATTAAACGGTCGACAGTTTACGATTGATATTAATTTAAATTGTATTGTTTCTGATATTAACTTAGGTACGTCTTGCGTTATTTAATCGTTTTCATGTTTTAGTAATATTATTATGTTTTGTAATTGCGTGTAGTTAAATGTCTTTGTGTTTTACGATGCAATTAGATAATTTTGTTATTATTACTCGTCTGTGTGGGTAAGCCTGCCTCGCAGCGTAGTCTCATTAGTCGAGTCTAGCGCTCGTAAGAAGTCCTGAGCGTCGCGGAGAACCTAACGGGTAACCGGGGCTCCGGCTCGACGTGCAGGAGAAGGAACCGGGTGGTTTTTAGTCAGTAAGAGTCTGACACTCCCGCCTCACCCAGGCGGGAGCAGTCATCGATGATTTTCCCCCCTTAAAAAAGAGTCCTGAGTACAATTCGTAAAAAGGTTAAGAAACATTTTCATTGACTTTAGTCAATAAGTATACTTTTGTATCATATGAGAAGAAGACTTATTAAAACAATCAAATTCAGAGGGTCTTGTTATTCAGTCGCAAGTTTTAATCTCAATGATATGTAGTGACATCTATCGACAATTGTTACAAACTGTGTAAGATAATTCTGAATACATTTTTGTTTTTACAAATTAAATGTTACCTATGATAATAATGTACCTACCTAACAAAATTGTACCTATCTGAATAAGAATAATTTTCACATTTTTCTATACCCTACCTAACGATACGAGAATCGAACCCGCGAATACTAGAGAAGTCGTTAAGCAATTTAAATATAAAATTACATAGCAATCTTTACAGTAACGGTTAGCACAGCAATTATTTTCAGATCTAGACTAAAAAATAGACACAAAAGTCTAAATTCTAGATTCACAGAAATGATTTACAGCAATTTAAATTCCAAATATATCAATAACTTTTATCTACTGATGTTTGTATAAAAACAAACTTATTAAATGCGGTCCCTAAACTAATATCACCTTTAATTTGTTTAAGTTTAGAGTAAAATCGACCGCAAAATTAACTTTGTTGCAGTTAAATTGTTGCAATGAGTACAATTTTTTTGTTGAGTGTGGTTATAGGATTCTATGTCTTATTTCTATAATATTAAGGTTCAATGGAATGGTATAAGATAAAGTGGTAAGTGGTAGATGGATCGCAGTGTATAAGAATCTTTGAAACGAATTCGTTCGTATAGTTATTGTGTAGTTGAGTATTGCAACTGGTTGCTCAGTTGCTATACTATAAGTATAATCTGAAGTACTTTTTTTAAGGAGGGAAAATCATCGAATGACTGCTCCCACCTGGGTGAGGCGGGAGGGAGTGTCAGACTCTTACTGACTAAAAACCACACCATTCCTACTCCTGCATTTCGAGCCGGATCCCCGGCAACCCGTTGAGATAATATAATACTAAAAGTATAAGTACCTACTTACATACTATTTGTTATCAATCTATAATCTCCAATCCACCTGACAAGCATGGAGATAATGTATTGTCAGACCAGCAGCTGTAGCCAAATGCCATTTAACGCTTGTAGACAAGCGTTAAATGGCATTTGTAGAATAGAAAACTAAATTAAATGGGATTGACGTAAATTTTGACACTTGTCAGTGCCATCCCCATACATTTAGTTTTCTAT
This sequence comes from Spodoptera picta, assembly GCA_038387885.1. NCBI lineage: Eukaryota > Metazoa > Arthropoda > Insecta > Lepidoptera > Noctuidae > Spodoptera > Spodoptera picta. The sequence goes on from JAZHFQ010000269.1 coordinate 214,512, forward strand.
TCTCTCTGTAGACAAGCGCTAAAGTGGCGTTTGGCTAAAGGCGCTAGTAATGTAGTGGAGGCCCATAATCCAGGTTAAGAGATGTTTTTGTGTCGAGATTGGGACCTCAACTGCTAAACATAAGATCCTCTACTGTTCCGGAAATAGGTACTCATATTAGCAGAATCCCAATTTCAGTAAGTATCAAGAACTTCTAAAATAGATGCAAAAGAAAACTGGAAATATTTTAGCATAACATAACATCACGCCTTTTATCCCCGATGGTGTAGCCAGAGGTGCACATTATGCCACTGTAAATAGAATGTAACACCCACTTTTCACTATTTATGTTATGAGTCCCATGTAATAGGGGTGAGCCTATTGCCATATACCGGGCACAATTCCAGACTACGTGATACTACTGATATTTTAAAAAATTCAGTAATACTTTGCCCGACCCGGGATTCGAACTCGAGACCCCTTGCCCTGTCGCACTTGCGACCACTCGGCCAACGAGGCAGTCTTTTAGTCGAGGAGATATTTTAGCTGACCCCGGAAACTACCGATAGAGCAAAGACCTCTTTACTATGCCTGACCTCTTGGCAGAATGTATGGTACTTACTTACTATTAACAAAAACATAAAATACTTTATAACGAAGGATAAAATCCAAAAATCACAACCGACAACTAACAATTGCACGATGATCGTCGAACACAGTTGTACGAACACGACCAGGGAATCGAACCGAAGACACATGCGTTTTAAATCAGTACGAGCCGATCGCGCAAATAAACGACGCGCCGACGACGTAATAAACTATTGTAAGTGCAACCACATAGGAAACTATGGAGTTGAAATACGCACTACACATTTTTGAAATTATATTTAAATTAAATACATACCTGAACCTTCTCTCACGCCTGTCTCCCGTGAGGATAGGCAGTAACTATGGAACTCCTCCTACATACCTCTTTCGCTTTATCAACAGTCGTCAATCTTTTCATTTATGTTCGTCAGTTAAGGGTACTTTTAATTTGGCGCTTCTTTAATACTTAAATAATAATTTATAACAATAAAATTAAAGCCGATTGTCCACGCAAATGACATGTCATGGGCTCGCTTTCGTCAATTGACGATTGCATGACAAAAGCTTGCATCCTGCGTAGAAACAGTCAGAATTGTGTTCACAAAGCGGTAACGTTGCGTCACTCACTCTTTATACGAATGCGCTTCTCATCCTATCCTATCTACATTTGTAGGTTGCATGCATTCGTCTTATGAAACGTCGTGGCCTAACATACTTTTGCTGAAATGCCATACATGCCTATAATCCCTTCAAAGTAAATATATAGGCCTATTTCCATTCTTTCGTAAAGTCGATAGATATTTTCATTGTGCCAATGATGTTAAGCCTAACTGCATACAAGATTGCATAAAAATCACTCGGTAACTTTTGATTTTAACCCGATCTGATGAACTAACATCATAACCCTGTTTAATGTTAATATTACGATAGTTAATCGAGTATCTATATTATTATAGAAATTTTACAAATTACAGTTACTCACAAGCATCCATAAACAAATTAAACAACTAATTAACCTACATGCTGCAACAACAATTAAAATTTTTAATGCAATACAACAAAAAATGCAACTGCATACACACAAAAAATATAAAAGCGTTCGTCTCCATATATTTTTTATGCGCAGTCCGAGAATCAAATAAGATATGTAAAACGTAGGGAGCGCGTGCTCTGTGTATAACGTCACGGTTCCGTACATTAATAAATTGATTTTTATAACCCTTAGAAGCTGTTAATGTCATAGTATTTTCTGGCTACCTACTGGTTGTTTTAAATACTCCTAATGGTGCTACAGATTTAAAATGTATGGTCTATGTATGGACAATAATTAGATCGACATTTGTTTAATGTATGTAGATTATTATGACCAATGCATCTTTCTGTCTGACCATCGCAATCTTTGTGTGCTTCACAAATTGTTGTTCCGGGTATTTTTTTAAGGGGGGTTACAGGGGCTCCGGCTCGACGTGTAGGAGAAGCAACAGGGTGATTTTTAGTCAGTAAGAGTGTGACACTCCCTCCCGCCTCACCCAGTCAGGAAGCCGTCATTCGATTATTTTCCCACATTAAAAAAAAGATCCTTATGCAACTAGGGTAATTAAGTACTTGGTTTTAGTTTTGGGCCCTAACTATCGTAATGGAGAAAACTGTAATGATAGTTTTAGGTAAGGTTTTAAACAAATAAATAAATCTATTCAGAAGTTCACATTTATAATATTGAGTAGGATTATTTTTGGCTAATAAATAACCTGTGAAATAACCTTATCACCTTGTAATAAAGTTGGAAAAATAAAATTAATAAATTCAACATTACCTCTACATTTCAACACAAGGAACTCTAAAACCAAGAAATGATTCGAACTTACAAAAATGAGTTAAAACTTACAAAGAGGATACTACGGGCGGCTCGACGGGACTTTTTGTTGGTTGCACCGGGTTCGATTACTGGGCGAAGTAAGTAATAAAATATGTCGTGGCCATTATATTAATTACCTGTGTACTGTATTCATAAATTATATTATTTTTGTTCGAAAAATGTTTCGCTTTGTAAATGATTTATGATTTGGGAATTGGGTTGATAAGGAGATTTTATGCAGTTATTTCCATGTGTTTAAGTAAGGACTTCCTTTTGCGGTTAGTACCTAAATTTTCATATACAGCTTCTTCCTAAGAGGGGTTGTATAAATCTTCACCTTTAACTTAGATACATGTTGGGTTCGCAATTAAGTCAACAAAAATTTTAACCCAAAGTCAAAGCAATTATTTCAAATAACTATAAACATTAGACAGGTAATAATTTTTTGATAGGACAACACAACCTTACTAACGGACGATCTTTAAGAATGGTGCGGTCTGTCCTTCAGTGGCTAGTCGCAGTTTTAGGACATCCTTACCATATTACTGTAATCAGTCTTACGGTTTACGTAGACTGATTACAGTAATTTCTTATCATTTCTACATATTATGTGAACATTCACAGCTTTGTCAATTCTCAGTAGTAGCACGGAGTCTGGAATTTGAGCCCGGTAAGGCAGGTATATGGCAATAGGTTCACCCCCTATGACATGGGGTCATAACATAAATCGTGAAAAGTGGGTGTTACATTGTACAGTGACATAATGCGCACCTCTGCCTACCCCTTCGGGGGTAAAAGGCGTGATGTTATGTATGTATGTATGTCACACCTTTGTCTCACGGGGTAGACAGAAACAAAGTATATATCGCCAATTTAGTACTCGCAGTTTTAACTCCTCAAACCCAAAGGTACATACCATTGCTACTCACTTGTTCTTTCTACATAAAATGCAAGACGATGTATATCGATCAAGAACGGAAAATGAGATTCACACAAGATTTTAAAAAGCCACCAATCATTTATTATAAACGAAAAAGTAAAAAAGCGACCTTCTTAAACACAACCCTTTTCGAATATAGGAAACTCATTGATAAATGTTAAAATGCTTATAGAGATATGACACTTTTTGTTTCTCTGGCAGCCATGTTTGATTTTTAGGGTTCCGTTTCCAAAGTGGAAAATTGGAAGCCTATTACTGGCCCACACAAGAGTCGCGGAGAACCTAACGGTTTACCGGGGCTCCGGCTCGACGTGCAGGAGAAGGAACGGTGTGGTTTTTAGACAGTAAGAATCTGACACTCACTCCCGCCTCACCCAGGCGGGAGTAGTCATTCGATGATTTTCCGCTCTTAAAAAAAAATATTACTGGCCCACATAGGATACTCCGTTAGACTCTGATGTCCATCTGTCGGTCACTAGGCTTTAGCTTAAATCATTTTGTTTTGAGCGGGAAATAGTCGTCAAATGACTCCTCCCAAAAACCACCCTGTTCTTACTCCTGCTTCCAACTGGAACCACGGTAACCGTTGCGGTTCTCCGTAGCCCAGAATAATGCTATAGCTAAGTATATATGTAGATGAAATTTTCATACTGCCTCGTTGGCCGAGTGGTCGCAAGTGCGACTGTCGGGCAAGGGGTCTCGGGTTCGATTCCCGGGTCGGGCAAAGTATTACTGAGTTTGTAAAAACCTCAGTAGTAGCACGAAGTCTGGAAATGTGCCCGGTATATGGCAATAGGCTCACCCCTTATTACATGGGACTCATAACTTTAATAGTGAAAAGTGGGTGTTACATTGTACAGTGCCATTAAGTGTCGTACGTGCACCTCTGCCTACCCCTTCGGAGATAAAAGGCGTGGTGTTATGTATGTTATGTTCATACATGATAATAATATGTACAATATTTCTGTTATCATAACAAAAATAATAATAAAAACAAAAGAAAACAAATAGGTAAGCACTTAAGTGGGGTTTCCATTAAAAAATTTTTATTGATACGGAATCTGTGCGCGAGTTCGAATCCCTCTTAACCAGTTTTTTGTTTAGTATGGTTCTTTAATTCGTGGCCTAATGGTGTTGAACACGAGTTAATGGCTGGCCCCGCTGCGTGGACTACCGTTTGATCGACTATTAATTTCAGTGGCACTTTGACTATAAAGTATTATAGTTTTTGAAGATACCATGTTGCTTTGTATATGGGTCTTCTAATGGCAGTGTGGTCAGTTTTTAATTAGGTGTCAAGTTGTTGCCTTCAAGAGATTTTTTATTTAATTTTGGGTAAAGGAACAGACGTTTTTGATGTACGACGTGTATATTACCAACATAATCTTCATGTACTTATTGCAATAGAAGTTTACCCTCTCTTGATTAGTAATTAAATTAGATTATAATTGTACAATGTAGCCTATTTATATCTGCAACATCAAAGGTGTCACGAGTGTGTTGCCGTCCACTCATACATAATCATTTGTGGGAGAACCACGAATGCTTCGGCACGAATGGGCCGACTCGACCGGAGTGATATCACGGCCTCACGGAAAACCGACGTGAAACAACGCTTGCGTTGTTTTTCGTCGTGCGAATAAGATTAGCGGAGGCCAGATAACTCCCCCTACTCAATCTCCCCAATCCTTGAATCTGCAACAATCCTCAAATTCCTAATTTCTCTCTAAAGGCCGGTAAAGCACTTGTAACGCCTCTGGTGTTTCGGGTGTACATGGGCGACGCCGATTGATTACCATAGGTCATCCGTCTGCTCGTTTACCGTCTAATCCTATAAAAAAGAGGAATTTGTTGAATTGGGTCATAATTTTTTTTATTTACATTAGACAAAACACTTTTCATAGGTACACCTTTGTCCAATCTTTAATGGTACTTATTCTAGGATCAATTGCGCGCGTTACTTACCAAGTTAAATCAAGGCAATTTTACTACATAGCAAAACATGTCCTATCATTCAATCTTAAAGATTGTTTTCAAGCAAATCTGTTAAATTTTATTAGTTACATCTATTTTGAATATTGGATACGGTGATATGGTTAGAAATTCAATTGTATCAATTTTACGAGTTGTTTCCTATTAAGATGTTATTTTTATGTGCTTCGGGCCACCTGTGATGTTACAAATGCTGACTTTAGGCAACTTCTTATAGTTTTATAGGTGTTAAAGTGTCTTTAGATATTTTTTGAGTTTTGCTTCAGATATACGTAGTTTACATTAGAGGATAAAAATGTTTGGATGCAAGCTAGCTCCACAGGATAACGAAAAACATTGATGTTTTAATGAAATCCAAACATGTAGGTAATTAATACAGCTATGATGCTCATTTGTATTTTGTTAAACTTACATAATCATTGTAAATGTGAGAGCCCTGTAATTAACTAAATATTAAATTAGACTAGTAGAATACATTTGTGTCAACTTGGAGTTGTCATGCTCACTCTAAGGACACCGGCAATGAGAATTGGCGGTGGCACGTGCAGTGGATGGCTCGATTCCCTACAATATGGTTGAGTTGGGCGGTGCTGGTGTACGTGTCATGTTCGTGAACGGGCGCCGTCTACTGGGACTGGTCAGCTCCAGACTGTATTTTTTTACTGTCCTTTAACTTTATTTTTTTTCGATCTCTGATTATATTTTAGTGTTACATTGTTCTCGCACAATCCAAATAACAAAACTATGTACCTAACTAGAAAATTGTAGGTATTGTGAACCTTATAGAAAAAGAGTAACCTATGGAGTTTCTTGCTCGTTCTTCTCCATAGAAATCTACATTTTGGAATGAGCAATTAGTTTATTTATTATACTTTTTTTTGTTGAGGTTCAAAAGTGCGTTTCTGGTTTAATTGAAATAAATTTTTTTGACTTTGACTTTGATATAGGCTGAAAGTTATTTTTGTTCATTTACGGGACTAGGCTGAGATGTACGTAGACCTACTTTTGATTGCTTGCTATTTAATTATATTTTTGTAAAATAGGAGTACCTATATTGCTAAATACAGCCTAAACGGCACAAATTCAGACATTGTGCCACTATTAAGATATTCTTTTAAAACCGAAGAATATTCAACAATACTTTGCCCTCATCCCGAAAATCAAACTCGACGCGTCTTGTTATTCAGTCGCACTTACGATAAGCAATATCAAACTCCGTCCTATTCCCATTTCCTGAATCCATATAAATATCTAATCCAACATCTATGATCGTATAATCTATCCCAAAAATCGAAACTAAAACCTCACATTTAGGCTATGAACCGACGGTGCGATTATATCCCCCGCCTGCCGCGATTGCGGGCCCGCAGCCTTTATAGAATATAGACATAACATAACATAACATCAAGCCTTTTTATCCCCGAAGGGACAGGCAGAGGTGCACACTTCGGCACTTAATACCACTGTATACCCACTTTTCACTATTTTTGTTATGAGTCCCATGTAATAGGGGGTGAGCCTATTGCCATATACCAGGCACATTTCCAGACTCCGTGCTACTCCTGAGATTTTTAAAAACCCAGTAATACTTTGCCCGACCTTGGAATCGATCCCGAGACCCCTTGCCCGGCAATCGCACTTGGGACCACTCAGCCAACGAGGCGCGTTGTACGCCCGCGGCGGTTGCGGCACCCGCTGCCGCGACGGCTAGCACCCGCGCGATCTGCGACTGGTTGGCGGGCGATCGCAATGGGACGGCCGGTTTGGAGCGATAAAGAGCTGGAGCGAAACGGACAATAATCGCAACCGCGGCGGTTTTTTCCTCTCCTCTTATAATATCTTCTGATTCACTTCGTTGCGGGAACCAAGACAGTTACTCATGTCCCTGGGACGCGCCGGACTTCAGTGTTCCGGTGTTTTCATGGTTGTATCTACTGTAGATCCTGGCTTACAGGAGTTGCAGCGGTTTTGGGAGGTTGTGGCGGGATTGTCCCTTTCAAAAAAAACCCGCTGCGGCTTCGGGATCGCAGTAAACTGATTCAGCCTCTATTCCGCCACCGCAGCGGGCGCGCCGTGAATCCTTAGCCTTAGCCTTTAAAAATTACAATAAAAAACAACAAAAGCTGAACATTGTAATATACAGAATCATACGAAAGACTTATTATATGCATCGTCATTTCACATCGGATTTGTAGAAAAAAAAACTTTAAAATCTCTAGAACAAGTTCTCGAAGATTTCATATTTTTTAAACCAGATTGTTTTGAATACGGACTGTTTGTGCGTCGTCATCTCGGGAACGATCACAGATACAAAATTGTTGAGTTTGTATTGTTGTGTTTGAAACTTGGTATTTGGATTTAGATTGGGGTGTGTGGGTAACTGGATTTGAGTCTCTGTTGGTCAACATAAGTTGAGGCAAAATTACATAAGATTTTGAATATATTACGAAAGCAACTTCGTATGTGCAAGAATCTCCAATAAAATTATAAATGTGTACTGCGTGGGAATTAAATCTGTGACGCCAGCAACAGCGGTAGTTCTACAACAGTATCTACTATATTATTCTTATTTTATTTAACTTTTCGTATCTTTACTATTTCCTTCACCTTACAATTGATGTCATATTGTATGTGTTGTTAACAAATTATATACAAATTGAACAAATAATAAACTACATAGGCATACGCATGGAAATAAAAAACCTGTTATATTTTTAAGTATACATATTTATTCATAAATTACTCGGTCACATGATATAAATTAAATTATGTACAATTAAATAATACAGTTAAATTTATATAAAAATAATTATACAGATTTTGGTGAGCGAGAGTCGCAAGTCGGGTCGTGGTGGCGGCGACCCGGCTAGGGACCCTGGCCATCAATCTATGCCAACATTTATAAACTCAAGCTTTTTAAAATAAGCTGCATATCTGTTAGGAGAGGACAATAAATAAACAAAAAATAACAACGGATAATAGTTGACAAATAAATAAATAACATTTAAAAGTTAACAGTGACTAGAGAGCGTACGAGGATTCGAGCTTCCAGGTCTTCTCATAGGCATTCGACAGGGTGTAACACTTAACGTAAATTGTTTATTAATAAATAATAATTTAATATAATGTAAAAAACTGCTTTACACACTAACGACTCCGAATTGTATAAAAAATCGTTACTCATACTCAATATTGTTTCATCCAGTTATTTTTGTGTGGGTGTTCCGCAAGGTTCCGTGTTGGGTCCCATGCGGTTTCCCAGTCAGTCCATAGTTTAGTGGTCGACGACGTTAAGGTAGAACGCTGCGAGGGCGTCTCCCTTGGATCCGACGGCACGGGCCTGGTACTGTCCGGCGTCGTCAGGGCTGCACTTGACGATCTCGAGTCGGTACCTTGAGGTACCCTCCATCATGAACTTATATCTGGCGGAGGTCTCGTCGATTGGTTTGCCGTCCTTCAACCATTGAAGCTGGAGTGGTGGCTGTGGATGGAATATTAATATTAGTAAAAGTTTAACATAATTACTGGGTTTTTAAAACATTCTCAGTAGTAGCACGGAGTCTGGAAATGTGCCCGGTATATGGCAATAGGCTCACCCCCTATTACATGGGACTCGTAACATAAATAGTGAAAAGTGGGTGTTACATTGTACAGTGGCATTAAGTGCCGTAATGTGCACCTCTGCCTACCCCTTCGTGGATAAAAAGGCGTGATGTTATGTTATGTAAAAGTTTAACAAATTCATACGAAACACCATAGCGCGATATCCGAGGTCTTTGGGATAAATAAAGACAAAGTGAAAATACGATCAAATAAAATGGTAAACTAAAAGTATTTTGAAGGATGATTTATTTATATTGAGTTGTGAACAAATAGTTTGAGAATGAGTAGTTTTTAGTATCTAACGTACCTAACTAGAAAATCTACATTAGATGTATTAGACTTTACTATTAGATTGTCATGTCGCCAAGGTACTAACCTTATCCAACTCAGTGGTGAAGACAGCTGGCTCAGCGTTGCTGACGGTGGCGGAGCTGGGGAAGGCGGTGTAGTGGGGGGAGGGGGCAGCCTCGCTCGGGACACGAACCACTAGGGAACACGACGAGAACGACTCGCCGGCGTCGTTGAATGCCTCGCATGTGTATACGCCTGGAGAAGATAATAGAGTTTTAGAAGATGATAAACTGAAGAGATATTTTAGTATAATGGCCCTGGTAAATTAATGGCGATTTGACGGGTGAAGTGGACGTCATAAGAAACCGTCTTAAAGAAACAGATTATTCGAGTTTATTATTCTTCTTGCTGCTTAATCAGCTTTTTTTAAATAAATGAAGTAATAATGTCTTTACATTCTTAAACTTTATTATAACCGAACAGAGCCACCTATTTTTGTCATAAAACATTACAAAAGCACATAAACAACGCCCTCTATAAGCTTAAGAAGAAAGCTTTCCACTCGTATGTATAAGCAACCACTAGTCAAACGACAGTAGTTGCATTGAACTTTGTAAGTTATACAACTTGACAACAGATGGCTCTGTTAACAAATATAAATGTGATGTACATTTAAAGCTCTTGTGTTGCAACTTATCCTGTTCTATCTTTTGGATATAATTGTTTTACTAATTTTGTTTGTGAATGTATATGAATAAACTAACCGGCATCCTCAGGGAATATTTCAGCAATGTGTAGTTTGTGTATGTTGGCCTCGCTGGAGTACTGGAAGTCCTTCGACGGCTTGATCTCCTTGTTGTTATGCAGCCAGATCACGTCGAAACGTTCCGCGTTTGTGATCCTGGTTGGATAATGTTAGTATTATTGATAATATGAACTTTGTTAGATCCAGAACTCGCCTTCTTGTGCTTGGGAAGTTATAATGAAATGACTAACGTAAGCTAGACTTTTATTTTAAAACTGATAGACTGCGGGATTATTCTTGCTCATTCCTTTTCATAGGAATCTTAACTTTGGGGCGAGCATATAGTTTCAGTAGAAGACTGACCGAGAGACACAATTTTATCTTCAAATGTTTTTTTTACTTTCTATTAAAAGTCTATTAGTCTATTGAAATAAGTGATTTGTGTATGTATACCTGCAAGACAGCGTGACGGCGTCTCCATCGTTGACAGTCTGTGACACAGCGTGGTCTACTATTCTGGGAGGCTTGTCGCCTAACTTCACTGCTGCAACCGTGCTGCTTTCCATAGCTATAACAAAAATAATATTCAATACAATATGAACATAATATTACATAACATTATGCTTTTATCCCCGAAGGAGTGCACATTACGGCACTCAGTGCCACTGTATAATGTAACACCCACTTTTCACTATTTATGTTATGAGTCCCATGTAATAGGGGGTGAGCCTATTGCAAAATTCCAGACTTCGTGCAGTAGCACAAGTACATTAACATAATATTACTTAAGTATAAAAAATAGTAACTATTCTATCAATACAGTAGCAGATACTATATTTTCCAGATTTCGTTTGATACTGAAAAGATTTTGAAAAAAACGAATTAGCAGCCCTCACAATAATTGCACTAGAGACAATAACTTAATTAAAGAGGCAAGCAGAATATTTTATAATTTTTTTATCATAGTAATTTGTTTATGAGTTGATAAAGTTTACAATAAATAACAGTAATACATACGTTTGACAGTGACTTTGCACTTGGTCTCAGTCTCGCCCTGGCTGTTGATGGCCTTCAGCGAGTAGATGCCCTCGTCTTCAGGGAACACCTCGTTGATGGCCAGCGACGCTACTCCGTTCTTGTATTTAAGATCTACAACCTGGGGAAAATATGAATATTTATTAGTAAAAATGTGAAAGTTCGGAAGAAAACAAAATTAGCAGGAATATTTTTCAATCACAATTTAAATTAAAAATTAACAATGATTAGTTTCTCTGTAAATGGCAAAAATATTTTTTCTAATCGACCTTTACATGTCGGAGATATAGATATAGCATAAACAATAAGGATGCTTACTTAACCTCCTCCCTTATTTAACTGACTTCCCAAAAAGGAGGAGGTTATCATTTCGGCTGTATGTTGTTTTTTTGTTTAAGCCAGTTATTAGAGTTTAACTTATGTTGAATATGATTCTTGTAGGAAACTTTACTTTTAAATCATCGCTGAACAAACCAAAGTACTTGAATTTAAATTCAGTTCTGACAAGAACAGGTGTTTACAAGTCAGTTGAAGGATCGATTGAGGAAGCTGGAGATATTGGAGTGTATTGGCCTGTTGGCATCTGGAAACACCAGCACAAAGTAGGACACGTACCTCAGACGAATGCAGTGGCTTCCCGTCCTTGTACCAGTGCACGCGCGGGTCGGGGTCCCCGCGCACGGCGGCCGACAGCAGCAGCGGCGCGCCGTCCTTGGCGCACAGCGCGTCCGGCAGGGACCGCGCGAACGACGGCCCGCACATCGTAGAGTCCGCCGCCGGCACTGGGGGGGGGATTATAGACACCATTTTCAGGGTTTCAAGAGAATTAATAACATTTTTTTTAAGGGGGGAAAATCATCGAATGTCGACTCCCGCCTGGGTGAGGCGGGAGGGAGTGTTAGACTCTTACTGACTAAAAACCACCCCGTTCCTTCTCCTGCACGTCGACCCGGAGCCCCGGTTACCCGTTAGGTTCTCAGCGACAGAATTGATAACATTAATGTACGACACATATTTCTTATTAGTCTAGGAAATAGAATAACAGGCAAAGTCAGTAATTAACGCCTAAAACGCCATGGGAGTCACCGGTGACCGACGTTAGCAGTTTTTTATTACCAATCAAAGCCTTATACTTATATAGAAACCTACAATTAATACGGAAATCTCTTAGACATACAGGCAAATAATAATCAGTAAACATTAAATTACACTATTCAATTTGTCAGAAGGATCAAAAGCCTATGAATAACAACTCACATCAATTTTAAGGACACCCGTAACACGTAAGCTAAAATGATTTTAAAAATAATAAAAATGATTAAGTTTTAAACGCCGTAAACGTGAAACTACCGTTTTTTAAGCTTATTTTAATAATCCATTTATCTAACAACACGCCTTTTATCCTCGAAGGGGTAGGCAGAGGTGTACATTACGACACTTAATGCCACTGTACAATGTAACACCCACTTTTCACTATTTATGTTATGAGTCCCATGTAATAGGGGGTGAGCCTATTGCCATATACCGGGCACAATTCCAGACTCTGTGCTACTACTGAGATTTTTTGAAAAAGCCCAGTAATAATCTGGCCGACCCGGCAATCGAACCCAAGACCCCATGCCTGGCAGTCGCAATTGCGACCACTCGGCCAAAGAGGCAGTTTAACTAACAATGATATCAAACAAATTCATTCTAATTAAATAACTCCAAGAAGGTCTCAAATGCTTATTGGAAATAACCCTTGTTCTCTTGTAAATACCTCTACATCTAGAAGTCTATCATGTTGTGACTTACATATAAGCTCCTTTGTAGCACTCCTGGACCTGGACGACGTGTCCGAGTCCAATCTTGAGAGTCCGCCATATTTCTTCTTGCTAGCTTCTACTGATGTCTGTGGTGAATACTTTGGTCTGGGCGCGGTCTTTGCGGGCGGGTCGATTGTCACCTACGATGGAAAATAGGACTATTCGATTATTTTGTTAGGAAAATAATAAGAGATAATATAATCGGACACATTTAAAAACCATGTATGTGTGATACATGCTTCGTGTTTCGTAATGTACGATTGTTTGTCACTTGCGCTAAATATAACAAGATTCGAGCTAGGTTTGCGCAAAATTTGCGCCAGCTCTGAAGTGAAATATGGTGTATAAAGATCGTTGTATATTCTCAGTTTTACTAATATTTATCATTCAGATTTTACGAATAAGAAAATCACAAATGAAGACTGAACGCATATTGATGGAAATCGGCAATTTTCGCCGTATGATTTTAATAGTTGCAGTAATATACTAGACAATAAAAATGGAATAAAACACATAATAATTTTCTGAGATTGCGAAGAATGCATTAAAACAAAATGCAAAAGATAAAATGGAAACATTAACAAACAGTTGCTATGAAGATGTCATGAACACTGAAATTAGGTCCTTGATAGTGGCACATTATGTGTTGAAATCTATAATTTTTCTAATGTTTTCTTTTGTTGTGTCATTGTTTACCTGTTCTTCTTGTTCATTCTTTATATTTTGGGGACGGCGACGCTAAAATATTAATGTTAGAAAATTAATATGGAGAATCTTCCACGTCTAGTTTATAGTATGGTTTGGTTACGTTTTAATCGTTCCGTGTACATGCACAAAGTTTATTTTGTATTATTTACTAGCTTGTGCCCGCGACTTCGTACGCGCAATCCCGTTTTCTCCCGTTCCCGTAGGATTCTCAGGATTTTTATCTGTCATGAGAACGTTTTCCTGGCAATACTAAACACACCCAAAAAATCAGCCAAATCGGTCTAGCCGTTTTCAAGTTATGGCATGACAACGGGAAACGGGTTTCATTTTTATAGATGTAAAAATAAATGTTTTCGCCCCTTATAACAATCCAATACGCTGTTACCCAAAAAAAATAAACATGTACAATAATACAGTAGTTATCTTACCTTGGTCTTGGTGATAATCGGCGGCGGCGCTGGTTTGAGTGGCTTCTCAATGTAGCGCCTGTCGCCGGAGTGGAGGAAGTTGTGGATCATCTGTGCCTGCTCCGGTGATGTCACCTCGCCTGGTTGCAAGACAGTGATACCATTAGGATATAATATTATGATTAATTTTTGTACTACAACATAGGATTGAATTACAATAAAGATGAAACGGAAAATTATTTTAAACTGCACAACGAATTGCAAGCACCAAGTAACTTTACTTCGGTACATACTTAATTTTCGTGACGTAACCATCATAACATAATATCACGCCTTTTATCCCCGAAGGGGTAGGCAGAGGTGCACACAGAAGTAACACCTACTTTTCACTATTTATGTTACGAGTCCCATGTAATAGGGGGTGAGCCTATTGCCATATATGCCGTAACCATCATAGATAACAAATAATTCTCTTTGTATATAAGGCGATGACTCTTTGGCAAACATTCGACACCATGAAACTGGTTATACAAAAAAATTGTTGATTTAGTAAATTTAAGTAGGTACTTACATACAGTGTAAACAACAATAAGTTTTTAGTATTGTAACACCCAAATACTAAAAGGCTACTCAATTTTAAGTTGTAGATAAATATCGTGCTATCTCTGTCGTTTTACAAAGAATTTGTAGCGACAGAATACCAAGCGCAACCTAAAATTGGTTGGCATTTGAGTATTTCAGCGTGAAACTTTCTAATACAAGCTAAAATGAACCCTATTTTCCGCTTAACTTTGGCTATGGCCAAAGCGAGTAGTGGCGGACAGATAACGACCGCAGCGCACAACACGGCAGAAATTGGAAACAAATGTGGATGATGCAAACCCGGTTTTTATTATTATATTCATTTTCCAGTAAAACTATTGAATAAATTGCACTTAAATAATGTCAACAATACTATTTTAATCTTTGGTTTTATTTATATTTGCAAAGAAAATTATAATGTTTACATTGTTATTATTTGACAGCTTCCGCAAATGTTATAAATGCTACGCGTCGCCACGGTCGCGCACATAGCCAATAGTCAGATATATCTCCAACATCACCTTACCTGCCTCAAGTTAAAACCCATAATAATTCTTGACTTACCTTCAACAATAACGACACAGGATGTCTCGTCAGTGCCGTGTACGTTGGTGGCCACGCAGGTGTATTTGCCACTGTCCTCCGGTCGACAGTCGATGATCTCCAGCGTGACGACGCCATCCGAATGTGTCATCGCGTAATCATATTTAGATAGCTCTCTCTTGTCCTTGTACCTGGGGGGAGGAGGGTGTTATAATTATAGTAGGTCTTAATATTGGTTTGGCAATCGATTCTACGTACTATAGGAATGTATCATATTAAAAATTAAAAGAACATTCATTACTGATCTGTTTTTATATTAATTTTCATAAAAAGTTTGTTAAAAAACAGAAGCAGGCTTTTGCGGTAAATAATTATATATTTTGATTGTTCATCTTTAATCTTCAGTAGAATTATTTAAATCAATAAACTTTATTTTGAAGACATTTTTAACCGACCATAATCGGATAAAAAACTTTAAATCGATAGTGGCGCCAGCACAGCATACACTTTTAAAATGCTAACTTCTATCGGGACTCGGAAAACAATGACCGACATGGCGTCCGAGTGGAATTCTCCAGCCAATCCTTGCTTTTGACAGTTCTTTGTCGATAGCTACCGGTTTAAACAGACAGTACCTATGATAAAAAACCAAGACCGTTTATTCATGTCCACTCACCATTTGACAGTGGGCGTGGGCTTGCCACTGAGACAGCAGAGCAGCTTGCACGTGTCCCTGGCCTGCATGACACGCGGCCGCAGCTGGAACGTGAAGGCGGGCGCCGTCTCGGACGACTCCTGCCAGAACGTGTACGGCAGGGCCTCGCGGCGTCGCGGGGCCTCGGGCAGGTGCTGGCGTTGGACCTTCGGGACCGCTGTTGGGACGAAATGGGTGGTTAGAAATTTAAACTATAAACTGAGACTGTTAGAGGTAAGTCATTCTTGTGGTTTTATAGGTTTACACCCGGTTAAAGCTGGTTAGAAAACCAAATAATAGAAATGAAGTCTAGAATGAACTTATCTATTAAAATATGTAATTTGAAACAGAATGTTTAGGTATTAAAACTAGAATTTAAGCATTGCATTTAAGTAATATTGTATAACCAAATTAATAAAGTTCGAACAGGTGGAATGTAATCGCATCTTTATTGATTTAATAAAACGATATATGTACTGATTAATAATTAAAACCGAAATTAATATTTATAAATCTTGGATTAATATTAGATGACATTAGACATAACATTTATTGAATTTCTGTTAAAATTCTACCTCTAGATAAACCTAAATATTTTCGATTAAAATAGACCAACTTTCAGTCTAAAAACTACTTAAACACACTTACACGCCAAAAAAGGACTATATAAATCACTTTATTAAAAAATACACTGTGAAAACTGGTCACTTTGCGAGCTTATTTAGAATCAATCAGTGCTCTAGGATGAGTAGGCAGGGAGTGACTAATTTCGTAACATTTTCTCGGCCTAAAGGTGGAGTAAATATAGACATTGGTTAGCAGTTGGCATGTAGCACTGGTCTTTTGTCCGAGTAATTAAAATTAAATTGTTTGATAGTGTGACGGTTTAATTGGTCCGCATTGTAACTGAAATAATATTCAGGTGTTAACGTTTGATACCTATGTAGTTATTTTGGCCTTACAACAATGTATGAGTGTTATGTGATATTTTTTTGATTTTGTTTTATTTTTAAGTTGTTTTTTTAATATATAGCGAATAATAGTCAATTTTTAGTGTGCACTCCGATTTTTTAACGGCGATGAAAAAACAAAAGCTAATCACAAAACTATTTCGCTATTGGTATCTACTACAGCAAAACTATGTAGATACTGATCAAAAAGCTAAAGAGTACTATAGATATTTTCAAAATTCCTATAGCGCAACCTAAGTTGATTTTTGTCAAGAATGTCAAACATAGACCCATTTTTACTATCGTAAAACTGTAAAAGTCTATTCGAAATAGAAAACTGATTTTTAAAACACAATTGGGTACGTGCCTTAGTCAAAAACAAATTATTTCGACTGTTCAATACAATAAAATATTACAAAATAATCACACTTTCATTAACTCGTCGAGTACCGGTTTTGTAGACACAATTATAGAACAATAGGTTGCGGTCACCGGTGACCGCTTGGTGTTTGACAGTTTTGATTTTATGACCAATATAATTTTAATAATTTTTCAGGAAAATTTTACGAAATAAGTATGTTGTTTGACGCTGAAATAACGTGATATCACAATACACAATCCCGTACAAAATTCATAGAAAACTGTCGTTTTTGACAGTTCGAAAAAAGTATTAAACTTGACTAGTTGGGAAGTAAGTACCCAATTAAAAAAACTACTACAAAGTTAATTTCGACGGTTCATTAAACTGCCGTCACCACTGGACACTGGCAGTATAGTCGACAAGATCGTTTTGGAGACTCGTTTGCCAAAGAAGAGAAAAAAAAACTGCACAGTAATGGAAGTATGTATAGGTATCGGTAGCTATAGACACTTACGTTGAACGTTCAAGAAAACGACTTCCTCCCTGAATCCGTAATGGTTCTCAGCCCTGATGATGTACTCGCCGCGGTCCTCTAGCTTGGCGCGGTTGATTATGAAGTAGTAGTCGTCGCCGGCATACCTGGATGCGAAATTAGATGTTATCATGTTATTCTAAAGTGTTGTTTTTGGGTCTATCATTTATGACCAGACGATAAGTAGCAAGTACCGTCTTGATTATTGAAATTGTTCTCTAAATTGCACTGAAATATTTAAAAAGAACGGAAAGAGACTTCCATAGACATCCATACTTCGAGATATTTAACAGTGGTTTTGAAAAAATATTTTTGTGCTGAATGTCCATTTATCGAAGGAAGCTAAAGGCTATAAAACATCGCCAAACATCATCAGAAGTATCTAGTATTAATATAAAATATGATCACAATACCTCTTCATAAACTTGACAGACTGTCTCAGCTCGTGGTTGTTCCTGGACCAGGTGACAGTAGGAGTAGCGCATGCAATGATGCGACAGTACAACTTGACGGACTGTCCCTCGTAACAGAACGCGGACTGGGGCTTGATCACGAAGCGGGGGGCTGCTTGTCTGCGGTCTGGGGGAGAAAGGTGAAGTTATATTGTGTATTTTGTACAAAAATAATTTTATTGTAACATAACATCACGCCACGTAAGTATAAAGATTTTTTTCGAATTCGGCATCATTTGGCCTAAAATGATAATATTAGTGTAAAAGTGTGGGAGTGCCATGCTTCGGCACGTATGGGCCGGCTCGACCGGAGTGATACCACGGCCGAGCAGAAAACCGACGTGAAGCAACGCTTGCGTTGTGTTTCGTCGTGGAGTGAGGTTACCAGACGCCCAATTACCTTCCCCTTCCCCGATCTCCCCAATCCCTGAATCCCCAACGATCCTCAAACTCCTAATCCCCAAAAAGCCGGTGACGCACTTGTAACGCGTTTAGTGTTCCAGGTGTCCATGGGCGACGCCGATTGCTTACCATCAGGTGATCCGTCTGCTCGTTTACCGGCTTATGCCATAAAAAAATCTGACGCAGCCGTAGACTCCGTATCTTGTGATCTCTGCTCCAAAATATAACAGTAAATAGAACCTTCGATTCTTGGAGAAATAGAACATGAGATTTACTCCATACCTTAGAAGATTTGTTTCTGCGAATTTTCAGAATTATTTTACCATGAATAGCTACGTAAAGACCCAGAAAATGAAGACCTCTTATGTCGTGTAAACAAGTAAATGCTTACCGAACTGTCCATCGTATATCTTCCACTTCTCGATGAGCAGCTTGCGCAGTGAGCTGTACTCGCTCAGCCTGCCGATCGGCAGTCTGAATGATGACCAGTTCTACGGGAGAAATAATTCATATAAGATAACCGTTGTTGTTATAATTGAAAGTTTGAAACCATGTAAAGTTTACTCGTTTGAAAAAAAACATTCGCATTGTGACCCCAAAATTAAAATGTTGTAAAGTCATTTTAAGCCAAAAATGATAGAGGCATTAGTATGAGTTTGTTTTACGCATAGAGTAATCGTAACGAGTATGCGTTCGGTGCTCTGATTGGTTGGTTCATTGGCGCCGGTCAACCAGAGTGCCGAACGCGTACTCGTTTCGAATAATTTAAACGTAAATTAAACTCGTACTAAGGCCTCAGGTAACAAGGAAGAGTCGAATGATGTAAATATTTTTATTTTGATTGAGCAATTCCAAACATTTATGGCCCCGAGATAACTAATCCTAGACATTTGGAGGTTTACCAAAAAAATAATTTGAACTGTTTTGTAGTATTTATATGCATTTTTTGGGAGTAAATTTATTCAAAGTAACTCAAATTAAACTGCTCATGTCTATTTTGAATGTTAGATATGTAGTTGTAAGTTCAGTCCGTACCTCGTACTGCGCCCGCAGCCGGTCCCGCAGCGCCTCGTACCTGCGCGCGGAGATCTGCGCGGTCCGCGCGGCCGCCGCGTCGCCCGCCAGCCACTTGTGCATCAAGCACTCGTGCGCTGTCATACGCTTCCTGTACAAAGAGTACACACAATTTTAGTCATTACAAATATGTTGTAAAAGAGGAAAAGATAAGCTAAATTATTGTACACAAAGTTCAAATTCCTTTTGTCAATTTTCATGGATATATAAATGTTCCTATTAAATAAAGTTGACACTCAAGTTGACTGTGAACTAATCCGATACAAATAAAATTCGTATTATATTGATGTATACAAATTTCCCTTCAAAATATAATGAATCACAATACTAACTCCTTGTTCTTGACAAGCAGTCTCCTGATGAAGTCCTTGGCATCATCAGACACGTGCTGGAAGGCTTCTTCATCGAACTCCCAGTCGCATGCCTTTACATTCTTCAGGGTTTCAATGTCGTTGTTACCAGCGAACGGTGATAGACCGGATAGCCTGTTCGAGAAAATAAACGTTAGACCTCTGTGGACGCCCTCTGCCCCATCTAGCAGCCATCTGTTTAACCCACATTCTAGCCATGATTGTTTAAACTTTCCCATTTCTAACATTAGTTAGATCATATATGCAAAAATCTCAGTAGTAGCACGGAGTCTGGAATTGTGCCTGGTATATAGCAATAGGCTCACCCCCCATTACATGGGACTCATAACATAAATAGTGAAAAGTGGGTATTACATTGTACAGAGGCATAATGAGCACCTCTACCTACCCCTTCGAGGATAAAAGGCGTTATGTTATGTTATATGCAACTCATCAACAGTAATATCTTGGATACTCACAGTACATAAGACAGCACTCCGACGGCCCACATGTCCGTGTAGAACCCGACCGGCTCGCGCTCCACGATCTCAGGCGCAGCGAACTCGGCCGTGCCCGTCGATATCTTTACTACTTCATTCGGATCTAACTTGGTGGCCAAACCGAAGTCGATGATCTGTTTAAGAGAATAATGTTTAGAATTGAATGTTAAGGATTATTAAGTATTTAGAGTGTGAGGCCGTTAAAAAATCAAGATTCTTTGCGCAATCAATATAGCAAAAATGTCATCCTCAGTTGTAAACTAAAATTGAAGAATAGAAGTAATGCGTATTGTCTTTTGTTCTTGAATTTCTTAGCACCTATTAGCAAGGAGTTTCAAAAGTCAATGAATATGGCAATATTATGCTCAGAGTCAGTCAGTTAAGCTATGCGACATTCGCCGCATCGTTTGTCACGCAATCAATATGAGTCTAGTCGAGCTTCCTCGTAACTGCCGAGTCCCCAAGCAGTCACCGGTGGCTCGTCACTCACTCCAATAAAGACTTTATTTTCCATGTTTAGACACTACATTTCTATGAACAAATGTTGTGGATTTTCGAACGATATATCAAGTGATTAAACAGTGATTAAACCTTAAAACATAATTCCCAAACACATATTGTAGAGGGTAGCTATTCAATATTGAGATTTATTCACATACCGTTTAGGTTTAGTTTTCAAACGTTAATTAGACTAAAGATCAGAAGAAAAGAAGACTGACCTTGACATCAGTACCAGTCCTAGTCTGGCACATGACGTTCTCCGGCTTGAGGTCCAGATGTATGATGTTCTGTTCATGCATGTGTCTGACTCCCTCACAGATCTGGCGCATGTAGTGAGCTGCCTCCGCTTCCGACATGTTGTATCCTGGCTCTGTGATGCGCTCGAAGAGCTCGCCTCCGGATAAGCTGGGAGAAAATTGTGTTGTTAGTTTTAAACTTATAGTTAATATAGTTACGAGAATAGTTTAATTAAGATTTGATGGAGATAATAAGGTCTGTGTGACCTAAATAATTGTATGACTTTGATGTTTTTCGCCTGTGTTGGTTATGACAAAAAATATTGAATTCTGTAATTATGGAGCTGGCCGAGTAATCGCAAGTGTGACTGCCGGGCAAGGGGTCTCGGGTTCAATTCTCGGATCGGGCAAACAACTATGGGTTTTTGTAAATCTCAGTAGTAGCACGGAGTCTAGAAATTGTGCCCAGTATATGGCAATAGGCTCTCTACCTGTAACATGGGACTCATAACATAAATAGTGAAAGGTTACATTGTACAGTGGCATTAAGTGCCGTAATGTGCACCTCTACTTGTTCATTCTTCTAAATATGAATTGACACTTTAGACAGAATTTTACTTATAGATATTTAAGACTTTCAAAAGTGTTTTATATCTGATCGAAATATATACTTTAGCTCAGTAATAATGTGCACAGAATATGAAAAGTTCTCGTTTTGTCTAATTTAACAATGAAAAAGACAATTTATACCAATTTAAAATGTGCCAGGACTAAAGAAATAAATACTCACAACTCGAAAATAAGAACCATCTCGTCATCATCTTCGAAGGCATCGTGGAGGTTGATCAGCTTACGATGGTGAAGTTGGTTCATAATATCAATCTCCTTCTTGATCAGTTCCTTCTCCATAGCGCCAGCGACCGGTATGAACTTAGCCGCGAAGTAGTTGCCTGTCGCCCTCTCGCGGCAACGGTGGACAACACCGAACGCGCCTGTACCTACAACAGTACATGACACCTCATGCCTCTGCTTGTGTAAGTTGCTTTGAAACTTATTGCGTTGTCAAGATAGATTGTTTTTGTTTGTGTATGTGTGCTACGATTTCGTGGATTCATATTTTAAATTTATTTTTTATCGAGATATTTATGGTAAGTAATTCAGAATTTAGAGCGAGTATAGTATATTTTTATTACAATTTTAAATTGCCTGGACTGCCTCGTTGGCCGAGTAGTCGCAAGTGCGACTGCCGGGCAAGGGGTCTCGGGTTCGATTCCCGGGTCGGGCAAAGTATTACTGGGTTTTTTAAAATTCTCAGTAGTAGCACGGAGTCTGGAAATGTGCCCGGTATATGGCAATAGGCTCACACCCTATTACATGGGACTCTAACAACTAGTGAAAAGTGGGTGTTACATTGTACAGTGGTAGAATGTGCACCTCTGCCTACCCCTTCGGGGATAAAAGGCGTGATGTTATGTTATGGAATTTTAAATAATTTTATAGTATTTATAAGTTTCTCCGTATATACCTTTACATTTCTTTATTTCTAAACGCTATAATCAGTCGTGACAACGCAAGTTTCATGGTCCATATCATATTAATCACTATTTTTATATTAATTGCTTTATTGAAGACATACTAAGTTAAAACTTAGAACGACTTCTATGTGTTTTAATTTAAAATTTTGTGTATTTTGATATATATGTCTAATATTTTCTGTATATTTAACTTAAAATATATTTTAATGTAGATAGTATATAGAGCAAAAACGTCAGAAACTATTAGACATAATAATTATGTATGTTTTAAAGTGTAATTTCTATATTTCTACGATTCCGTGCCAATATTATACGCCAATTGTCTACTTGGTGTAGTTTCGCATATTATTAATAAACTTTTTTGTATAATTAAAATAAATATACTAAAATATAATAACTTATTAAGCGAAAACCCGTGCATTCAATCTACTATATATGATACAAATAATATATAAATAAATTTTAATAAGGATAATGTAATATTTATTATGATAAAAAAAATATTAAGAAAATTAGGGTTACTGGAAATACGACCTAAAAGTAAAAATAATATTCTCGAGATAATTTATATATTTTTTAAAATTTTCCAATCACCCTACTATTTTTTCATGCGATTTTTTTCTACTAAAAATAGAAAAATAAATATTTATTTTTTATAATAAAATAAGTATGCGTGTGAGACAGAGAGATGCAGAGAAAGAGATGCACTACATCGATCTATTCACACACAGACCTCCGGCGCGCGACCTTCGCGACGGGGCTCTCACGAAGTCACCTGTGAATTATCACCATTTTTAATCACCACTTTTCAATGGGGATTTATGTTCAAACATACCTTACGACCAACGGCGAAGACTCAACATACATAACTATACAGAAAAAAAACGTAGAATAGATGTTCTTCGACATTGGTGATTAAGGTTCTAAAAATTAACACTTTGCATCGGTGATTAACATTTAAAGTAATCGCCACTTTGGCTTGGCGATTAAAAATCTACTTTAAAGAAAAAATCTACTTTATACTAAAAATTTTGATTTTTCTAAGGCACGGTTAGTATTTCTAAGGTTAATATTATAAAATTCTATAAAAACCTCAAGTGATTTCACAAGCAACTTCGTGAGTGCGTTTAGTTATTTTTATTTATTTATTTATGTATTTAACTATCATGCTTTATTGGAAAAAATTCTGAATATTTCCTATCAATTATTCCGAATGGTAAACAATGCAATATTTGGTTTTTACTTTGAAAATTGTATTTATTTAAAAATTGTGTTTATGTTTAGTGTGAGTCAATGAAATCAATAGAAAATTAATGTTGTTGTGTAAATGTGTGAGTGTGTGATTATGTTCGTAATACATTTTGCAATTCAGAAAACTTTTTTTTATATAATTCATGTCATGTTGCTACCTTCTTGAATTTTTATATTATCATTTTTATAGCATGTCTATTCATGCAAGTTTCTGTTTGAAATTCGGGTTTAGATCTATATCATACAGCATCCTAAATGAAGCCAATTTTATTCTAGATACAAAACAGTCAATCTTACTATTTTTCACACTTCTAACTACACATGCAAAACTATGTATTACGGACTTTTTATATTTCAACAACCTTAGTTTTATATCATACGGTATTCCGTCGACTTTAAAATGCAACTGAATGAATCAAACGAAATGCGACTTTCAAGTATGATCACAAAATTTAAATTCATTAAACTTTTGTCTTATAATTTTCAAAAATGAATTACATCGGTATATCCATACAATCACCACAATAATGACTTTCATTCAGCGAAAAGACCACGGTATTTTCAAAATGTATCATCAGTTCAGTAAAACCAGTCTAAAATAACCATTAACCATGCTTCTACCCACTACAACTTATATAGTTCACTTACCAATCTCTTCTAGAATGTCGTATTTGTCGTATACAGAGCAAGTATTGATGTCGACTGGTTGCGGCACGTATTTACTGTAAATGTCGAATACGTAGCTGTCGTAGTCCTTGATTGGTCCATGGTCTGCGTTCGTGCGGATACGCTTGCCTGTTTCGTCAACTGTAATTGAAGGAAAAAGTATTACTTAATTGAGTATATTGGTTTATAAAGATTTGCGCAATGGGTGTTTTTTGCGCATATTATTACGTATATAGCACAATATCTCAGATTATGTATTTATCAAAAGAATTATCTTTAAAGGAAATTCATGATGTAAGCCACTTATTTTATTTATTTATTTAATAACCATGGTCGTCCAACTGCAGGGCAAAGCCCTCCCTACCCAGTCGCGGAGAACCTAACGGGTAACCGGAGCTCCGGCTCGACGTGCAGGAGAAGAAACGGGGTGGTTTTTAGTCAGTAAGAGTCTGACACTCGCTTCCGCCCCATCCATTTTCCCCCCTAAAAAAAGGCCTCTCTACCTTCCTTCCACTCGTCTTTTCTTAAATGCCACAAACTAAACTCAAAAATATTCTTGTTGCATGATAATTTTCAAAAACTTAACCCCTAAAATTAGACCATAATCTAAGACTAAACTAAGTAAATCTATGATACATGTAATTTCCGATCTGAGTAATTATATCATCCAACTATTTGATAGCTTCTCCCCATTTAATCAATCTTATATTCAACATTTCTACTAAGATTCCTTCATAATGTATTGTAGCAGATTTTTTAAATTATTTCTCACCAGGATATTCCTTCTTCTGGAACTCCTTCTTGATGATGGCCTTGGTCTGTACCAGCGTGGTCGGCTCGCTAGGCTCCGACCTGCCGTAGATGTTCTCGGCGTACACTCTGAACTCATACTGCTTGCCTGGTACTAGGCCTGTGATCGCCATTGTTGTGAACCTGGGAAATACGAGGATTTTATAATTATAAGACAGTTTTTTTATTGAGTCAAGTTATTTTTGTAACAAGTATTGGATGTCCACAATAGTTAGGCATAACACAATAGCAGGTTGTTTAAAGAAAAGATAAACTCTACACTATGCTCGACTTGTACAAGACCATTTTTGTGATCTTTCTGATTAGTTTGAAATAATTTCAATGCGCAAATTTTGTGCAAACATATTTTAGAAATATTTTGCGCAACTGTTGTTTTTAGCTCTCTCTAGAACTTATTTTACTACATAACATCATCACGCCTTTTTATCCCTGAAGGGGTAGGCAGAGGTGCACATTATACCACTGTACAATGTAACACCCACTTTTTACTATTTATGTCATGAGTCCCATGTAATAGGGGGTGAGCCTATTGCCATATACCGGGCACAATTCCAGACTCCGTGCTACTACTGAGAATATTTAAAAACCCAGTAATACTTTGCCCAACCCGGGAATCGAACCCGAGACCCCTTGGCCGGCAGTCGCACTTACGACCACTCGGCCAACGAGGCACTATATCAACTTATTTTACTACTTTTCAAAAATAATTGAAAGCAATATAAAGTGATAGAACCAGGTAAAATATAAGTCAGCCATATCTTTTAAAACCCACCTAGTGTTTCCAACCCTTATCCAGCTGGTCATGGGATGTTCCCTCTTCTCGACCAGGTAGTTGGTGATATCGGAGCCGCCGTCCCAGACTGGAGCCTTCCAGCTGAGTGCCAGCGAGTCCACGCCGATGTTGTCCACCGCTGGGAATCGTGGTGGGTCGGGACGATCTGGAAATTGAATTTTCATATGAAATAAGTTATTTTATTAGTAAAAAGGTGCCGCATTTCTTATTTTCCAAGTTTTTAGAAAGAAGATTAAACAATTTGGATAGTACAGGTGCATACGTTAAATCAAAAAGTTATTATATTCAAATAGTTTTTTGATAAACAATAACTATTTATTTTCTTTTGCAATATAGGAAAAGAAAAGATGTGAAAGTTTATAATAATTACAATACTTCTGTTTGTGCTAATTGTTGTGTTCATATAAGATATTTTTCAATTAAAAAGATTCGAAAATTCTCAAGGTCTGAGACGAAATAAAAAGTAATGGTCTCAATTCTTAAAAAAAATGTTCGAACGAAAGATACTGACCGCTAATTTCAATGTTGATTGTGGCGGAATCCTGTCCAAGTTCGTTCTCAGCAGTGATCCTGTATGGTCCCGAGTCCAGTTTGCTGGCGTCGCGGATCGTTAGTATCGCGTGACGTTCTGAAATGCAAACACAATTATGTTAAAATTGATAAAGACGTCAATGAAAATATACCTATAACCCGTAATATTTAAATTCTCTATAATAATTGCTACAAAAAGCTTTTTTCATTATCCTCGAGTTTTATTCATCAATTTTTAAACTCCTAAAAATAAAAGGACGAGTTGCCCAATTCGACGGCATAAATTACTTAGAACCAAGATTGATACTTAGAAATAAGCAAACAACAGTGTTACAATAAAACATAGATCATTTTCTTTTTTTCTTTCGTATCTTTTCTCTTGTTATGTGTATATAAGAATCGTAGCAACTAACGTTCCAGTCTCTGCCTACCTCCATGAGAGACAGGCGTGAAGTTATATATGTATGTATGAATAAAATGAAAGATTTCCTTACCTTTCCTCTCAACATGGTAGTGGATACCAGACTCAATGGTCTCTCCTTCCCTGACCCATGTGATCTTAGGTATCGGGTGGCCGGTGAAAGGAATCTTGATCACTACGTTCTCGCCCTTGTCGAAGTACGCCGTCACACGGAAGCGAGGCGGCACGTTCAGTTTCGGTGCGGCTGTGGAATAAAGTGTGGTTGAGTATTTTTGTTTCATGGCATGGTTAGTTGAGTAAATTTGTGATATAAAATATTGAATTAAAAGGACAAAGATTTTCGCACATAAAGATGGGTGTGCTTGCTTAGTTATAACACAGACAGACAAAACAGATTCCTCCTAATTCACAAATTGATATTTTTGATCTAAGAATAGCATTCTGTTCCATGTTGTTCCATATGGGAATCAAACCCAAGCACGACGTAGTAGGTAGCCGGTTAGATATACTACTTGCGAAGCTTACACGGTCAGTGGAAGCTTCACGAATAGTATATTTAGTATCAAGATAATTTTCAATTTCTTTGCGCAACTTGCGCAAACTTTAAAAACATTTAGCGCAAGTGTTGCGCATAAAATCAAAATTTTATTAAACAAATATAAGTTAAAACTCACTCATAATCAGCAGTTCAGCCCTGGTTGACTTGACACCAGCGCGGTTGACGGCACGGCAGACGTATTCATCAGCGTCTTCTCCAAAGACATCCATGACAGTCAGGAAGTGGTTGTCTCCCTCGCTCCAGATGCGGTGACGAGGACCGTTTGTTATTTCGCGGGCACCTGCGTTGAAGGTAGAGTTTATTTAGTAAAATCATAGTAAATAATAAAGTTTTAATGGCATATCTTGATATTGGTTTATTAATAAATGTGTTTTTGTAGTAGGTGTTTACGCATTAAACTATTCATGTACCGACTTGTCTGTTTACAACTAGATTAATGAAATTAGGACATCTAGTTCAAGTATTACATAAGCAGAATTTTAATAATTAATTATCTTTTTAAAGAAAAAAACACTTCAGGGAACAATATTTTTAGTTAAGTTAAAAGAGACAGAATGATGCCTCATAATGGTCTAGGTACTCTAAAAAAACAAATTGACCTAGCCTGAAACATATTTCTTTTTTGTTTTTATTTCAATGCTTTCCTCTGGACAAAGTAACAAAACCCAAATTGAATAGTCTATATTGCTCAGATACTTACCCTTGTACCACGTGATGGTAGGTTTGGGTTGTCCAGTGATGGTGCACTGGAACTTGGCGTTGTGGTACTGGATGCAGTTGGCGTTCTTCAGTGGCTTCACGATCTCTGGCGGGGTGGCGGCTGAGGGAGAATTATGTTATTAGTTTAATAATGTAAAATTGTATAGAGAAGCCAGTGTATTTTCGACCTTATTACAAGTCATTAAAATTCTATTTGCAAAAACAATAAAGAAGATTAGAGTAACTTAACGAGCTGACAAATATATAGACCTCACTGTATTTTGAATCTTATTACAAGACATTAAAAGTGGAAATGTATTGCAAAAGAAAATATTGTGATAGCTTGACAAGATCGCAAGTCTACGCTTAGTAAAAAAATAGTATTGTTGGATGTTATAAGAGCCGAATAAGCAACGGTCTCTGATAAACCTGGACCTCATAAATAACGATCTCCAACCCGCCTGCTAAGTGTGGAGATCATGGTAAACCCTTCTTTTGTAGAAGGCTACCCAAGGTCTAGCAGTGGATTTTGTTAAAAACAGTAAATAGGAGAAGTTAATTAGTAAATTTGAGCCTCACCTTTAGGATCGACGACCTTGACCTGTTGGCTAGCGCTGCTAGGCGGCGACACTCCAGCCTCGTTCTGCGCGGTGACCTGGAACTCGTACTGGCGCCCCTCGATGAGGTTAGAGCAGTTCCATTGGTTTGGTAAGCAAAGTGTCGGGTTCACGCGCTGCCAGGTCGTTGTACCGACCTCGCGTTTGTCGATCCAGTAACCTGGTTGGGTAAAATTTTGGTTAAATGTGTTTTTTGGTTTGTAAAGGGTGTGCTGTGAGAGATTTTGGTGATTTGTCCTATTAGATGTGAGATTTTCTGTAACCTTTTTGCAGAATAAAATTGACAGATGATAAACAATTTTTGAAATCTGACAGGTATTTTTATATATAAATAGCAATTTTACACAGACAAAAGATTCGCTAGAAGGTGTTCGAATAGCTTATTACAAGACCAAGTAAGTATATTGACATTTAAATCGTTTGAATATGAGCTTAATTATACCAAATACCAATGACTTCTGAAACCCTACCCCTTTTATACCACAGTGAGTTAAAGCTTTTACCATTACATGAGTTACTCATAATGTTTTAACAGTGTACTATCACGGAAACGTACCTTGAATCCTAGATCCACCGTCACTCTCCGGTTTATCCCATTCCAGGTGGACGAAGTCTCCTCCGACCTCCAGGATCTTGGGGATGCCAGGAGCTGATGGTGGGTCGTATGGTGCCTTGGCCTGGAGATAAAACAAAAAATAAAATATATCATGACTGTTAAGTATGCGTGCAAATTAGGATTGTATGACATCGGAAGTCAATTTTACGACCAGAATTTATTAACTTGTGGCTAACTCAGGCAATAAAAAGTATGATGAGGTATTTTGAGCTGCGGGATTTGCACTAATATCAAATACTTTAGTCAGTCTTTGACCAATTTTGAATTCACCCAAAATTACTAATGGACTAGTAAATTTTAAAAAGTGTCTTATTTTGTTAGTGTCTGGAGAATACCACCAACAATACATCCAAACTATTTTAAAATTCACCTTAATCGGGCTAGGTCCTTCAAGAGCCGGTCCCATGCCATTATCATTAGCAGCATGAATCCTGAAGTTATACTCCTGTCCCTCCGTTAATCCTTGGACAGTGAACTTGGTGTCCCTCACGGAGGACGCGATAGTTATCCACGCCGTGCCCGAGATGTCGTTACGTTCGATGACGTAGTGAGTGACAGGCAGTCCTCCGTCGTATGTGGGAGGCTTCCATGCAAGAGTGCAGGAGTGACGCGTGATGTCTGTGGTCTCCAGAGGACCTTGTGGAGGTCCTGGTAGTCCGGTGACGGTGATGCTGAACGTGTCTGATGTCTCGCCTGACTTGTTCGTTATGGAGATCTTGTAAATGCCTGTTGGGGAAGAAATTTTATTAGTTATTTAATTTTTACTTTCCAAATTACAGAACTAATAATAATTAATGTAGTTTATGAGACTTACAGTTAGGATTTTATCCAAAAATGTAGATAAAGTTAACCTATACTTTTATACACACATCTCTATCTATCATTTTGGCAGGATTTTTACAGCAACAAAATATGTAGCAGCTTTTAAATAGAAAAGAAGAATCAACGTATTTACTTCTTATACCTCTAAAATCTATGTAGATGATGCTTTATGCATTCTCGATTCAATGGGAACAAAGTTGCAATAACTACTACATAATAATAAATTATATCAAAAAAACAAATGTTGTTTACTCAAATCACACATCGTGGTGGTTCCCAGACACCCTCTTACACACAACAAAGCCATCAATATACATTTGACTCACCCATATCATCCTTAGTGATATCCTTGATGAAGATAAGAATATAATCATCGAAGACGGTGTACTTGAAGTGCGGCGAGTCAGTGAGCTTGTGTCCGTCCCTGGCGAGCAGGACGTCCGCGGGCTGGTCCCCGCTGTACAGCACCTTGATCTTGGTGTTGTCGTGCTCCGGCAGGTGCAGGTCGCCCGGCATGCGGACGATGCGCGGCGGGTCTGGGGGCATTTATTGGATCAGAAGAATAGTATATTACATAACATCGAATTACGTAAACTCCTTTTTGTACATAATGCATTGTAGTAACAAAACAAAGAAATTATAATAGAAAGCATTAATATCTCGCTAGATATGTTTAAGTTACGGAAAAATTGCAGCGGTTATCTCACGAGCTACATAACAGATTTGTTCAAAAAAGGATTTATATTGCTTTATGGACCGCATTCGTGATGCTTTTGATATTATTACAGACACTTTGAAACATCCTACCACTTCAGAGTTGGTTTATTTAGGAAGTTCGGTGCAGTTTCTTTACAGTAGGTACTGATGGTGGCTACTGATAGTGGTTTTATTGAGGTTAGAATTGTACAAAACCCTAGATGTTTTTCGAAGGTCCCTCGTTATAAAAAACAGTGCATTTTACAGTTTTAGTGCTACCGTAAGTAATATAAAAATATGTTTAAATATTATATTTTATACTCACTTCCGATCTTAAGATGTCCAGTGCAGTAGATGAAACCGATGTTGTTGACAGCCTCGCACGTGTAGTCTCCCTCGTCCGCGTCGGTCGCCGCCGTGATGTTCAGGCGGAGCGTACCTTCGCGGGACTCCGCGATAAACCTGAATGAAGAGTGTTATACAGTTATTATATTTATTGATAATGAGGTAAAAAATTTACAGAATGCCTACTGATTAGTTTCATTATAATTGGCGACGATTTTATAGCCAAATATTGTAGTAACAAACTCAAAATGTAAGCACTATAACAGACTTGGGGATGAAGCTTAAGAGCCCATACTCGAGAGCTAAAAATTGCGGTCAATTGATCAAAAAATTATTTATCGTCTTGAATTTCCTGCTATAATCCCGGCTTTCTACCTTTTCAAGAAATCATAGACAAAAGTTTCTAAATTGATGAGACAGAAATCTCCTGCCACAAATAGAACGAAGACTAACAAGGAACAATTTCAATCGTAAGAAACCTCGACTATCTTCGAAAAAAATTTCATTCTCTTACCTGGTACCCAGGACGACTTCACGTCCGTTCTTGAGCCACCTCCCAGTGGGCACTGGGTTGCCAGTGGCGACGCACTCGAGAGTGAATGGTCTCCCGAGCGGCGCGCACGCGGTGGGCGGCAGTTGTTTCACCCACTCGGGCTTGGTGCCGCCCAACTCCTCGCCCGTGCGGACTGGAGTGGTGCAGCTCGACGGTTCCGACTTGCCTGCGGAGAGAATGGATGATTCAGTTATAGTTTTAAGATAAAATTCGATGAAATGTTTTTATGGGATAAGAGATAAATGTATGTCTTGTCTAATACTAATAATGGTCCATTTCTGCAAATAAGTAATTGGGTATTTGCCAACTGGTCATGTTCAATACTTTTTTGGAATTGTCAAAAACGACAGTTTTCTATGAATTCTGTACGAAATTGTGTATTGTGACGTCACGTTTCTTTAGTGTAACACACCATAGTCATTACTTAAAAATTTTGGAAAAATATTAAAATTAAGTTGGTCATAAAACCAATTAATGAAAGTGTGGTTATTTTTTAATATTTTATTGTATTGAACAGTCGAAATAATTTATTTTTGATTAAGGAAAGTACCCAATAGTATGGTTAACAGGATGTATCAAAAGTTTTAAACTAAACGATAAACAGATTAGGCACCATGAATAAAAAAAGCTTGGTGTTCATTAACTACATATTTCCTATTGCTAATCCACCTTTTAGTATTAAATTCACGACCAAAATTGTCAGTTTACACTGTGACTACTACGTCTACTACTACGTGAATCAAGTCTATTCAGCAAATAAAGACATTTGATTTGATACACAATCACTTTCTTATGATTGCATTTTCCATATATTTTTTTTATAATATTTTTCTAGCATAACATTTTTTGCGTGTTTTTGATGGAAGTATATACTTTATTCAGCAGTAGATATTCAGTTGAGGATTATGATATTAATGAAGAACTTACCAGCTGAGTTGACAGCGACGATACGGAACTCATAATCAGCCTTTTCATTAAGGTTCATGGCAGTGAAGGTGGTGTCCTGTACGTTGTAGTCGTTGCACTTTATCCAGACAGAGCTGCCGACGTCGCGGCGTTCGATTATGTAGCCGGTCACACGGGAACCTGGGTCAATTGGGGGTGTGTGAAAAATACCGTAGAAAGACAACATTAAAAAAAAACGTGGGACAACAATGGGATTTTCTCCTGTGTCGTGGATGCGTTTACAAACATACAAGTTAACATACACATGCCACCCAGACCCGGAACAACAATCTGTGTATCATACAAAGGATTGTTCCATGCGGGAATCGAACCCGAACGTTGCGCGACAGCCAGTTGCCGAGCCACCGCGCCAACCGTGCAGTCAAATTTGCAGTGATTAAGTTGTTTGCTCTTATACCATAAAACGAAAAAGTTGTCTTTGTAAAGATTTGAAAGTATCAAAGTGTTCTCTACAAAGACGATAGATACAAAATATAGTCTCCGATTTGAATATCCAAATTGTGAACTTAGATTGTAAATCTCTTGATTAAATAAATTTTTATGAGTGTTTAAATTCAATTATGTAGTCATCAACAAAATGAGGTTACAAATATTCAAACAAGTACATAACTACCCTTTCTTTCATTTTCATATTGCAAAATTCTTAATAGATGATATTATGATGATATCTCACCTCCATCATGCGCCGGTGGGTCCCAAGACAGGTCGACATAGTTCCTGCCGACCCTAACGACGCGGGGCGCGCGTGGCGGCGCGGGCGGGTTGGCCTTGCCGCGGACCTTGAACCGCTGCGAGCTGGCCGAGTACTTGCTCCAGCCAGCCGCGTTCTTTGCACGGACACGGAACTCGTACTCGTGACCAGGTTCAAGGTTGTAAGCCTGTGGGAGATTGGATGGTTGTGTTACAGGAGTGAAAAAAAGATATAAGGTTGAAAGAGTCTTCAAATTCAGTACTAAAGATACAAAAAAAACTTTAAGGTAATTTCTGGTATTTAAAAGGTCTTTTCTAAGGTGGAAAATTCATAAATAAAATGTTTGGTCCATGTAAATAGACTATTTTGACAATATTGTGTATCTTATTTTTTAATCTAGTTTATCTAACATCAACAGCAAATATTTACTGCCATCATTCTTAATATATTTTTAGTCAAATTGATTTTAACCATGTACATTTATACCATAAAATCTTCTAAGAATTCCTCTAAATTAATAGAGTTAGACTACTACTAATAAAAATCCTTATAAAGCCCCTCTAAATTTAAATAAAATCCAGTTGCAAAATATCCTCACCTGGTAATTGCAATCCTTGACGAGATAATCGGAGCTGTTCCAGATACCGTCCTGTACATCCCTGTACTCCAGTTTGTATCCCTGAATGCGAGCTCCGCCGTCTGATCGTGGTCTGTCCCAGATCAGGGAGGCTGCAGAGCCGTCCCAGTCGGTCACGCGAGGCATGCCCGGCGGGTCCGGAATCGTGAATGGGAACTGGAGAATAGGACCAAAATTATTATTATTATTAATTGAAAATCGGAAAAACCTGTCTATGTTTTGTTACATCATTTTGTGCCTCACTACAATGTTAATTTTGCTCTCAATATACATTAAAAATAATATTTCTCAGATGTGTTAAGAAATCCTCAAAATCATCTCCCATTTCTTGATCAATGGTGTTCACAATTAAGGCACACAGGTCACGTTGAGAATATGTTTTAGAAAATGTAAAAACTATCACAATTTTTATATAACCGATTAGACTACAACGTAGCAAGCGATTTTGGCTAACTTAATTAAATTATGTATGTTATGTTGAATCGAAATTTTATGATGAGAACCCTTATTTGATACATGAATAGTTTACACTACTTTTATGTAAATTAATGTAAAGAGGTTAAATACAAACCTTAGCAGTGATAGCATCATCCATGGTCAATGGGTCGGAAACTCCATACTGGTTCTCAGCGCGGACGCGGAACGTGTACTTGCGGTTTGGTTCTAGACCCATAACGTTGTAGTGGCAGTTGCGGACAAATGATGAGATCTTTGACCATACCTGTTGAGGAATAATATAATTAATTTATATAATAATCGGAAAATTATATCTCAGTATTATAATTTATTAGGACTTACAGAGCAACTAGATGAACAAATCACGATATAACAATTTTAGAAGATAGAAGTATTTGATGAACTGGCATTAAGTTATGCTTTCTTATAAAGAATATTGGAAGAATGTACGTACCTCTAAACATATTCTACAAAGAGTGCGAATGAAACATTTTAATTGTTTAATGTATAAATAAACTAGGCAACAATCTATTTGAAAGTAAATAATAATTAGAAAACATTTGTCAATCCTTTTTTGAAAGCCTAATATACCACTATACAAAAATATATACTTACTCCACTGTTATCCATCTTCTCGACCACGTAGTTGGTGATGGGAGATCCACCATCATCTAGTGGCGGTTTCCATGACAACGTGCACGTGTCTGGCGTGATGTCGTACGCGTCCAGAGGACCGACTGGCGGTGATGGCCTGTCTACTACCAGTACCTGGAAGAGATATGCCTTATATGAGGACCAAGGGGTTGATTTACGTAAGGTTTAAATGAGGACTGGGGTCCATTTTGATTGATAGTTTTGGAATAAAGTTACTATGATGTTGAAATAGAACTGCAATTTACTTTATTTGGAGATTTGTGGCTAGGACCTTTACAATAGTTGATTAACAGTAATAACATAAGAAGAGGCATTATTTCATTTACCAAAAGTGAATATAGAAATCGAATGAGTTTCAATCTCAAGTTTTTTAGTAAAAGATTTTTGTTTGAAGGTCAAAAGATATTAACCACTTTTCTTATGTACTATCTACTGTTTCCTTCTAGTATCTGATAATAATGATCTATGTTCAATATTTTAATCAAAAGACACTTACCCTGCATGTAGCACTGTCAGAACCTTCGCTGTTAACCAGCTGAATGGTGTAGGATCCTGTATCAGACCTCTTGGCAGGTGAGTTGTGGAACACAGTGTCCACGTCTGACGTCACGAAGCGAATACGGTTGTCCGGGAATACCTCCTCGTTGTTCACTATCCATGATACCTGGTAGAAGATATGATTTTGTTAGAACATTTTTTCTTATATTAAAGCTTTGTACCAATGACAGAAAGTCGTAAAATTGAATTGTGATATAGTCGAAGAATTGCAGTCTCACCTTTGGTCTTGGGTTGCCAGTAAACGGAACAGTAATCTTGATCTCCTCTCCAGCAATAACAGTGATATCCCTAAGGCTGAGATCGCTGGTGATCTTGGGCGAATTGGGTGGAGCGCAGGCCCTGATAGCATCAGAGCTGGCGGAGTACGGTCCTTGACCAGCAGCGTTGATAGCGGCCACACGGAACTCATACTCGTGGTTCTCAATCAGTCCAGTAACCTTGTATGTAGTATCAGGAATGTGTGCGTGAGATGCCTTCGTCCATTTGTCCTCAGTTATAAGTCGCTTTTCTACGACATAACCAGTAATAGGCGAGCCACCGTCGTGACGCGGCTTCGTCCAAGTGATCGTGATGGAAGACTCTGTCGTCTCCACGGAGCGAGGAGCTCCAGGTGCACCAGGCGGGTCGAATGGATGCCTAGCCTTGATCGGCTCAGTAGTCTGTGCTGGGTCAGACTGACCATACTGGTTCTCAGCCATAACCCTGAATTCGTAATCCTTTCCGACCGTCAAGTTCTTCACCCGCAAGAACGGAGTGGTGACGTAGCCTGATACCTTGGTCCAGTTGGCAGTTCTGCCCTCGCGCTTCTCAACCACGTAGTTGGTGATTTCGCCACCGCCATTGTCCTTTGGCGGGTTCCAGTACAGTGTAAGGGCTTCGCCTTCGAATTCGTCAGCCCGCAGGTTCTCTGGCTTTCCAGGCCTGTCGAGCACACGTACGTTGATGGTGGCCGTGTCGTAACCAGATGGGTTGCGCAGTTGCAGGCGGTACTGTCCTCCGTCTGACCTCTTCGCGTTCTTGACAACAAGAGACGCAGACTCTGGTGTAATCTTCTGGAATATTCTGGAATCGCCCTCAACATCAAGCAGGTTGTCGTCGGCGAACCATTGAGCAGTCGGTTGTGGGAAGCCAGTGTACGGCACGTGAATGGAGAAGTCTTCTCCAGCACGAACAGTAATGTCCCTGACTCCTCCAAGGTCCATGCACGGTTTGTTTGGCTGTTCAGCGATGATGATCTCGCTGGTTGGTTTGCTAGGATCTGAGCGGCCAACGTCGTTAACAGCGATGACCCTGAACTGGTATTCAGCACCTTCTTTAAGCGCAGGTACAGTGTGTACCAGGCTTGGAATAGGCACGTCATTGACGTCCTTCCAGTCCTTGTCTCCCTTGCCCTTCTGTTGAATGATGTAGCCCTTGATCTTGGCTCCACCATCGCTCTTGGGTGGCCTCCAGGACAATGTGACAGAGTCTTTGGTAACTCTGTCTGGTTTAGGCGCCTCTGGCGGGCTGGGCTTAAGTCTCTGTGTCTGTGCTGTGATTGGTTCGGTCGGCTTGCTAGGCTTGCCGGGTCCGGCTTCATTGACAGCAATAACGCGGAACTCGTAGCGGTTGCCTTCGCGTAAGTCAGATACAGTGTAGCATGTGTTAGGTGTTGGATAGTTGTTAACCTTGACCCAGTCACCTCCACGTTCTCTCTTCTCGACATAGTATCCAGTGATGGGTTTGCCACCACAATCTTTGGGTGGCTCCCATTCGAGAGAGCAGCTGTTGGAGCTGTATCCAGTGATCTTGGGCGTGTCTGGCGCATCTGGTGGGTCGAACGGTGACTTGGCAAGTGTAGGCTTGCTCTCCAATGGGTCGGAGACACCGTACAAGTTCTCAGCGCGGACCCTGAATATGTATTTCTTGCCTTCTGTCAAGTTCTTTACAGTGAACGAGCACTTAGGACAGAAGCCAGCGACTGTGCGCCAGTCATTAACTCCGAATTCAGCAACTTCAACAACGTAGCCAGTGATCTCGCTGCCACCATCGTCGGTGGGTGGTTGCCAAGTGAGGCTGACAGCGTCGTGTGTAACGGGTTGGCATAGAAGAGGTCCTTTAGGCACTCCTGGTTTGTCAACAACAATGACTTCAATGTCAGCGGAGTCTTTGCCGTGAGCGTTGGATGCTGTGATCGTGTATTTACCAGCATCTTCACGAACAGATTTCTCAATGCTGAGTTTAGTTTCATCAGCCTTAGTTTCAGCGCTGACTCTGTGCGAGGGTACAATAGGAACTGATCCCTTGGTCCAGGAGATGGTCGGTGTGGGCGCGCCACTGATTGGAATGTTGATATTGATAGGTTCGCCAGCACGGACCTTGATCTTCCTGCCAATGAGGTGATCTAATTTCAGTTTCGGGCTCTCCTTCATAGGTCTAGCAATGAAGACGTTGGATTCGTCGGAAGGCTGTCCAGGTCCAGCAGCGTTGACCGCCGATACTCTGTATTCGTACTGGTGACCTTCCTGTACCCTTTCGTCATTGTATTCGTTCAACCTGACTGGATCCTTGTTCAGTTTGATCCAGCGGCCAGTAGCCTTGTCTCTCCTCTCAACGTCGTAACCAAGGATGTTCGATCCTCCGTTGGAGATAGGCGGCGACCATCTGATGTTGATGTGGTCCTTGTCGGCAGCAATAAGCTCTGGTTTGCCAGGCTTGCCAGGTACAGTGTACTGGTTCTTGGCAATGATTGCCTTGTCTGTGACGAGTGGCTCAGAGCGACCTTGAAGGTTCTCAGCGAATACTCTGAACTCGTACTTGGTACCTTCCGACAGGCGTGGTACAGTAGCGTGGTTGAATTTCGGGTTGATGTAAGTAACAGCTGGTACCCATCCACCTCCGTGGGTGAGGTCACGTTTCTCAATGACGTAAGCAGTAAGCTCACTGCCACCGTTGTCCTTGGGTGGTTTCCATGACAACGTGACGGACTGTGCAGTAATCTCTTCGTATACGAACGGAGGTTGTGGTGCTCCGGGTACATCAAGTACAATAAGCTCGAAGCTTCCCTCATCAG
This sequence comes from Spodoptera picta, assembly GCA_038387885.1. NCBI lineage: Eukaryota > Metazoa > Arthropoda > Insecta > Lepidoptera > Noctuidae > Spodoptera > Spodoptera picta. The sequence continues at coordinate 253,565 of JAZHFQ010000269.1, forward strand.
TACCGGAATCGTTCTTCAGTTTCAGGTTGTACTTGCCAGCGTCTGAACGCTTGCAGTTGACAGTGTGTACAATAGTATGGTGACCAACAATAGTGACTGTTGTCCTCTCGTTGGCTACCACTGGCTTGCCATCACAAGTCCATGTGACTTCAGGAGTAGGCTCTCCAATGAAGTCCACATCCATGTGGAAGATGAGTCCAGCCTTAATGCGGATCTCCTTAAGTGGTGTAAGAATCTTAGGAGCCACGAATCTGTCCTTAGCTGTGATGATGTCAGATGGCTCGCTAGGCTCTGATTGACCAGCTTGGTTCACGGCGATAACGCGGAACTCATAGTCCTGGCCTTCAGTTAGATCAGGTACGGTTGCCTTGTTCTTGCTAGGAGGCACATGGACAGCATTCACCCAGTAGGGGCTGCCCTTCTCCTTCTTCTGAATGATGTAACCAGTGATTGGTGATCCACCATCAGACTTAGGCTTCTCCCATTCAAGGTCGACGTGGTTCTTGCTCCAGTCAGTTGCCTTAGGTTTGCCAGGAGCGGATGGCTCGTCAAATTCGTTCTTGGCGACGATAGCACGGTCCAGCTCCAAAGGCTCAGACTGACCAATAGCGTTGACAGCGCTCACTCTGAACAAGTATTCCTTCATGTGGATCAACCTGGTTACTTGGTGCGATAGGAAAGTGCTCATACCAGCATCAGACCAGGTACCACGCGACAGGTCCATCTTCTCAATGACGTAGTGGAGGATCGGTGATCCACCATCGTCCAAAGGTACCTTCCATGATAGCGAGCAAGATTCCTTGGTAACGTCTGATACGACCAAAGGTTTCTCTGGCCTCGAAGGTCTGTCGAGGACGGTAACTTGAGCTGCAGCAGAGCAGACTCCGAGGTCGTTCTTCAAGGTCAGTTTGTAAACGCCTCCATCAGCGCGGACGGAGAATGGAATGTCTAGAATGACCCTGTTGTGTAGAATCTGGATATCGATCCTGTCTGATGGGTGGACCACCTTGCCGTTGATCTGCCATTCAACAGTTGGTTTAGGCGATGCTTCGATCGGGATTTCGTATTGGATCCTCTGGCCAGCCTTGACAGTCTTATCTGCCAAGAGCATTTTGTCAAAGTGTGGCGCACAGAACCTGGCCTTAGCCACCTGTGGTGTGGAAGCATCACTGGGCTCTCCGTTACCGGCCTTGTTGACAGCAATAACCCTGAACTCGTACTCCTCACCCTCTTGGAGGTTAGGTACGGTAGCAGTAGTCTTGTTTCCAGGTACAGTCGCAGCGACTTCCCAAGGTCCGTACTTCTTCTTAGCCTCGATGATATAGCCAGTGATGGGTGAGCCGCCATCCTTCTTTGGTGGTACCCATTCGAGGTCCATGTGATCTTTGTCCCAGTCCTTGACAACTGGAGTTCCGGGTTTGTCTGGAGTACCGTAGGGGTCCTTGGCAGTGATTGGCTCGTGTCCAACAAGAGGCTGTGATTCGCCATGTTTGTTGACAGCACGGACACGGAAGTTGTAATCGTGGCCCTCGATGAGGTGGTCGATCCTGATGCTGCAGGACTGGACCTCACCGGCTGGGATCCAGCGCATGTTTTCTTGGTCCATCTTCTCGACGACGTAGTGAGTGATTTCTGCACCACCGTCGTCCTTGGGCGGCCTCCAGCGCAGAGTGCAGCCAGACTTGGTGATGTCATCAGCTCGGAGAGGACCTTCAGGTGGTGTCGGCACGTCCATGACTGTGATCTTAACTGTAGCTGTGTCAGTACCGTTGATGTTCCTGGCTTTAAGAGTGTAAGTGCCAGTGTCAGCCCTCTTAGCGTCAATGACACGGATCTTAGTGCTATGAGCATCATTGACAATCTTAATCCTGTCAGTGTTCATGACGAGGTTGTCACCATTGAACCATTCCTTGGTAGGAGTAGGCTCTCCAGCGACTGGTACGTCGAGGTCGAAGTTCTGTCCGACCTTGACCTTGATGTCGAACATGAAGTTCCTGTCGATCTTAGGTGGAAGGTTCTTAGGTCTAGCGAGATGTGGTGCAGTTCCATCGCTAGGTTCACCTTTGCCGGCCTTGTTGACGGCACGGACGCGGAACTCGTAGGTGTTACCTTCGATAAGGTCTGGGACCTTGCCTGAAGTGACGTCACCCTCGATTTGTGCGCATTCCTCCCAGTCGGGAGAAAAGCGATCCTTCTTCTCGATGACGTAACCGGTGATGGGTGCTCCACCATCGGTCTGTGGTCTGGTCCATTCAAGTTCGACGAAGTCTCTGTCGAAGTCCTTGATCTTGGGCGTGCCAGGCTTGCCGGCGACGTCGAATGGATTCTTGGCTTCGGTCGCGTGTGGTGTGGTGAGAGGCTCGGACTTGCCTTGCCTGGAGGGTAACGAAATAACGATTATAATAATAGTTTTACTTGGATTAATTGATCGAATACATTTGAAAGAGTAAACGTTAATAAAAAATCTGAAGAGCGAGTTAAATATCTCCTTTGGTTGGTATGCAATTACAATTTAGTCAGAAACTGACAAAGAGTGGGAAAAATTTGCAGAAATAAGTTAGAATTAATTAGCATATTCGACTGCTTCCTTCTTTGAAAAAATTCTCTGTCTTTCGAAAAGTCATATAACAAACATTAATAGAAATAAAGACACCCACCTATTAACGGCTCGGACTCTGAACTTGTATTTATGTCCAGGCGTGAGTCCTTCAACAGCGAGGCTGGTCTTCGGTCCGTCTGTTTCTCCAGCAGTGACCCATCGTCCAGTGGCCTCGTCCATGCGTTCCACCACGTACTTGTCGATGGGCTGACCGCCGTCGTCGGCTGGTGGGTTCCAAGACAACTTGGCTCCATTGGCGTGGACATCGGAGACCTGGTGAAGAGTGAAAAGGTTTAAGAAGCTATTGAAAATCATGAAATTAATCTGTAGATTCTAGCTATACAATAAGTGCATTATGAAACTTTATTTATCAAGATATTTGGGACACAACGTGAAGATAGAGATTTTGATAACGGTCAAATTCTATCTCTTTTTACAGCTTCCTCTGCTGTCTAGAATAAATTTATAGAACAAATTCAACAGCTACTGAATCCAGAGAGAGCGAAAGTCAAAATAATATTTATCAATGTCTAAACCTAAAACGTATAATGGACTTTATCATAAACTTGAGAAACTCTTTGATTTCAATAACATTACGACAAAAACAATAATTTAACACTAAACCTACCTTGAGTGGTCCTCCAGGTGGACTAGGCACGTCCAGCACAATAACTTCGACTTCAGCCACATCCTTGCCATTGCTGTTCTCAGCTGTAATGGTGTACCTTCCACTATCAGCTCGCTTGGCTGACTTGCAGTTCAGCTTCGTGTTATAATCTGAATGCTGTACTTTGACGTCACCGCCAGATTTGACTTCCTTCTTAGCCAAGAACCATTTTGTTTCTGGCATTGGTTCACCGGATACCTGGAAATAGATGAAGAAGAATTAAAAAAGAAAGATAAGGTTTTACTACCTATTTGTATAAATATCGACTTATTAGTATGTGTCTTACCATGGATTTCCATGCTAGCATAGAGAAAAAGATATTTTAAATCAATAAAAAACTTTCATGTTCTTACCTACGTTAGAGATTTACACAGAACCAAGTTATGGTAGGAAAAGATAATACTAATTATTTTTAATTAATTCATGTGGCAATACTACATCAAACAGTTTTTACTAATCTAATATGAAAATTCCTTATCTTGGTCCAAATAGCAATAATCACAAGTTCAGTGACAAAAAATAAAACATAGTCTTACTAACCTTGACATCGAATCCGAACTTCTGTCCGACTTTGATCTTGATGTCGATGAGGTTGGTCCTGTCGATCTTGGGCGCCAGGTTCCTGGGCTTGGCCACGATCGGGTGGGTGCTGTCACTCGGCTCGCCCGGGCCGGCTTTGTTGACGGCACGGACCCTTTGGTAAGAGAATAAATACAATTAGTAAATGCGATTGATCTATCTATATATTAAAAAGAAACTGTAAGATACACTATAACTCAAGAACCACTGAATCAATTTGAATGAAAATTGGTGGGTTCTATGCTACTGAACTAGGAGACGGACATAGGATACTTTTATTAAATACTTTTTACCGAAAGGCACGAACGGGAACGGAAAAAACGAGTTTGAGCGAGAAGAAGCTAGTTTTTATAATTTAAAAGTTGATTTAAACATATTAGCACTAACTTTTTAGAGACTTGTTAAGACTAATAAATTTTTTGATATCACAAAAGGCAAAATTAGTTGCTCCAATAGAGTAGAAATAATGCACATCTAGCACTGGTTTTTAAAACAATGAAACATCAAACAAAACTATGGATAGGTTCCCCATAGCTTTAAGGTCCTGATCCTGGTCTAATTGAAATAAATGATTATTACTTTTTTGACTTTTAACCCAGTTCTAACCTTCGATAATAGTGACACATGAGTACCATCATAACTGATCAATCCCCAAGCGGTCTCTCTACAAACTCCATTATCAACCTTATTTCCGATATTTAGAGACTACTTTTGTATGACAAATTTTTAGGATTTATATCAGGTGATTGTGTACGAGTTAAACAAAGGCAAAAGAAGCTACCAACCTGAACTCATAGGTCTGTCCTTCAATGAGATCAGGCACAGTACACGTGGTCTTATCCGCAGGTACTTCGACCGCCTTCTCCCAGTTGCCGAACTTGTCCTTCTTCTCAACGATGTAGCCCTCGATGGGGGCGCCACCGTCTTCCCGTGGTGGGGTCCATTTGAGGTCAACGTGGTCCTTGTCCCAGTCTGTCACTGATGGAGTTCCTGGCGCACCTGTAAATAGAGGAGCAGAGTTTAATCTTTGTACTTGAAGCTTGTAATTTCTAAATTAAATTAAAATTTTTGGTTTATGCAATATTTTTAGCTGGTAATTTCACGTCCAACTATAGTAAATAATGGAGTAAAAACCTTTTCTTTTTATTACTATAGATATTTTAAGCAAGATAAACTTACCAGGTTCGTCGAACGGATTCTTAGCGACGATAGACTCCTCAGAGATGAGAGGTTCAGACTCTCCCTCGGAGTTGACAGCGGACACACGGAACTTGTACTCCTTGCCAGGAGTCAAACCGGTTACTTCACATTCTGTAGAAAAAATTTCAATTAGTGTTAGGGAAAAATTGATCTTATGTTGAGGTAGTAAGATGCTATTTGTTTTGGCTAGTTGTTTATGCTTAAGTGATCTACTACGGTGTTTCTTTAGTGTAACTATAAGCATTCAAAAAGTGTTTTTATGTGCGTGATAGTATTTAAAACTATTCAAATTCATTCGTGAATGCTAATGTGACAAATATATGCGCAGGCGCTTGTTTAAAAATAGTAATACCATATAGGTATAAATCAATCTAGCTTCAAAAATGTTTACTGAAAGACAATGATTGCATTTTCATTCGTGTAGCATTGAGAAAAAAAAAACAATGTTTTTGTTGGTGTAAAATGACGGAAATTTAACTACCTATGATGTGCATGTATTTGGATATGAAAGACAAAGAAGATAATTCGATAAATGAGTGAAGATATTCACGTATCGATAATCGACCCGTGTATAAAAGTGTATGCAAAAAATTCATTCGTATGATGTTGAGTAAAAATCACTCGTCGACAATGTTATGTTCGATTTGATAATATTGTGATTAAACTTTCAATCGATAATAATCTAAAATGAAGACATTCCATTGTATATCTAAGTCTTACGTGGTTGTGGACGTTCAGGTTCATTTGGGTCGAATCCTGGGTAAAAATCAATTTGTTTTCACTTATCTATATTATTGTAATTCCTAAGACAATTATGTTCTTTTTTAGTCGTTTATGTGTTAAAAAATCTTCTGTAACTTTGTAATTTTGTTTTAGTAGCAAACTATTTAGCTTTTAGTTATCGGATTCTGAATTGAAAGTTAGAATCTAACGTCGCAGTCATCATAGTAAAATTATACATTTATAACTTAACATAACATCACGCCTTTTATCCCCGAGGGGTAGGCAGAGGTGCACATTATACCACTGTACAATGTAACACCCACTTTTCACTATTTGTGTTATGAATCCTATGTAATAGGGGGTGAGCCTATTGCCATATACCGGACACAATTCCAAACTCCGTGCTACTACATTTATATACAAAATAAATTAGAAATTGGTCATAATTATTGATATTTGCACAAATAAAAATCAAAATGTATCTAAAGTCTACTTACTAGGCTCATCGGAGCGGGCACACGGCACCCAGCATCCAGTCTCAGTGTCCAGTTTGTCGATCTGGTAGTACTCGATGGGGGCGCCACCGTCGTCTTTGGGCCTCTTCCATTTGAGGGTAGCTCCCTCCTTGTGGACGTCTGAGATCTGATGATGAAAGGTAAAAAAGGGGTTTTAAAAAAAGATTTCGTTAAGTTTTTGAATGTACTGTTGACGCGGTGGCTGGTCAACCGGTCTCCGCGCAACGTGTAGCGGGTTCGATTCATGCACGGAGTTGTGTGATCCACAAATTGTTGTTTCGATTGGGTCAGGGTGTTATGTATGTTTGTAAAAGCACCAACGACACGGGAGAAAACCCTAGAGAGGGCCACGTTTAAAAAAAAACTTTTGATCTGGATGCCAAGAAGAACTTTAACAGAAAGTAAAGTATAGTTAGACCTTAGATGGCCTTACAGAGAGACTATAAGGCGTTCTTATGGCTTTAAGCATAACCACAACTACATGAACACTTGAATAAATCCTTAAACAGCCAACTATTACCCAATCTTTCTCGCGGACTAAAACCAAGTCACTCAGAACTGCCATTTTACATAACATCACGCCTTTTATCCCCGATAGGGTAGACAAAGGTTCACATTACGGCACTCAATGTCATTTTACACTATGTAACGCCTACTTTTCACTATTTATGTTACGAGTCACATGTAATAGGGGGCGAGCCTATTGCTGTATACCGGATATTTTATCACCAAAATAAATTATTATCCCCAAAAAACCCAAATCTCCTTTACCTGCAACGGTCCTTCAGGCTTCATAGGTTTGTCAGTAACCACCACGTTGATGGTGACCTGGTCCTTGCCGCTGGAGTTGACGGCAGTGACGGTGTACTCGCCGGAGTCGTCGCGACGTACTGGACGGATGACCAGCTTCGTGAAGTATTCCGGACTGTCTATCATTACTGCCTTCGATGGGCGGAGAGGCATGTTCTGGTATCTGGAGTGGAATTCAAGGTGATTTAGTATAATTTGATATGATGAAACAACCCTTAAACTGTCAAACACCGCGAGGACACCGATGACCGCAACCTATTGTTCATTGTTCTTTAATTGTGTCTATAATGACGGTACTCAAACGGTTAAGAAGTAAAGAGAAATATATGTCTAATATTTTTTTTTACCTAACTTACGGACTAATTAAATTTTTTTTTATACCCCGTCATCATCCCAATTAGACCTGAAACCTGATATTCGACAGTTAAACATGAAAACTTTCGACCAACGAAACCTTCGTCAATATTTTTATGTTATGAGTAAAATAAGGAGCTACACTCCATCTTGCTTACCTCCATTCAACAGCTGGAGCAGGCTCTCCAGTGATAGCGGCCTCCAGCTTCAAAGTAGATCCAGCAGAGATGGTGACATCTCTCAGGTGACGCCTGTCGATCTTCGGAGCCAAGAACCTTGGCTTGGCCACGAAGTTCTTGCTGGCTTCCGAGGGTTTACTCTGACCGGCCTTGTTGATGGCAATCACACGGAACTGGTATTCGTTGCCTTCGATTAAGCTGGTGGTGAATAAAATACAAGAATAAGGTTTGGTGGTCTTACTGCATTGTAATACAGACCTATTACTATGCACAAGTCGATCAAAATCATCAAGAAACCCAATAACTTTTCTCCAACTTGGGCATTAAAACTTGGACCTCTTCCCTAAAAATTGCGTATCAATGCGTATAAGAACTGTTTATCTTGGTGCGTCTAATGACTATCTGGTATACCATGAGTTTAGATACAAGGTAGTCAATTGATTTGGTTATTTTTTCGTGATTAAAATCGCTTTTCAAGATGATAACCTGGTACATCTTAGAGCTGATAATGACCATGAATACTATCTATACCTCTACATATGTATAATAAAATCGTAGGAAAGTAAAAACTATACGATATTTTATACTATCGAATATTTTTTAAAAGAATGCTTTTAAATCACGCGATTTACAATCGACACCGGAACCAAAAATATGGTTTTAGAATTTTTGTCTGTTTGTCTGTATGTATGTGTCCGGGATAAACTCAAAAAGTGCTGCATGGATTTAATTAAAATTTTGACAGGTCAGGTCAACACATAGGCTACATATTATCATGCTATCAACTACGGGGGAGGAGCTGTGAACCTCTCAGCTAATTGATTTTGAGTTTCCAATTCTTCATACAACTTACCCATTAACAGTGCCAGAAGGTGTAGGTGTGTGTGTTTCCACAGCCTTCTCCCACAGAGGAGAGTATTTGTCCTTCTTCTCGATGATGTAACCAATGATGGGAGACCCTCCATCCGATAGCGGCGGCTCCCACTTGAGGTCCACGTGGCTGGCCGACCAGTCGTCTGGTACTGGGGTGCCGGGCGCGTCTGGGATAGCTGTGGGAAGGAAGTAATCAAATTAATTTTTGAAAGTTCAAATTTTTTTTTCTATATGCAGGTATATACTATATGCAGGTTTTTCCTTGGGTTCTTTTTTAGTTGATACTGTTTTGAGTAATTATTAGTTTCGATTTATAAAATAATAATAATAATCTTTATTCAGTATAAATGTAATAAGCAATGTAGACTGTATAGAGTTAGATGCCCGAAAGTCAGAATAAACCCTTCTTGTTGTGATTTTGAATGATCTGTGATCCCAGTTTTCATTCATCAAGTAGTCCAAGATATCGAAAACAATATTATTATTGATACTTTATCTTTCTTCAGTCCCTCGATATAATACCAGTATTTTATGGTTACACTGACTTATAACAGAAGCAGGTAAAATATACTTACTGAATGGATCCTTGGCGATGATGGAGCCGAATGTCTCCAGCGGTTCCGATTCACCTTCCTTATTCAGCGCCTTTACGCGGAACTTATACTCGTGACCGGGGATCAGGCCATCGACCTGTATACACAATTTAGGCGACAGTCTGTTAGTTAAAAGACCTTTCTTCAAGTCAAATATCTCTTCAAAACCTTTAATCGATTTTCATAACATAACATCACGCTTTTTTATCCCTGAAGGGGTAGGCAGAGGCGCACATTACGGCACTTAATGCAACTGTACAATGTAACACCCACTTTTCACTATTTATGTTATGAGTCCCATGTAATTGAGGGTGAGCCTATTGCCATATACCGGGCACATTTCCAGACTACGTGCTACTATTGAGAATTTTAAAAACCTATTAATACTTTGCCCGACCCGGGAATCGAACCTGAGACCTCTTGCCCGGCAGTTGCACTTGCGACCACTCGGCCAACGAGGCAGTCATTTTCAGTAACCCTAATTAAGGATCGATTCGTTTTTTTAGAAGCAATATAAATGCGGCGGTGCAATCACTGTACTGAAGTCATTACGACAAGATACTATAGCATATTTTTTTAAACTTGAACCATACCTCCATCTCCGGCACATTTCCGTGTGTCTTGCCAACAGGCAGCCAGGTTCCAGTCTCCGTGTCATACTTCTCGACGAGGTAAGCCTCGATGGGTTCCCCTCCATCATCCTTAGGCCGCTTCCACTTGAGGGTGCAGCCGTCCTTGTGGATGTCTGATACTTCCAGTGGACCCTCGGGTTTCTCGGGTTTGGCTGATGAGGGAAAAATATTGTTTTATTGTTTGTTTCATTCAATACCGTAGATGACAACTAGTCAAATTAATACTTTTATCGAGACGTCAAAAACGATACTCTTCTATGAATTTTGTACGAAATACCATCTTATGACGTCATCATATTTTCGCGTCAAATATCACACTTATATCTAAAAAAAATGCTAGTTTAAATCGAAAATTAAGTATATCGGCGAATCAATTAATGAAATTATAACTATTTTTCAATATTTAATTGGACTGAATAATCAAAATAATTTATTTTTGACCCTGGAAACTACCCAATTATTTTAATTAAATCTATGTTTTTGCTTGCTTACTAATAGAGCATTCTAGGTCCTTTTATAGCTCTATTTTAAATATTTTTAGATTTCTGCTATATAAAGATGTAGATCGACTTACGCTTAAAGCCATTTTACTATAGATTTCTGAAATATACTCAAAACTCAAATATTTTTAGTCAGTGAGTCAAATTCTAGCTCATTATTTTTTTATTAATATTTAAAGTTGTTTTAAGTATTTATTACGAAATATACTTACAAGTAACAATAATCTCTAGCTCGGCGGTATCCTGTCCGTACTTGTTGACGGCCTGTATCTTGTAGGTGCCGGAGTCCTTGCGGCGCGGGCTCGAGTGCTGGTACTTACTCAAGTACGGCACATTCACCACTGGAATATGAACAGAACATATAAATTTATTTATTTAGCACGTGGTATCTGTTAGTGTAAAAAGTGGACGCTGAATTTATTCGGACTGCCAAAATAAAGTAATAATTTTGTCCTATGATGACGACATTATTATACCGACTTCAAAATAATCAGCATGAAGAATGAAAAAAGATACACTTTCAACACCTAAATCTGTTTAAGGTATTTCTTACTGCAGTTTAAGTTCAAAAATAACTTTAATGTATGCCAAAGTTTAATCTTTTCTTTGTTTAGTTTTTTCTTTAGCAAACATTAGCACTGAGACTTTGAAAACATTATAACTAAACTAAAGGTACATAAATTAGCCAAAATTACTGTATAATCACTACATAGTAACAAAGTCGCTATCCGCCGTCTGTCTGTCCCTATGGATGCTTAGATCTTTAAAACTATGTAACAGGTTTTGATGCCGTTTTTTTAATAGATAGAGTGATTCTTAAGGAAGGTTTATATGTACAGTACATCCATATTACACCCGTGCGAAGCCGGGTAGTACCATATAAGTGTATACTCACACTTCAATCCATTGCCACTGCTGACAGACTTTCCGTTCAGCGTCCATGTGACATCAGGCGCTGGTTCTCCAGTGACCTTGACGTCCAGCGAGATAGGCTCGCCTTCACGGACCTTGATTGTACGCAGGTTGCGACGATCGATCTTTGGTGCCACTGGGGAAAAACAATAAGGAGATTATAAGTAAAAAAATACCATCAGAGGCTTCGATCAACAATAACAACTAGATATCGGGTCGGCGCAAGAAAATCGTCTCGACAAATAAGAGCTCACTTGAGAAGTGAGCTCTTATTTTGTTTAGTATGCTCCAAACACGGCCAACGTACTCACGTCTCACGATGCCGCGGTGTGTAATTGCAAGTTGCAAAAATAATAACCGAAAAAGCAGTATAACGGCCGGAGTGTCTTACTTTTGATAAGTACATAAAGTATAAGTTATATTTTAAGCTTTTAAACTAGTAAATAATATCAAATTAGACAAAATTACCAATTATAAACCAACGCCACCAATGTTTGTGCGTGTGTTGGCGATCCCTTGGCCAAGCCTCGCCAACACGCATACAAACATTTGTTTAAACAGAACAGAATGCATGGAGTCGATTTGTATCGTAAAATAAAATTGTATTTGTAACCTGTTCGGAAAAGAATATCTAACCTATGGAGTTTCTTGCTCGTTCTTCTCCATAGGAATCTACACTTTGGAATGAGCAAATAGCTTCACTTTTAAATTTATATTGTTGACGTTCAAAAGTGCCTTCCTGGTCTAACTGATATAAATGATTTTGACTTAGACTTACCTCTAGACTTTTAATGTTAAAGTAAATAAACATATCATACACAAAAACGTACCGCTAATAAAAATAAGTGATGTATACTAAGATCCCGAAATCTTAATTATCATATTATAAAATTATTTTAGTGTCCAACGCGACTCCATACATACCTCTTGTAGCAAAATTCGAAATTTGAAGAAGCAAAACGAAACAAATCAAAACGATATAGATCGCAAGACAATAATGGAAAAAATATCTTTATTTGTTCAAACTTAAGGTTGAATTCAAACTACATATTGTATAACTTATGTCTTTTAATTTCTACATGACAGGAGTTAGAAAATACTTTTCTCGTCTTATGTGACGAATGGTCGTAAGTATTAGATAATATATTTTGACGATTTATGACTGTAGTATTACGTGCCATGGTTGTTATTAGGTTGAACTTAAAACTAATTTAAAACATTTTTCTCTGTTTGTTTTTTTTACTATTATTATTCACACGGACAGAACTGGAGCTTGATTTTGTACGTAACCCTTTATCTAGTTGCTATTGTTGATCGAAGATCAGAGGGAAGAAAGAGGAGATTTTAGTAAAGTTCACCATTGCAGCCGTTCGGTGATACAGTAAGGTAGATTAGACAAAATTATGTCACTATTTCTGTTCTTGCTGTGGGGTCCAAAAAAAGAATAAAGATCACTATGGATATATTTTAAACTGTCATTTCTAACCAGCCAGGAGGCAGTGATAAGCTGGTCCTTAATCTATCAGTGAACAGTCATGAGCTGTTGACGCTATCTCCACCATAAATAGACCAAGAATTTATTTTTTCCGACTTATTGCCATATGGCAAATGCATGAAAATCAAGAAATCAGTCATCCATACTTTTTTATTGTTTTTTACAACATCACATTTTCCTAAAGATTTTTTGACAATGACTATTGTTATGTCATTGGTAGGTATTTTTACCACCCGTAAAAACCAAAATACTCACGTCTCCTAGGCTTGCAGACAACAGACTTGCTGGCGTCGGAAGGTTCTCCCGGTCCAGCCTCGTTGACTGCCTTCACCCGGAACTCGTACTCCGTACCCTCGTCCAGGTTGGGGACTGTCGCCTTCTCATTGTCGTTGGGACCGACCTGGTGGATGAAGGAATACAAGGGATTAGCAATGTAATGTAATTTTAAGTGTGGGAGAGTCGTGATTCGAGCCCAAATACTCCAAATTCCCAATAATCCTCAAATTCCTAATCCCCAAAAGGCCTGTAACGCACTGGTGACGCCTTTGGTGATCTGTCTCCCCGTTTACCGCCTTATCCTATAAAATATGTCCTTCCAGGATGTCCAGTATATCATTTTAGTTATTTTATTACAGCTCATCACATTATCATCGTTCCTAATTGAAAAAAGTGTATAGACCAACATGAGGAACATTTTTTTTATCAAAGTCGATGCTAAGATAAAAAAAAAAATTAAGAAGAATCGAGTGCCAAGATAAAAAAGTTAAAGATAGACATAAATATGAGTCCCAATGCAGGTACTGCAGGGACTATACCTAAACATAGGGCACTCTGTAATTCTAGCTAATAATTCAGAAACCGAAAAACCTGTACTTTACCTAACTCAAAATTCATCCTAAAACTTACTACTCGACAACCATACTACAATCCTTTGACTGCACAACTAAGTTCTATAAATCCTAAGTTCACAATCTCACCTCACAAGCCTTCACCCACTTGGGTGATCCGACCTCCCTCTTCTCAATGATGTAGCCAGTGATAGGTGCTCCTCCATCCTTGAGGGGTTTCTCCCATTTAAGGTCCACGTGATCCTTGTCCCAGTCCACCACTTCTGGTGTTCCAGGCTTGCCGGGTTCATCTGTTGAGGGAGAATGGATTTTATTGGTGTGGAGTTAGAATTTTAATTATAATAACTGTGGTTGATTAAAACTGGAACCTATTGGGGGCTAGAATTCAAAATAAGGTCTTTGATAGCCTTTAAACGTCCTAAAACTATATTAAAATGTCTCTATATTGCTTTAAAATTATGAAAAATCTCAAGAAGAGAATTTAACTGTTTATAAACCAGGAGGTAATATCTATCTACACTAAAACATTCTTTTTTAAAGAGATAGACCGTAATGATGATAAAGTTGATTTCACTCATAAAAATTATAAATAAAAAATGTACGAATTTCACTATAACCAATCTAGAGTAGTAAATAACTAAAATCAACACAAAAACTCAATCATTATTTTATAAACTGCGTTTAAAAAGCCGACTTCAACCCTCTTTTGAATTCGGCTAAGCCTTTGACTGCCGACAGAAAACTGCTGAAGGCGAATCCTCCGCTGACGTAGGTCACCGGTGCTTCGCGGCGGTTAATGTGTTAATTAACATACTAAAACCTACTCCTAAGTGTAACCAACCCTTTTTTGAAAACTGCTTCAAAATAGGTTTAGCTAATCGCGAGACAATCGCGCACAGACATACATAAAATAAAACAAACTGAGCACTTGTGTTTTCTTAAGTCGGTTAAAAAACCACTCACCGAACGGATTCTTCGCAATAATAGAGTGGTCAGCCTCAAGTGGCTCCGAAACTCCCTCATTGTTGACAGCGGAGACCCTGAACTTGTACTCATGTCCTGGCACAAGGTTCTCAATCTCCGCCTTCGGGTCCTTGGTCTTCATCGCCGGCATCCAGCGACCAGTCTCCGTGTCTAGTTTCTCGACCAAGTAATGGTCGATGGGGGCGCCACCGTCGTCTAGTGGCGGGTTCCATTTGAGTGTGCAACCTTCTTTGTGGACGTCTGAGATCTGTTGATAATGGATGGTTTTATTGGTTTGTGTGGTAGGTTATTTTACATTCATTGAAGGTAACATTAGAAGCATTGATACGATGAGTATAACTATAGAATGCGTGTAATATTGACTTTTTAAATGTAGCCTACTTTGTTCTTGTATTGAACATTTAATAAATAGAAATGTGATACAGATTATTATTAAGTTCATTCGACTGAAAAATCGCACCATAACTTATCGTAACTCCATATGCAGTAATCAGACGGTTAACCTGCTCACTTTAGTCTAAATTGTTCATTACGTTCTGAACTTTAACATCTTGATATAAAGTAAAAAATTCAATGAAAAAACTACAGACACCGTGACACTCAAAACCAAACTATATCCTAACATAAATAATGTTCAAATTCTACTAACCTTAAGCGGTCCTTCAGGTTTAGCAGGTACATCTAGTACATTAATCTGAATAGTGGCTTCGTCCTTGCCGCTGGAGTTTTCAGCTTTAAGGACATAAGTGCCGCTGTGTTTGCGTGAAGCAATGACTACAGATAGCTTGGTCCTGTAGTCTTCTACGTCTACCGTCAGATCCTCGCGAGTCGATAGACGTTCCTTGTTGTGGAACCTGGGGAGAAAGATCGTTGTTAGATACTAGTTTTTAAATTATGATGGTACGGTAGCGTTCAACCATCTATTGGCAAATATTGAGTAATCAAAAAGATTTATTGTTAAATATTTGGGGTTCAAGAGACTGACGTATTCTGCACCAACGTTGGAATGGAGAAGATAGAATATCTATTGATCAAGATTTGATTTGACAATCTCAAACGCATTGTAAAATACATGTTTTATACGTTTTTGTGGACCCTGCGCAGGTGCAATCTATTGAAGTTTTTAAGAGACCTATTCATGATTGAAAACAAATTTTAGACTACAATAAATACCTACTACTAGACATTTATTCTATCTTGGTCAAACAGTAATTTATGTAAGCAAGTACTCACCAAGTCTTAGTCGGTGGCGGTTCTCCGCTGACCTTGACGTCCAGTCTGATGTTCTGTCCCGCCTTGAGAGTGATGTCGCGCATGTTCGTACGGTCGATCTTAGGTGGCGCTGTGGACGAAAACAGTACGATTAATTTATCACGATATTTAGTTATCAGGACTACAATAGTACCAGAAAGAATAATAGGCGGGACTTTATATAAATATATTATAGCAGTTATAGTTTTCTTACCAAATCTATCCTTAGCCAGCAGATTCTCGGAAGGCGCGGACGCCTTGCCGGGTCCAGCCTTGTTGACGGCCTTCACTCGGAACTGGTAGGTCTTGCCTTCGATCAGGTCGGGCACACGGGCCTCGGTCTTGTTGCCGGGCACCTGGGGGTGGAATAAGAGGTTTTGTTTAAAGAGTGATTAAGTATTTTTGAACCTAGATCAACAGGTCAGGTTGAAAGAGAAATAGTTGGGAAAAAATTCC
The DNA here is from genome assembly GCA_038387885.1 of Spodoptera picta. Classification (NCBI taxonomy): domain Eukaryota; kingdom Metazoa; phylum Arthropoda; class Insecta; order Lepidoptera; family Noctuidae; genus Spodoptera; species Spodoptera picta. Next base: position 269,735 of record JAZHFQ010000269.1, read on the forward strand.
CCTTTTTTGTGCAGTCAAATGTTAATTGCATTTTCTAATTAGTGTTGAGAGAGCATTGATAAAAAATAAACTTACAAGAACAGTGCAGTGAAATTATGATATATTATGCGTCGCTGATTTTAACAAAGGAATAGCAACATAAATAATTATTTGCGAGTATTGATTACAATAACTCTCATCCTCTCGATTACAAAACGGCTCTCACAAGAAAAACAATAAATAACCTACTTCTTATCAAGAACAGTCTTCCCAAAGACTATACGTACCTCCGCAGCCTTCACCCACTTGCCGGTGTCGCGATCCTTCTTCTCCACAATGTATGCAGTGATGGGGGCGCCACCGTCGTTCTTGGGTGCCTCCCACTTGAGGTCCGCATGATCCTTGCTCCAGTCCTTGAACTCTGGCTTGCCAGGTGGATCGGGCTCGCCTATGATTTAGTTTATGTTAGAATTGTTTTCGTTTGGTAATTTTAATCAGTGAAATCTTTTTTGTTTGTGCAAATATTCAAAAATGGGTTTTGTGAATTGATTTGTGAATATCAAAGTCACATTCGGACAGCAATTTCAAATAATTAGGTTACCGATAAGAACTACTGACATCTTATATTCCTGTATTTGGAAATGACACAACTGAAACAGACTTGAAAAAAAGAGGTTCTATAAAACCACAACTCACCATAAGGATTCTTAGCAGTAGTAGCGGTTTCAGTAACCAACGGTTCACTTTCACCCTCAGGGTTGACAGCCTTCACCCTGAACAGATAGTCCTTGCCCTCATTGAGACCCGTAACATCGGCTTCAGGGGTCTTGGTGGTGCAGACAGGGACCCATCTTCCGGACTCTGTGTCCATACGTTCAACGACATAGTTCTCGATGGGTTCGCCTCCATCATCTTCGGGCGGCTCCCATTTGAGCTTGCAACCTTCTGCTGTGACGTCTGATACCTGATGGAAAATAAGTTTTAAGTTTGGTGCTTATCTTATGTTATCCTAAGACTCCAAAATGCTTTTTCTTCATATTTGTTATAGATAGCGTCCAAAGCCTGAATTTTGTGTATTATTTCTCCTATGTCGTGAGTTCATTTATAAACATACAAGTTCGCATACACATGGCACCCAAACCACGAACAACAATTTATGGATCACACAAAGAGTTGCTTCGTGCGGGAATCGAACCCGCGATACGTTGTGCGGCAGTCGGTTATCCAGCCATCCCTTTTTTTCACTGAATGTTAGACCATACTTTAAATGAAGGTGGGAGAATATGCCTTAAGACTATTATTAACTTGTTGAAAAAGCTCAGCTTGCCATGTGACTGATAAGAATACATTTGATCTAATAAGGAACTATATAATATTTAATTATATTTAGCAGAAACCAGATGTCTTATAACCTCATTATTTTAAACTCCGATCTCCAATCTACCTACCAGACTTGGTGATGACGGCAAATCCCTCTATTGAAGAGAAAGCCTATAGTCTACCAACCCGTCTTTGTTGACGATAATGTTATTTTTATACTATCTTTTTTATTATCCCCTTTGATAATAATTTTTTTTTATTGAAATGTTGATACTAACCTTGAGAGGTCCCTTCGGCTTGCTAGGCTTGCTGACGACCTCGACTTCAATTTCAACGGTATCAACACCAGAGTCATTCTTGGCAGTCACCACGTATTTACCAGCATCAGCCCTGGTCATCTTGTCTATAGAGAATGTAGTGTGATAGTCCTTATTGTCAATCTGTAATCTTCCTGCAGATTTGAGGGGTTCACCCTTGAAGGTCCAGGTGATGACTGGTTCTGGTTCACCCTTGACATCGGCGTCCATCTTGAGTGGTGAGCCAACCTTGATCTTCTTGCTTTGAAGGTTCTTGCGGTCGATGTGTGGTTTCACTGTTGGATGGAGATATGATTAGTTGTATACTTTATGAAGAAGAATGGGTGAATGTCACATGGGTAATTGCTGTTGGTAGGTTCGAACCCGCAACCTCAAGCATGAGAAGCGTGAATGTTTTTTTGTCAAGCATTTATATTCTATAGCAGTTTGAATTGATAGGCGAAAATATAAGAATTAGACAAAATGAAAATACATAAGCGAAAAAATAAATAGGCGAACATATAAGAATTAGACAGAATTAGAAAAAGATTTCTTTTATAAGTACAGCCTACATTCAAAATCAGTTGACAGTATCAATGTGAAAAGAGTCTCTTTTGCTCAGATGGCGAATGCCCTGTTAATTCTACCACATTAATTCATTCATACTGCCTCGTTGGCCGAGTGGTCGCAAGTGCGACTGCCGGGCAAGGGGTCTCGGGTTCGATTCCCGGGTCGGGCAAAGTATTACTGGGATTTTTCAAAAATCTCAGTGGTAGCACGGAGTCTGGAATTGTGCCCGGTATATGGCAATAGGCTCACCCCCTATTACATGGGACTCATGACATAAATAGTGAAAAGTGGGTGTTACATTGTACAGTGGCATTAAGCGCCGTAATGTGCACCTCTGTCTACCCCTTCGGGGATAAAAAGGCGTGATGTTATGTTATGTAATTCATTCATATCTTCATTCAATGCAATGAGCAAAACGACACGTATATGGCAAAACAGAAACATCTCCAACATCACCAAAAAGAGACTAGTTCAGACATTGGTCTTCCCTATCTTCCTCTATGGTGCAGAGTCGTGGACTATTAGAACCTTAGATCGCAAAAAGATAGATGCTTTCGAAATGTGGTGTTGGCGAAGAATGCTGTGACTGCCAGACGAACTAATAGGTCAATCCTAGAACAGCTCAATATAAAGACTAGACTGTCGACCGTATGTTATCAGCCAATTCTTGGATACTTCGGTCACATTGCCCGCCGCCAGTCAGATAACCTCGACAAATTGGTTGTTGTTGGTAAGGTGGAAGGAAAGAGACCACGTGGCCGATCACCTAGCCGATGGTGTGACCAAGTTGCCAACTACACTGGACTCTCTGTTACGAAAGCCCTGAGAGAAGCCGAAAACAGGACAAGATGGAGGGAAATAACACAGAGAGCAATGAAGGCCTTTCAGGGGCACGACCTTCAGAAATGAAGCAAGCGATCGAGAAGATCTTCATTCAATCAAACAATTATTCGTTCATTCAATAATATCCTACTTGAATATTTTTCTCAAACACAACTATTTACATATAAATTAACAAATACTTACAGAATCGTGGCTTAGCAATAACACTCTTGCTAGGATCGGAAGGTTCTCCCGGTCCAGCCTTGTTGACGGCCATGACACGGAACTCGTACTCGTGACCCTCCTCCACGTCCGTCACGCGACCAGTCGGACGGTCGCCTGTAGTCTTGAGGCAGTCTGACCAGGATCTGGTGGAAGGAAGGAGGTATGACAATAGGGTCTCATTGTTTTGTTTAAATTAAATCAAATAGCTTTATTTTCTAACAACGGTGTACTCCATAGTGACTAGGGTATTAGTTATTTGAGTTACATACATAAAATATCTCTGTGCCATGCCATGTTGCTCTATTGGGCATGCAAATATTTGGTATGTCTCAGTCAAATTGTATACATTATATTCTTGATAACTAATATAAAAATAGTATTTAAAACATTATTGATTTATGATTAACGCATTTGCATAATATATAAAAAAAAATTTTTTTAAGTATTCAAATGGATATTCCATTTTGGACACATTGTGCTATTATTATATTGTGAACTTATTATAAAACTGTCTTATGAATTCCCTCTTTAAATAAATGTCATTAGGTAATAATTATATTGCTAAGTATTTGAGAGTTAACAACTCATATGTGGCTAAAAAAACCTAAGGTTAATACCCAAATAGATTAGCTAACAAAAATTCTTAATCAATTCTTCTCCCAAAGCCAGTACCCACCTTCCACCCTTCTCCCTCTTCTGTACAATGTATCCAGTGATGGGGGCTCCGCCATCGTTCTTGGGTGGAGTCCATTCCAGTTCCACGAAGTCCTTGTCCCAGTTACGTGGCTCTGGACGACCAGGTTTGCCGGGCTCGTCTGTAAACAATTATTATGATAATGACAACATACTTCCAAATAGAGTTCAGGTAACGAATAATATTAATTTGATTATACAAAGATTAAACTTATGTATATATTAAACTTATATTCGGGCTGGATTCATAGTTAAATACCATTAGTATAAATCATATTGGACATATTTAATGAGCCCAAACTATGTAGATAGCCCAATGTTCCGCTACCTTCCATCTCATCATTAAACCAACTTGATAATATCATAATATTATTGTTATCTAATCCTCACAGTATTGCTAAGTTTTATAACAATACAACAATGAGAAGTGTATTTAAGTTAGTTTCTTAGATTTTATTACATAGTTCGTTTCAAGTTGAGGTAATAAAAACGTATAAAAACACTCACCGAAGGGATTCTTAGCAATGATAGGTTTGTCAGTTTCCAGTTCTTCAGACTCTCCCTCCTTGTTGACGGCCTTGACCCTGAACTTGTAAGGCTTGCCTTCAGACAGGCCGGTGATGTTGGCCTTGCAGTCCTTAGCTGTGGCACAAGGGATCCATTGGCCTGCAAGGAAAAATAACGTTATTGTGTGTGGTATAGGGATGATTTCAGAATGAGATTTTTTGTTAAGACTTTAGTATGTATACATCATATGAGATTAGATTTAAATTATAAAAAAACATGTTTGCCATTGGTAGGTTTTGTACATTAGTAAAAAAGTGCAATTAATATGAACATCTTACCAGTAAGCGGATCAAGTTTCTCAATCTCGTAGTACTCGATGGGTGATCCGCCATCGTCTTCTGGTTTCTTCCATGTGAGGGTGCAACCGTTCTTTGTGACGTCAGACACGTCCAGAGGTCCTTGCGGTTTCGAGGGCTTGCCTGTTGAGAATAATGTAAAATGTAATTACGTAAAATTGAGAAATACAATGTGATGTTAATACAAGCATATTCATTGTATTATGAAGTGACTATTTGTAAGGGGGCTATAAAATTTTGACTATAATATCTCCGGATCTAGCGGCCCTATTTCAAAAATTCTTTTTGTGTTCGATCAGTAACCGCCGGGCAGAGAGGGTATAACCGCGTGAAAGTAGCTAGTAGTGTATATATCTTAGAAAACTAGAGTACTTTCCATAAAAGAACAAAACTAACTTAACATAATGTATCACTCACCAAGAATAGTAATCTCAACTTCAGCCTCGTCTTCTCCAACCTCATTCTTGGCCTTAATGACATACTTTCCAGTCTGCGCCCTCTTGGACTTGGTCATCAAGAACTTGGTATTATAGTCCACATTGATAATCTCCAGGTTTTCCCTGTTCTTCAGCTCCTCGCCCTTGAAGTACCAGGTGACGGTGGCTGGTGGTTCTCCGAAGACCTTGACGTCCAGGGAAACTGGTAGTCCAGCCTTTACAGTGATCGGGTTCAGGTTTGTGCGGTCGATTCTTGGTTTCACTGTTAGAAGTATAGAAGAGATATAAAATTATATTTTTGTTATACTACCTCTAATAACCTTTCTTGTCGTTAACTACATACTGTAGTGTTATTTTAGTTTTAGAAGTTAAAAACATAACTGTCGGTATAAAAATTGAGGCACAATGTCCATTTGGCCTAATATAATTAGATTTTCAATACGACATCAGTAAAGATGCACTACAAGCATAAAGTACACTGCTGATAAGTCACATATCTGTAGAATTTGAAGATTATGACTTTATTTCAATTTATTTTTACTGTGTTTATCCAAGAAAGACCTCAAATAAACCACAAAATGGCAAAAAAGAACGTCATATCTCAACCTGATTTACGAATAGTTTTTCCAGTCAGTAGCTTATACTCACAGAATCTAGGCTTAGCAGTATGCCAGTTGGTGTTCTCGGAAGGTTCGGACTGTCCAGCTTTGTTCAGGGCACGGATGCGGAACTGGTACTGGTTGCCCTCCTCCAGCTTCGGTACTGTACCCTGGCATATGTTGCCTTGGATTTCCACAGCCTAGGAGGGAAAAATTGAGGTTATTTTTTTACTGAATAAAGTAAATGTATTGTAATACTGACTGCCTCGTAGGCCGAGTGGTCGCAAGTGCGACTGCCGGACAAGGGGGCACGGGTTAAGTATTACTGACTTTTATAAAATAATCTCAGTATTAGCACGGAGTCTGAAATTGTTTCCGGTATACAGAAATAGGCTCACCTCCTATTACATGGGACTCATACCATAAATAGTGAAAAGTGGGTGTTACATTGTACAGTGGAATTAAGTGCCGTAATGTGAACCTCTACCTACCCCTTCGGAGGTAAAAGGCGGGATGTTATGTTATTGTGATACTGGGGAAGTAAGGTGGTTTGTTTTCTATGTTTATCATATTCAGAGTACTAAATGAGTTGCATTTTTTGGGAAAATTCTAAGAATATTGATGTTGAATGGTTTTATCGGGCAACAGCACTATAACTATTTTGATATGTCTACTCCCGCCTCACCCATTCGACGACTTTTCCCCCTTAAAAAAAACTCCATCCAAAATCTTAAAGGAGGGGGGATACATACATAAAAATAATACAAACCTTAACAAACTCTCCTCTATCTCTGTCCATGACTTCAATAATGTAGCCGGTGATAGGAGCTCCATTGTCCCTGATAGGGGGCTCCCATTTAAGTTTAGCTGACTTCTCATCCCAATCCACAATATCTGGTAAGCCAGGTGGTGCTGGGACGTCGTATGGGTTCTTGGCCAGGATTCCGTGGTCTGTCTCCAAGGGTTCGGATTCTCCTTCCTCGTTCAGGGCCTTTACGCGGAACTGGTACGTGTGACCCGCTTCTAGGCCTGTTGAGGAACATATGGTGAATGGTGATTAGTTAAAATTGTTATTATCATGAGTTGCTATTGATTTGGTGGGTGCGTTTACAAACATACAAGTTCACATACACATGACACCCAGACCCGGAACAACAATCTGTGTATCACACAAAGAGTTGCTCCGCGCGGGAATCAGACCCGCCGCACGTTGCGCGGCAGCCGGTCGCCCAACCATCGCGCCAACCGCGCACTACTGTATATTCACGTGAGTAACCTGCGATTTTTTAGTTAATAAAGGAAAATCTGTCTAGAATTTATTTTTAATACGAAAGAAAGAACCATAATAAAAATAACTACTATCTCAAATCGTAGTAAAATTCTATAAACAATTACTAAGTTGTTTTCAAACTAAATGCCTCAGTAATACTGACCAGTAACAGTAGCCTCAGTGGTATCAGGGTCGACAGTACCGGCGGGCACCCACTTCCCAGTGAGGGTGTCCATCTTCTCGACGACGTAGGCAGACAGCGGCAGGCCGCCGGTGTGCTTGGGCTTGTTCCAGCTCAGCTTCACGTGGTCCGCGTGCACGTCCGATACGTCTAGTGGACCCTCGGGCTTGCCGGGCTTGTCTGTGAAGAGAATGAGGTTTTAATACCAGTTAATTTTCTTGAATTTTAAAGTATTGTATTGCAAAACTGTTGCGGTATACACCAGTATGATGTGTGTACTAAGTTAAAATGTACGGTCAATAAGCTACTGTCTTCTATCATAACATAACATCACATTTTATCTCCGAAGGGGTAGTCAGAGGCATTATGACACTGTACAATGTAACACCCACTTTTCATTATTTATGTTATGAGTCCCATGTAATAGGGGGTGAGCCATTCTCTACTCTCGAGCCAGAATTCTACTATTAGCTCTAACAAAATATTCCTTCATATATCTTAACTTAATCTTTTTTTATTTAGTAGACGACATTTTCCGAAATCGAAACTTAGCTAGATCGATTTATCGCCCCTGAAACCTCATAGCTACAAATTTGTTACAGCCTTTTTCGGGATCATTGATACATATACATATAGAGGTACAAGAATTGCCAGTTTAATCCAATACGATTAGATAAACGTTGTGTACCCGTTGATATCCATCCCCTAAATTTGGTCATACAAAAGTATTCTCTAAACATTAGAAATAAGGTCTATAATGTAATGTAATATTAGTGGAAAGCGGTCACCGGTGACCGATTGGGGATTTATGGGTTAACCAAAAAAATACGTACCCAGTACAGTGATCTCCACTGTAGCCTCATCGACTCCAGAATCGTTTTCCGCCTTGAGCGTGTAGATTCCAGAGTTGGCCCAGGTCGAGTCGAAGATCTGCATCTTAGTGTTGTAGTCCTCGTTCTCGATCTTCAGCCCTGGGCCGGTTTCCAGGACCTGGGTATAATTGGGGAAGGATTAATTTTTGTTTTGATACGACATTGTAACGTACGACAGTTTATGTGGAAAAGTATGGTGGTGCCTATAACGTTCAAGTTATCTTAACTGGTAATCACAACAGTAAAACTGGATATTTTTCATTATTTCAAAATTTTTGTCGTACAGTATTTTTAGACCTATCTATAAAATTTTTCCAGGCAGCTTGCCGAAGTTTCAAAAACATTTTTACAAACTAGCTGACCCGGAAAACTTCGTATCACCTCAAAATTTTTATTTTACCCGACGCCTCTCGCCTTTTAAACCTTCCCTGGACTTCCATTACCATTTAAGACCAAAATTAGCCAAATCGATTCAGCCTCTCTCGAGTTTTTGTGAGAGTAACGGACGGAAATTAATTTTTATTTATATAGATTAGTTAGTTCTTTAGGCCTAAAACTAAAATAATGTTCGATTTTCCAACTATTGAACGCAGATCTAACATAATCACAGAATATCTTATAATCAATTCAAATGACATTCCAAAATAAATGAATTCCTTACCTTCTTGGCGAAGGTCCAGGTCTTAGTTGGTGGCGGTTCACCCTTGATGTCGACGTCCAGTTTGATGGTGGTACCGGCGCGGACGCGGATGGCGTGCATCTTGTCGCGGTTGATGTGAGGTTTCACTGTGAGAGAATAACAATGAGAGTGTAACAATTCTATAACTTGTGGTAATATACTAGCTTACAGGAGTTGCAGTGGTTTAGGGAGTTCATGGGAGCGTGTTCCATTAAAAAAAAAACTTGTGGTGATAACACACATGAGGTGAAAGCACATTGTAATATCTTTTCACATTGTAATTACGTATTATTTGTATTATTATTATTCAATGTTTTATTTTGACATTGATAGTAAATATGTTTGTAGATTTTACATTATATTTTTTGTTTTTGACATTATTAATGACAATTCGAATCTTTTGACATGTTTTATCTTGTATTGGCTAATATTGGAAAGTTGTATAATTGTAATTTTGTCTACAGTTAACTTACAGAATCGGGCCTTAGCCGTATGCGGTTGTGTAGCATCTCCCGGTTCTCCCGGACCGGCCTTGTTGACGGCGCGGACACGGAACTGGTACACGTTGCCTTCCTTCAAGTCCGGCACGCGAGCCTTGCATTCTGGCGTCTGAGGACCAATGTTACATTTGATATTGTAAGAAGCAAATATATCTGGGCTCCAGTGTAATAAAGTAATATAGAAACCATAAGGGATCCATATCCCTTTTTGGGTTAGGACGTGATCGTGTACCTATAATATGTGAACAGTGTCAAGTTCGGTTCTAGATTCGGGCGTTTTTATTATGTTTAGATGTCCCAGAAGTCCGAATAGTACGTAATGCCTGGTTTAACTTATTGCAATTGTGACCAAAAGCCCCTAAATATAATTATAGCAGATGTTAAAAAAAAAAAACTTATTGCAATTGAACTATAACTATAACTGCGTGAAAAGAGACAGTCATCTAATGTTTTCGATTTCATAACTATAGACTATTGTAATTATAGATAGTGGCCAAAAGTCGGCCCATCAAATATGAAAAATTAATAGTTAGAGATGTTTATACTATTGGATCAGTTCTTTTTATTTTTGAAGACCTTTTTTAACAGCACAGTGAAACAGTTAAACATTTCTTATGCAACTTAAATAGTGACATTATGTTTCTATGTACCTTTTTGAAAGAAATAAATTCCTTTATTTATTTATTTCTTTATAACTTAAAGCTAATCTTACCGTAGTAACCAGCGCCTCTGTCCAAGATCCGTATTTCTCTTTCTTCTCGATGATGTAGCCGGTGATAGGCGCTCCTCCATTGTTCTTGGGAGCCTCCCATTTGAGGTCCACACGGTCCACATCCCAGTCCTCCAGGGTTGGGACTGATGGTTTGCCAGGGATGTCTGTAAGAAAAGATAGGGTAAATTTATTAACAATATGCGAGAATTTTCATTTTTTTATTAGAAATCGGTTAAACTACACCCAATTCTTCTCATTCCCTATCCCAAATCTCCAATCACTTAAAAGTTTCGCTATACACTTGCGACTCTGCTTGTCCTCATTAGACGATATGGTTAGTCACTATGCCATAAAACACTAGCCACGCGTCGTACATGGTTTCCAAAGAATTCTAATATAGGTCAATTATTTTATCGATGGCAAGTCGCTTAACGTGATAAACCTTTAATAAATTCATCACTTTCATCTTTACGTCATTTTCTCTCTCTATTCATCGCACACTCTCTTACTCATACCAAATAACTCACCATAAGGATTCTTAGCGATGATAGAGTGGTCAGTCTTCAAAGGTTCAGACTCTCCCTCTTCGTTGACTGCCTTCACCCTGAACTCGTACTCTTCACCTTCCTGCAGCCCCTTGATGTCCATCTCAGTATCGTCAGTCTTGCCGACTGGCACCCAGCGACCGGTAGCCTTGTTCAATTTCTCGACCACGTAGCCAGTTACTGGTTTACCTGGGGTAATAGGAGGGGATTAGATATTTTTAACCGATTTAAAAAAAAAGGTACCCTGTTTGAGCTGTATGAATGTATGTTTGTGTATTATCTCGCGATTGGCTGTACCGATTTTGATTTGATTTTCAGAAAAGTGTTAGTTACAGTTTGGAGAAGATTTTTGTATATTAACCCGTCGTGTGTCTAAACGTAGATCGACGCGTGACACAATGTATTTTCTATTGTGTCTTATATAGAGGCATTCAAGCGGTCAATTAACCGACTTCAAAAAAACAGGGGGTTGAAATCTGTTTTTTAAATGTAGTTTATAAAAGAATGACTAAGATTGGAGAATTTTTGCCAATATTTTCAAGGGAAGGTCTCATAAATTTGAGTTTTTTTACCTGGATAAAAATTTCGTTTAGGACACCCTCGTACACCTTCCAAAGATCCAAGATTGATCAAAGAGAACATTAATTGTCAAAATCTTAATCTTTCTAAAAGTACTTTTTCGTAATGTTACATTCAATGTCTTCTATAAATCCAAAATTAGGAAGCCTATCCCAAAACTGCACATACATCCAAAGACCTTCAAATCCAACTTACCACCATCATCTTCTGGTTTCTTCCAAGACAGCTTGCAGCCGTTCTTGGTGACATCAGCGACCTTCAGTGGACCACCAGGTTTGCCAGGAGCAGATAGTACGGTGATCTCAACTTCAGCTTCATCAGAACCATGCTCATTGGTAGCTAGGATACGGTAGGTACCAGTCATAGCGCGGACGGACTCCTTGATGTCCAGTTTAGTATTGTAGTCCACGTTGATTACGTTTTCTTTCACCTGGGGAGTAAGAATTAGGTTAATATGGTGCATTTTGGTCCTATTTAGAAAAATACTGATTACAGTTAAACAACTGTAATCAGTATTTTTCCATTAGCCTTTTCTACCGTTACAGTAAGAAAATTTATTTCTTCAAACAACAACAACAAAATTTTGTTTGTGAATCCAACTGAAGACATTTTGAGTAATAGGGGCCTGCAATGGGTGCATTGAGTGCATTTTTGCATTGAAAAGTTAACGAGTTTAAGAGCTCGCTAAAGTTTGTTAAAGCGCTCGCCAATTGGCGCTAGTGTCGCATAAAAACATACCAGTCTATCAGCATTTATCAAAGTTAACAATTTTGTGGAGATTCTCAACTACAATATTAATGAGGATCCTTCCTGCATCCTACCTCAGTCTCTTCGCCCTTCCACTTGCGGAACCATTGCACCTTGGGTGCGGGTTCACCCTTGACGTTGACGTCGAAGAAGATTGGCTTGCCCGCGCGCACTGCCAGGGCCTTCAGGTTGGTGCGGTCGATGCGTGGTTTCACTACGAATAGGGAAAGATTTAAGTTAAAATCAACAATGGAAATTGATTGATTACAAGTAATGTTAAGTAAATAACATAACATAACATCACGCCTTTTATCCCCCAAGGGGTAGGCAGAGGTGCACATTATGCCACTGTACAATGTAACACCCACTTTTCACTATTTATGTTATGAGTCCCATGTAATAGGGGGTGAGCCTATTGCCATATATCGGACACAATTCTAGACTCCGTGCTACTACTGACAATTTTTATAAACCCAGTAATACTTTTGCCCGACCCGGGAATCGAACCCAAGGGGTTGCCCGGCAGTCGCACTTGCGACCACACAGCCAACGAAGCAGTCTTGTTAAGTATATGTTAGATTGAGATTTTATTGGTGACTTTACAAATTAAATCAATATTAAAATCGCTACCAAACCATCAATAGAATTTTTATAAGTATCAGTAGACTCTTATAAAAACCATAGCTCCTTTAAAAGTCCACGATTCCACGCATTGGACTGAAAATATTATATTTTCTACCATATCAAAATGTTTTCGATCATCAACACAAATCAAATTAAAAAATCTCATAAACTTACGGGCTTTGTGCCTGATGGTGGTCATCTTGGTAGGGTCCGAAGGTTCGGAAGGTCCAGCCTTGTTGACAGCGACCACACGGAACTGGTACTCGCTACCTTCTGGTAGCCCGTCGATCTTAGCCGTGTTCTGGGTTCCAGGTACCTGTGGAAAATGGGCAATTGTTAGGAATTGAAGAACTATAAATATAATAACCACCCTTGTGATGAACCCACTGATCAAAAGTTTTTCAACCCACTCCGTAATTTTAATTAAGCATATCTAAGAGCTAGATTTGAGCGAAAAAACGGGTATCAACCATTTCCCCACTGCGTTGAATTACACATCTTTAAATCTCCCATTTACTTAATTTCCAACGCACTTGAAACCAATCTCAGTGTCAATGCAATTTCAATCCAATAAAAACTCAATAATTATTCAATGTCAAAACTATACAATATAGGAGTTGTATAGTTTTGACATTGTAAAAATATCATCGTCGTTAAAATATCATTCAGAGTACGTAATAAAAAGCCAAACTCAATACCATTTAGTTCATTCAATATCAACGCAATACGGATGCAATGAGCGCTAGTTTTGCAACTCGAGAGTACGAGATTTCACAATACCAATGTCGATCGATCGGAATTGGATTCAAGAGTAAGCCCCCTGGTGTTGTGACTGACAAAGGGTGGCGTTGATTGCTTACAATCAGGTAATCCGTCGTTCCGTCTGTCTTTCCCACAAAAAATAGAATAAATTTCTATTTACCTCAGCAGCATTCTCCCAATCACCGCCTTTAGGCTTCTTCTGGATAATGTACTTGAGGATTGGAGCACCGCCGTCGTTCTTAGGCGGGTCCCATTTGATGTCTGCGCTCTGGTTGTCGTGGTCTGCGACCTCCACATTGCCAGGCTTGTCTGATGCCTCTGTGGGGGTAAGATTGAAGTGATTAGCAGGTTCCAAATGACTTTTTATTCTACTTTACGGGCTTAATTTTACATCAAAATAATTCCTTAAGTATTATTTGTCTCAGTGATATGTTAACAAAAACTAAACAGGTATAATATCCTTACTAATATTATAAATCGGAAAGTGAGTTTGTTTGTTTGTTCCACTTTCACGTCGTAACTACTAAACCGCTTGCTTTGAATTTTTACAGACGTAAAGTCTGAATTAAATAATAGGGTACTTTTTATCCCGGAAAAATGTGATATTCCCGAGGGAAAACAAAAGTATTGGTATAGATGGCGCTGTGTGTATTGGTATATGTCACATAGGCTACTTTTTGTCCTTTTGTGACGCGAGCGAAGCCGCGGGTAAAAGCTAATATGTATATATGTATAGGAACAGGTTGTCGGACGGGATCCAATCCTTAAAAGCGATTAGTCTTGTTTTCCAAGATATATAATAATACTTATACATATTTTAATCTCCATTACGCAAACTCAGAATAGAAACCATATTGATCGTAATAAGTAATAGCCCTTACCGAATGGATTCTTAGCGAGGATAGCGCGTTCAGCTTCAAGAGGATCGGAGTCACCCTCATCATTGACAGCTGTCACCCTGAACTTGTACTGGTGACCAGGTTCCAGACCAGTCACTTCCATCTCTAGAGGCTTCTTGTCACCAGCAACTCTGAAAGTTGAATAACAGATTAGATGAGGTCTCATGTTTCCCTGGTTTCCAGGGGAGGGCAAATTGATATTGGAGTTTTTGTAGGAACAGCATTATGTTTGGCACAATGCCCGACTTTCAGATAAGCTCAGTTCAATTGTATAAAAAATGATACCAGTACCTACTTATGTTACTGTGTAAGATGTCTGCAATGAAAATTAATTATTGAAAGTAGGTGCATCACTATCATAAAGACACCTTTCAAGTGTGGGAGCCGGCCCATTCATGCCAAAGTATGAATGGGCCGGCTCAACCGGAGTGATAACACGGCCTCACAGAACATCGACTCCTCGTTGTGTTTCGTCGTGTTAGCGGGGTCACCAGAGGCCCAGAGGCCTTACACCCACATTTTCCCCAATCCTTGAATCCCCAACAATCCTCAAATTCCTAATCCCAAAAGGCCGGCAACGCACTTGTAACGCCTCTGGTGTTCCAGGTGTCCATGGGCGACGCCGATTGCTTACCATCAGGTGATCCGTCTGCTCGTTTACTGGCTTATCCCATAAAAAAAACTTCTAGAATTTCTATTTCAAATGAATAATTTAACTGCAGAATCACTATGAAACATAAAGAATCCATATAAACCATGAAATTAGAGAATAAATTTTTTTTTATTTATAAACTTACAGAAAAATACTGACCTGCCAACCCTGACCCACTTGCCAGTGGCGACATCCATCTTCTCGAGCTCGTACTCCTTGACTGGAGAGCCACCATCGTCTTCTGGCTTCTCCCATTTAACCTTGCAGCCTTCGGCGTGGATGTCTGTGACTTCCAATGGGCCTGGAGATGCAAAGGATAATATCAGTAACTAATAGATTGGAAGGAGGATAGGGAGGCCTTTGCCCTGCAGTGGGGTGAGCATGACAAAAAAAAATGGCATGACATAACATCACGCCTTTTATCCCCGAAAGGGTAGGCAGAGGTGCACACAGAAGTAACACCCACTTTTCACTATTTTTGTTATGAGTCCCATGTAATAGGGGGTGAGCCTATTGCCATATACCGGGCACATTTCCAGACTCCGTGCTATTACTGAGAATTTTTTAAAAACCCAGTAATACTTTGCCCGACCCGGGAATCGAACCCGAGACCCCTTGCCCGGTAGTCGCACTCGCGACCACTCAGCCAACGAGGCAGCAGAAAAAAAAATGGAAATATCTATAATTGATGTAACTGAAAATATTCAATGCAGGTGATAATCTATCTTTCTTTCGGATTGATAGATCATTAGGAATGACCTCGAAACGATCTTTAGACTTGATACATAAAAGTGCTAATAGCAGAATTTCGTTTACAAACTTACCCTTTGGTGCACTAGGCTTGCTCAGCACAGTAAGCTCAACAGTCTCCTCGTCGAAACCGTTGCAGTTCTCAGCTCTGAGCTTATATTTGCCAGTGTCACGACGGACGGCGTTCACAATAGTGAAGTCCGTGTGGTATTCCTTGTTCTCAATCTTGATGCGTTCTGTGTTAACCAGTTTTATGTTATCGCGCCATGACCTGGGGGAAACGAGATAAAAGATCAAGTTATTTAAATGGCTGTATTGTAGATATTTTAAAGAATTACATAGTTACGTATGACCTCATACTATATTACGCTTTGTGTGACACATAATGTGTGTATATTCTTATATATTTATTATATATTGTCATAATTGACCTTCATAATAATTGGTCGTCATAATTGCATTAGAATATCAAAGCAATTCTAGTATAAACTAAAAAAATAATATTATATTAATAATTTTCAACTTTGTTGTGTTGTAATTAGGTATAAATATGAAAATCTACTGCAGCCTATCAACTATTTATTTTAAAAAACTATTCCTATTGACTAACAAAATCTACTGCAATAGTAGATTTAAGTACCTACGTGAATACTTCTGATTGAATACTCACCATGTCATCTCCGGTGGAGGTTCACCGATGACATCCACAGACCATTTGTGAGTGCGGCCAGCCTTGATGATAACAGACTTGAAGGTGCTGCGCTCAATGCGTGGTTTCACTGTAAAGTAACACAAGCACATTGGTATTGAAATAAAATGAATTATCAAAATTAATTTATCGAGTCTGGTGAAAATTATATTAAAAATTAACCGTTGTTTAAAAAGGAAAATAAATAATCAAGTTGTTATTACACTTGGCTTTACAGGTAGTTAAAAAACAAAATCTAATAGATACTTACAGTTCTTATGCTTGCAGAGATGGTTGTCAGTGGGCTGCGAAGCCTCACCGACACCAGCCTTGTTGTATGCCTTCACGCGGAACTGGTATACCATCTTCTCCTTCAGACCTTCAACCTTGTACTCGGTTTTTGTGTCATTTGTTTTCACAACCTAGTGGACAGATAATGGAGTACTCGATTATGTTGGTATTCTAGAAATATTGATCAGATTACAGAGGAAGATGTTAATATCACTGATGAGCTTGAAAACATAACTATTTTAAATAAAAATGTAAAAATGGAAACTAATTCAATGAAAGTAAAATCTGGTTGCAGTGGTTTATTATGTTTTAATACATAATTCGGTTTATTAGAGATAAAGTGAAATATTATTTCAAGTTACGTATTAGAAAATTAAGTAATTGTTTCCTTTCTTAAATTTCTTAGTTTTAGCGACTTGTTGTTAAATAATCTATATTTTTTATAGAAATAAAGACTAAAACTACATTTTGGTATAGTACCCACTTTCTACATCAATTTTAAAATTCAAAAGAATTTGTCTTTGAGTTTGAACTCACCTCAATCCAGTCTGGAGAGAATTTGTCCTTCATCTCCACAACATATCCAAGAATTGGTCTTCCACCGTTGTCTGATGGTGGCTCCCATTGCAAGGTCACCGACATGTTGTCGTAATCCGTAATCGTAGGCTTTCCAGGCGCCTTTGGTGGGTCTACAGACAAATACCAACATTTGAAAGAACATTGTAACTAGTTCCATGACATGCGAAGTCATGAAAAATATCGAAGTGATTTCTTAATGTATTTTTTGTCTAAGTTTCGATTGGTGATAGTATTTGCAGTTTATAATTTGTATTTTATTGTTTTCTTGTGCCTATGTAAACAAACAAACCGGCACTTTATAAATCTCAAATGTCAAAATTTAAAAATGGCGGTTTGTATTATTCGCTACGTTTCGTTTATCCGTATAAGAACAACATCAAAATATTCTTATTAGACTGTTTTTTAGAATAATACATATGTATTAAACTTTTTATTATGTGTGTCGATTAAATTAAAACATTAATTTAGTTTACTTACCGTATGGGTTCTTAGCAAGAATGAATCCATCAGTTTCCAATGGTTCTGATTCGCCCTCCTTGTTGACGGCGCGTACCCTGAACTTGTACTTGTGGTTCGGGGTAAGACCCTTGACTGTGAACTCTGTTGGTTCTGGACCAGTCTCACCACAAGGCACCCAGTTGCCAGTATCCTAGAAAATATAATTATAAAGTTATTGTATAGGTGACTGTGTGTGTGTGTGGTGTGACTGCCTCGTTGGCCGAGTGGTCGCAAGTGCGACTGCCGGGCAAGGGGTCCCGGGGTCGATTCCCGGGTCGGGCAAATTATTATTGGGTTTTTAAAAATCTCAGTAGTAGCACGGAGTCTGGAATTGTGCCCGGTATATGGCAATAGGCCCCCTATTACATGGGACTCGTATAAATAGTGAAAAGTGGTGTGTTGTGTACCTACCCCATCGGGGATAATAGGCGTGATGTTATGTATGTTGTATAGGTTTTTCAGAGGGTTGCATTACTAACTTCAATAGTACCTACCTATGAATAGATGATAGGTAACAAGACTTTACTTTATGGATACTGGTACAGGTTCTTACCATGTCCATCTTTTCGAGTGTGTATCCAGTGATATCGGATCCCTGCCAGTCGTCTGGCTTCTGCCATTTAACGGTCGCCTTCTCGGCGCGGATATCCGTAACTTCGATCGGGCCATTCGGGCGGTTTGGTTTGTCTGAAATAACATCGTATTGATTATAAATCATGTTACGTACAGGGTGCAAAAATATTTACTACCAAACCACTTGTAACTTTAAAGCATTTTTCAGATAAGTCAACTGAATTTAGACATACAAGATCTTGAGTGGACATTACGACATTACTGATTTCGAGCAACTGTTCTCACGTAATGAAAACGTTCATCTTAGAGGCCACCACCTTAAGCTGTGTAAAAGCTTATCTAAAAATATTCCTCACAGACACTTTCTGAGTAATCGCGTGGTCGGAGCATGGAACAGGCTGCCAGAACATGTAATCGCTGCACAGAATGTTAACCAGTTCAAAAACAGACTTGACAGATACACAACATCGAATAAACCACTGATAGAAAAATACGATACAGGCATTTATCAGTTGTTTCAACTGCCTGTCTGAATTAAATAAATAATAATAAAATAATAATAATAATAATTCCCAGACTCACCCAAGACAACCACATCGCCGATGCTCTCGCAAGTGCCCGAAGAGTTGGTCAATACCAACTTGTACTTTCCACTATCAGGTCTGGTGGTCCTTCTGACAGTCAGTACGGTGTTCCTTTCGTACTTATCAATGGTGATGCGGTCACCATCATCCTTGATTTCCTGTGATGGCATATTGGTATCAGTATCATCGAAAAAAGGGGATCGCGTCTGAAGATTTCTGATGGTGTTCCGATTTGATGTGGTTAGTGTTATGCATGATGGAAAATGTTGATGTTTCAGCGCAAATGTTGAGTCTTTTGTGGGACATATTTTGACACAAAGTACGAGTAGGTTCGTGTCGTGTATTGAGTGGTGTCTGTGTTAGAACAGCAGAGGAAGCTAGGGTTCCTTTTACTATTTGTTGTTATATTATAATATGCGAGATGTTAAAGAAGTGTGGGCTTAGGGTCAATGCCGACATTTTTCTCCTCGCACCAGATCTTCAGCCATTATGGTTTTTTCTGTTTCGAAGATTTGGATTAATAAGTGGGTAGCTACTGTGTGATTTTGCTGCGGAAATCCCCCAAAGATGACCTTTACCCGTATACCTTTTCGTCCAAAAGATGATTTTAAATCAGTCCCATACCCATGATCATTAACCTGGATAGTTAGAAGTCTGTGTCGGTTTTGTTTGAGTTATAAATGTGGTGTTGTGTATAAAGACCAAAATATGATGATGTTGTATTAGAGGTAGAATGGGGAAATGTGACGATATCATGTCAGACGCAATCCCATAAACATAAAATAAAAAAAACATGGTAGAGTCACGTGCGTCGACTAGTCAAGTCAGTGTTAGAATGTTATGTATTCCCAGCATCGATGTGATCATCGTACTGCCAGTGTTACCACAGTAAAAATAAAAGAAAGTGTTTGTGAGAAAATTGTGAAACGACTAATTCGTTCTTGTATTGTTTTTGAAAATACTTATATAGGTGCATCTATATAAGTGTGTGGTGCATTGAACCAGTCAGAGTAAAATTTTCTAGTTAATAAAATAGTAACGTTTAGTTACAACATCGAAAGCATAATTTTCAAAAGCCAAATACATTGTGTGGTTCTTTAGGGACAATGTATAATGTTGCTTTTTTGTTTTTTAGCGCTTAGGTGGTGAGGTGAACGAAATATATATATTTATTTCACTTCATAAAGAAGAAATATTACTAAGAAATATTTCTAAATACTTTCCCTTTAAATGTGCACTTAACAAATATTTATATAGTACTAGATAACCTCCATAATTTTCGTTATTGACTGTTATATTTGAATTATTTTTTTCTTTCGTTCATCTTGCCACCTGACATACAGTTTGTTTAAAGTATGTTGTCTTGTAGTTGTGTTAGCACATATTGTAGAATAAAATAAAAGAGAAGTGTATGAGTTTAGATAATTATGTTTAGAACATATAAATGCGATACAACATCGATCTTCAACCATCTAACCTTCTCCGTGTACGCCTTGCCGCGTTTCTTTTATTGAGAGAAAAAAGAAAATTTTGATTAAAATCTTTGTACTCCATTCATTGAGATGATTTTGGTGAAAATTTCGAAAATTATGATGTATATTTAATACAGAGAAATTTCTTTTAAAGAAGATAGAACATGATGTCTTTTCTATGACATCAAAATAGGAACTATGATGATTTTACGTATAGCAATTACTATACAAAGAGTCCAATTTAGAATTTTATCCTGCTATTTTAATTTTTTAACGAACAGATGATTAACTCTCAAAAAGATTACATTGTACGATGAGCAATAATTTTAGCTGAAAACCATAATTCGAGGGGTAACGGACTATGTGGTTTAAGCGACATTTTGGGCGATTTAAGTTATTGTATATATTCGACGAAGAAAAATTCGCTGATTCCGAATATATGTATATAGGCGCACAAAATGTCGCTTAAACCAAATAGTCCGTTACCCCTCGAATTATAATGAATTTATCTTACCAAAGATTTTTCAACCTATAAATCATTTTCACAAAGTAAAATTACCACTCTGTAGGTACGTTAATGGGAGTAGAAAACTTGAAAGAAAGAAAGAGAAGATATTTACCTCTTCACCCTTCATCCATTTGACCTCGGGTTCAGGTTCACCACCGTATTTGATGTCGAAGGTGATGACCTGGCCCTTCTTGATGATGATGCTTTGGACACCCTCACCAATGATGTAAGGCTTGACTGTAATCAATATATTAATGATTAGGATCTTATTAACTGTGTGGACCGTTCTAGTAAGTTCCGTC
The DNA here is from genome assembly GCA_038387885.1 of Spodoptera picta. Classification (NCBI taxonomy): domain Eukaryota; kingdom Metazoa; phylum Arthropoda; class Insecta; order Lepidoptera; family Noctuidae; genus Spodoptera; species Spodoptera picta. The sequence goes on from JAZHFQ010000269.1 coordinate 290,806, forward strand.
AACATATATCAATTATTGATGTAATCAAAATGGTCTAAAGTCTAAAGTTATGACAGAAACTTAATCTTAATTTCAAGGAAATATAAGTAAGATTGCTCACCAAATCTGCACTTAGCAACAATCGGCTTAGTAGCGTCACTAGGTTCACCAGGTCCAGCCTTGTTGATGGCGCGGACCCTGAACTCGTAAGTGCAGCCTTCCTTGAGGCCATCCTGAGTGGCAGCTAAGCAGTCACCAGGAACCTCCTTGCCAGTCACCCAGTCCTTGCCGAACTTCTCCTGTAGATTGTGAAGAAAAGATTTTCGATTATTGATACATTAAGTAACGACTTTGTATTTGCTGCGTCATGCAATAATTTTATCACAAAGTAAGTTTTTCTATACTGGAGCTTTAAAGGTTCGTACCTTGTATTCGATGACGTATCCAGTGATTGGTGCACCGCCATCGTTGTCAGGCTTCTGCCATTTAAGGTCAGCATGGTTTTTGTTCCAGTCGGTAAGTTCCACATTCTTGGGTTTCGATGGTTCATCTAGAGAAGAGACAAATTATTTTAACCTCGTGTTTACTAGTACAACTGATACAAAAATAAAAAAGAATTATATCTCACCCCACGGATCCTTAGCCAGCACAGGCTTGCCGAAAAGACCAGGTTCACTAGAACCAATCTTGTTAACAGCACGGATCCTAAACTTGTAAGTCTTCTTCGGGATAAGATCTTCTACCTTGTATTTCATCGGCTGGCCAACGGCCACCTCTGATACATTATCCCATCCTGCTTTGAGAGACATGTCCTGGAAGAAAATATTTAATGTATAGATATTACAGCATCAATGTTTTGGAAGATTATACGAGTAGATCATATTGTTACCTGTCTCTCAATAACATATTTGATGATGGGTGAACCACCATCGTCCTGTGGCGTCTTCCAGGCGACAACGCAAGAAGTCTGGAAGACTTCTGTGACCTGGACTTCCTGTGGTGGAGTTGGTACGCTCTGCATGGTAATAGTGACATCCTTCGAGTCATCACCCTGGGCGTTGGCCAATTTAATCGTGTATTTGCCGGATTGGTCTCTGCTTGGTTTCTTGATCTTGAATAGGACCTTCTCTTGTTCAACCACTGCCTCGACTTCTTTGGCGGGCAGGGCTTTTCCGTCCTTCCATAGTTTAGCTTCGATTGGTGTCTGTCGGGTGCCAGTAACTAAAACCGAAAGTGGATATTAAGGAACACAGTTCAAATTAATTACAGCTTTAGATATTTTGATATTTATTTTCTGTGCTCACTTTTATAAGGCACCTCAATGACGAAAGGCCTGTCATGTGGTCCGCAGAATTCATCCGGACAGTCAATAGTAGGTTTGGATTCACCCTTCTTGACGGTAAGTTTGCAAGAAGAGGACAACTTTCCAGACTCGCAGAGAATTTCACCGTCATCTTCCATCTCCAACTTGTTGAAGATAAGCTGGTGTTTACCACCGCCCAGGTTCTTGATTTCAATTCTGATAAAAATACAAAACCAATAAACATCAAACCAAGACTCTGCAACAATTAAAACAGCTTTTAAAGACAGGAAGCTTTTTAAGACTTACCTTTCATTAGGCACAATGGGCTGTCCATTGAAAGACCAAACAGCTTCAGCGGTCTGATCCTGCAACTCTACTTCTAGAACAACCTTGTCCCTCTCAATTGCTTCTGTGTCCTTCAACTTCTTGTTGAAGCGATTAGAGTCTGGTGAACAAAAAACCATTTTAAAAAATTCATTCTAGTAAGGAAACGACTGTTTAGATCCGGAACTATTTTCTGTGTGTTGGATTACTTTTGTTAAAGTTTAGGTCTAGTTATCTTGAACAATAGACGATTAGAAACAAGCCCATTTTGTGAATTAGGCATTCATTTGTAAGGATGTGCCATAACAATACTATTACAATAATTAATGGGCTGGTGACGCCTTAAATCACTTTGTTTTGTCGAAAATGAATATGCCTATTAAAGGATTATCAATACAATATTATGAAGACGATTTCAACTGATAAGGTATGGTGTTTTAGCAAGTTCGTTATGAAAAGAAAGAAACTCATTGAAATCTGAAATTGATTTGATTACCAGAAAAGTTGATGTACTTACAATTGACAATCAATTCGCAAGCAGTTTCATCGGCGTTACTGACGCACTTGAAGTGGCCGGCGTCAGTGACCTTAGCGTCCTTGATCACAACTTTGCGTTTGCGACCCTCCTTCACGATCGAGATGCGCTTGTCTGGTTTCAGAGGTTCATTATTCTTGAACCTGGTGAAGTAATAAAGATTAGTAGTAGTAGATTAGTAGACGAAGAAATAGTTGCAAAAGTAAACAGAATAAGAAACAAGTTACAAGAGACTTTAACCCGTCGTGTATCTAAACGAGGATCCACGCGAGAGACAGTGTATTTTCTATTGTGTCTCATATACAGGCATTCAAGCGTTTAAATAAGTTCAGTTAACCATTCTTCTTTGAGGTTTTGTTGAAAACATGTTTCCTACCATTTAACGTCTCCAGATGCATCATCCAGCTCGCAGAGAAGAGTGATCGTGTCTTTCTCTGTAGCTTGCTGAGATTTGAGTACCTTTGTGAACTTGTATGGGTATTCTGGAATTTAAAAAAGATTATGGTGAAGGAATATTCTGGATTCCTTAGTATACTGCAGTAAGAAATAAAAATATACTCACCAACAATTTTGACTTCAGTCTCTGTCTTGTCAGGCTGCTTTTCAATCTTACATGTGTATTTTCCAGCATCTTCGAACTTACAGTTCTTGATGACCAGCCTGCAAACTCCAGACAAGTCCTTTGAAATCTGATAAATGTCTCCATCTTCTATTTTCTCTTCTCCCTTCCACCATGAGACGATGGCGAGACTGTTGGAGACGGCACACTCCAGCACACATTCGTGTTTCGTGTACCCACTTGTCGTCTTCTTCAGTTGTTTGGTGAAGGTGTATGTAGGGTCTGGTTCATCGACTTGCAAGAAGGCTGTGCAAGTGATACCGCCGATTTCAATCGTAATTTTACCAGTATCTTCGACTTTAGGGGCCATGATGATCAGTTTGTATGAGTCTTGTTCGTTTGTCATCTTGTACTTCGACCCCGGGAACAGTTCCTGTAAAGCCAGTGAGTAAAGTGAGTACTCCATTTATTGTTGTTTCAAAAAAATTGATATTTGAAATAAAAATACTTACATCTTTACGGAAGAACCACTTCGGTTTCGCATTTGGTTTAGTAAAGATAGCTTCGAATGTAACCTTCTTATCCTTGCCTTCTTTCGCGAATTGATCTACGAGGGGCTTCAAGAATGACTCTTGTTTCTGAAAGCAATGCCCAGTGGACATAAATACACCTGGTCTTCCATAAGATGGAAAAGTGCATAACACAAAAATGTGCTCTTCATACAAAAGCTTTGAGTGCTGACCATCAAGAAACCTGCCTTACTCCTCCGCTGTCAACGTCTCGAGCGAACAGTAATTCAAGTGCAAAAAATCAACGAAAACAACTGAACTCGTATGTAGTATCCGAGGCGTTAGAATCGTCAGCCATTCTTTCATCACCGGCACTCACACAATAATGTGAACTCCATGCTATTGTACAGAAATTGGAATTTCTATAGTTCTCTTTTAATAAATGTGCAAAAGTGGGCGTGATTTATTTAAACGATTATCTTAAATAATATACAATTGACCGAACAAAAATGACGAATTTTCCACACTAAACCCAGGAATCTACTAATTACTTAAAGAATTACATTCATCATTTTTGAAAGGACTTTTTATTTAACACTGGAACATTGACGTCACTGTGCAAATATTGAACCGGTGCGCTGTGCTGCTAGTAAAATATCGACGAAGATGTGCACAGAAGAATTGCTTGAGAAGAAAATAGAAGAATAGAGTACCAAAGATGTGCTGGACTGACTAGTCGGTGACCACGTCACTGTTGATCAAATAATCTGAAAAAATCATTGAAACATTCCTGCACCAATATCTGCTAAATATTATTAAATGTTTAATAAACAGTTAGGATGGGTTATTGATATCGTAGAAGAAGAATTTAATATAGTAATAGAGTGGCTATTTACATAACTTACAAGGCTTTAGCTTGTGGTGAGACAGAGATAGAAAGTGTTCAATCTGGTTGGTGTTTTGAAGAATTTTATTGGTTCGTGGTTTGTGCATAGGTTTCGGATTTCATTTCATTATTTATAGCAGATATTAATGCAAGACTTTCTGTAATAATTCAACCAGATTAAGCGACCATACAGGTTTCCGTGGGACATTACTGTGCGACAAGTAATTTGCATTTTGTGATATTACACTTCAAGATGCATTGTGTCTAATTTCGTTGCTGTCAAACCTCGTCTTTTTTGAACGAGTGAAGCACCGGCCAATCCGGGATCAGTTCAGCCAGTGACGGTCTTCTATTATGGGATCTCTACAAAATATCCATTCATTCTTAGTGACTTATAATTTATCAATACATTAACTTCGCGTTGAAGAGGGTCTACATCTAATTGTACAAGGACTACAAGAAGTATATCGTGTCCTATATCCAAATATATACATAAAAAACATAAATGCTGATTACAACATTGCCATATGCCTCAATTATCATAATCAGCACAATGGACAAAAATTCCAACATCTGCGTAAAACTGGATGTATCAGCTGAAATTGATGAAGTAAATAATGAGGAATATAATTATTTTAATAATAATGACGTGACAGAAGCTCTTCAATCCGACGTCAAAATAGACCTGCAATTTAACATACTGGACACCAATTCAAAAGTATCAATAGTCATCAAATTCATTCCACTTACATTGCCTGAAATTCATGTTCAAGTTATAGAAACATGAAGAGGTGATACAAAAACCCTTTTGTTAATTTAAAATTCAATTTAATGCACTTCTTTTATTTAAAACGCTCTGGAAGTACTGACTCCAACGTCTAAGACATTTTGGTTAATTATTACTTTTTTTCAGTTTAAAGATTTTGCTTAAATATTTGTAAGTAAGTATTACTTTATTGGTTGTTGGAATCAACAATTTCAGAGGTGTAATTTTTAGTTTAGTTATTTTATCATTCGTGGTTTTAATCTCATTCATTATTTAAAAGGTTGTTTTCTGACCATTCGTAATACACTCATCATCAACTGAACTAACAACAGCTAACGGTTCTATATTATCCTCATCATCATCACCAGATTTCAAATGATCAGAAACTACCTCGTTTTATTTATCTTTTTATCTTTCCTTTTTATCGAACCTTTATTTTGACAGCCTCCATCAATTCGGGCCAATCAGGTATTATTTCAGGTAGAGACATTCGTCTCCTTATGTCATAGATACCCTAGAAGTTTAATAGTTAGGTTACAACAGTGCAACAGCGAATTAACTTGAAATTGATCAAGCTAAGTAATTAGAAAGCAAAATGAAGTGACCGGTGTGAACTGTGGACCATTTTTGGTTAAGTTATTATTTTTTTCTAATAACATTTAAAAGGATGAGTTGCTTACATAATTGTTGTCGCCACGGACATTGAACCAAGGGAATATTTTAGTGAAATACCATCCAGCCATTTCTCCGTCAATTCAATCACAAAAATTAACTAAAATTTTTTATGTAAACAATACATCATTGTCATCAACTTGACATTTACTGACAATATTATTTTGTTTTTTTTAGAATGATGAAATAATTTACTAGTTACGACCTCTTTAAATGCATGCTCTAATGAATTTATTTTGATTAATGATTTTTATTTTGAGCCATTCCACATGGGAACTGTTCTTAGGGTATTTTCATACTCAAAATACAATTTATTTCACATTATTTAAATTTTCAACAATTATTTAATTAGACATGAAGGATTTCATTCTGGAAACCAACATTGATACATTAAGTTTTTGTTAGTTTATCGTAAAAGAATACGAGAAACTGGAAATGTAAGATGGAATGAACGATGATGCTATATTTTAAAATACTGATGACCTTGACCCAGGACCAGTTCAAGGAATGCCTCCTTTCAGCTGGGAATCTACCCATCTCGACACCTTCAGATACGACCACAATGAAGCCGTCTTCTTCAAAATATCCAGTTTCTAAGCCCTAAGAATCAAATGTCATGATGCAAAGTGATAAAAGATAATTAAATGTATTAGAGCATTAACATACTAAACAAATCGGCTAAGTTAACAATATTAAATAACTCTAAACAGAGTTACGGAACATATGTTATAGATAAGCTTTTGTGAGAATTCTTTATGCATTGTGATGCTCTTAGCTTTGTGACTGAAAATATTTGGAAAGGTTGGAGTTAAATTAGAAATAACGGACAATAAACAAGAATCATCATAATACATTAAGACATTCTCCATCTTAATTTTGGTAAAATACTAAAGGGAAGCTGAATAAAACTTATTATCAAGTACCGCAGCTACAAAATGTTCTACTTAAAGAATGCATATTATATTCCAAGGCATAGAATATACAATATCTATACGTAAACGGTTATTCACAAATTATGAAACATATTAAAATATTTCTTAGTTCCTTGAACTTCAAACTTGGATATGTATAGCCTGATAGAGCTGTCTCTTTATTTATAATTCGTTTTAAATAGACTACAAGACAATGTAGATGAATATCAGAGCTAATTTCATCCTGATGTATGTGAATATCATCGGCATTTCTATTCTTGGCCAGTATCAAGATCTAATTGTGGTCTGCATTGTCTGGCGTCAAATTTTTTAAATATATTTTATTAATATATTTTTATATAATAGCATTTATATCACCATCTTCTGCAATCCAATGGTTGTTGATTGATATATCAGATTTAGCCTCGAATGTAATTCTAAAATGAAGATACACCTTACCTTTTCCACTTTCTTGAGGGGTGGGATTGGTTTTTCTGTCTCCTTGAGGTCGCCCCAGTCGGGCTCCTCTTTCTTTTCACCCCATTTGGCGTACTTCCTCTTCCTAAGCAAAGCACGGAAGTCCATACCACTGGCGTCTGTTTAACATTTTGTTATATAACGTAAATATTTTCTGCATCTACTTTAATCAACCTTTTTACTGCTATTTTCTCAATACTTACCGGATACATAAAGCTGCATTTCAGCTGAATCCTCGCCATGGATGTTGCTGACCACAATCTTGTATTTTCCTTCATCGTTAGGCTTGACCTTCCTCATGCAGAGGGTGATGAGACCAGTTTCACCATCGGTGATGAATTTGAAGCGACCACCTTCGATGATCTCACTGACACCCTTATAGAACTTGAACGTAGGTGCAGGGTTGCCTTCAACTTGTACAGTGAGGTAGCCAGTTTGATCTAGTTATTGGATTAGAATCATTCATCAGAAAGGAAAATTGGGGGTATTGCAAAATATTTACAGTAGATTATTATTTTAATGAATACAGAAAACGGAATTTTATTTAAAACTGACCTTCAACTGCGGAGTAACTTTCTTGGACATCGACGATGACCGGTGGACCCTCATTTCCGATAGGTTTGAGAGGTACTGAAGGTTTGTTGATAAGATCTTCAAGATCCTGCACTGACGGCCTTCTGGCGTCTCCGGATTTTCGTCGCTACATCATCAAAGCAATGTGAGTTTTTTTTTTGTGTTTTTATATTATTGCTAATGGGTTAATCACTTTAAAATCGACATAAAGGTAGTGGAGTAAATGAACTTTGACTTTCCATGAAAAAAAAACTAACTATAGATTGAACTGAGAATATACAATATCATTATTTGAGATATTATCATGAAATGATGACTATAAATTTTATTATCAAAATTATTTATGAGTTAAAGTCCATTTACTTCACAGTGGTTTATAGTATTGAAGTCATTAAGAGACAAATAAATGAAAAGGGAGTATTATCAACAATGACAAATTATTTTCTTATTCTCAGAGATTTGATTGACATTAATATCCATTATTATATTCACAAGAAACTGATTAGCTAAATTAATGAAGTTCAAGAAAAGGACGTAATAAAACAAAATTTATTTCAACATGGTGAACATAATACAGATTACAGTAATCATCAAAGGTCATTAAAACGTTCTGTAAATGATATAATCCAGCTCGATATAGATTGAAAAATTGCTTCGTTGGTAACTAGTCGGTAAAATGGATGATACATTAGAATGTTATGACAGTTGTAGTACATTATGAGCGCTAGCCAAATGACCTGACAATGATTTGGACTTCCTGATGTATATAGCGCAAGTGCACACATATAATATGTCTTCACCGTTTTCTGTTAAATGCTAAAGTTTATCATATTTCATCCTTAATAGGAACATCGTCTATCACGTCCCCGATTTGGCTAGTTAGATTAGTATTTTTGGCATCAATCAGCAATTGAGATTTTATCAGTTTAGCTGTGTCATCAATAACTTGTATATTATCCTTGTGTTCAACAACCACACTTGTGACTACTAAATCTATAAGACCATTAACATGTTTATTATTGACAATGTTATCCTTTCTAACAAGATTTATTGTTTGATCACAATCTATCAAAGTTGTGCCAACATTACTTTTAGCTTCATTGTTGCATTGAATGAAAACAAACTTAAATTATGGCTGTCTAGTAAAAAGTGTCTCATTTGATACTTCATTGAAATGAAATTCTATATCGTGTAATGTAAAATTCTAATTATTTTCTGTTGTGCTATGAATGTAAAACTTTGCATGATTCTCATAAATTATAAGATAATATTATTCACCTATATTCAAATTAATGGATACCGTATCATCGATTAGTAGGAATTTAGCATATTGTGACTTCTCTGACTGCTGGCTAACACTAACACCTCTGCTCCACAGTCGTATTAACGATTACCAACCAAAGAATGGATTTCTTTGACTCAGATAACGAAACATAAAACCCATCACGAACTTTGAAATGGATTTCATGATTGTACTAATAAGTTACCTATCTAGAACAAATATTTATAGCCTACGCAACGGTGTATTTGCTTCAGCTAAAATTGACGCAAGTAGGCGTTAAAATATGAATTCCTCGGAATGCATTTGATTTAAATGAAATAATTAACAGGTGTATCGTAATAACTGATTTATGACGACATAACGGGAGCTTCGTAATTTAGGATTGCGTCAAAATAATCTTAATGGATATGCTTACCAACCGTAGAATTACGTGGGTTAGGAAATTGTATGAAGGTTTTACAGTTATTGAAGTATTTTTTAAACTAGATCCCTACTTATGTACGTCATAATTATATGGCTATAGTCACTTTCGGAACTATTTAATGACCTCTGAATGAGACAAGATATTTAGAAACATTGAACAAAAACAGTATTATACTTACCGGGTCACCCGTAGGTTTGGGTTTAGGTAAACTAGCAACCGGTTTTTTAGCAACCGCTGCCATTGTTAATCACATTAATCACTTTGATGCCACAAAATATCGAATCTCTCGTAAAATAATATAAAAAGCAATAGTCTATAATTACATCACACTATATCACAGCTTAAGTTTATGCTTACACATGATTACTTTAAACACTTAAAACTATTTTCAAAAGAATCAAAAGTTTAAAAAGTTCCTTCCTTTCATGCGGATCATCCATATTTACGGAAAAAAAGCTTACAATTAAATGCTATACAATTATTTTTTAAGATTAAAAGTGTTACACCTTGATATTTTCTTGTATTATTTTGGAGTCGTTTAGTGAAATTTCGATTTGGGGCAGTTCGTTAGTCGTTCCATGTAAAAATGGGCGCGAATGTCAAAAGACTGAAGAAGGGGTCGTGTAGACATGGTCGCCTGGCAATGGTGGGGCGCGGGGGCGGTGGGCGGCTATTTGTGCACAGCACAAATCAGCAGACCAATACAATTAATTATCAGATTAAGGTGAGCCATCCATGCAGCTTGTTCTTGAACGTCGTTGCGAATATACGCAATAATACACATGAAGTTATCGCCGACGATCTGCCATATTTCGTCGATGTTTGGCTTTGAACCTCGGAAGCTCTCGGTTACGGTTCAATGATTAATTGTCAGCATTTTTCTTAAATTGACACCTGCAATTAAGGTCAATGGGTATTTGTTGACCTACTGTGGATGACTCTAACTTTTGGCTTGTCTATAACAGTTGTACTGACGGTAGTGTGACGTCGACGTCGGTCAATATTAAAACAATCACTTGTATGTCGCAGCCAAACAGCAATTGTCTCGAGGAGACAAACTGTGTGCGCGTGTTTGTCTAGATTAATAAATAATATAAGATTGAGGGGTTGCGCAAGAGGATCGAAAGATTGATTGCCACCCTCGTATTAATGCATTCTGTTCACATCATTGCCATATTTGGCAAGTGAGCCGGTGTCGAGAGCGCCTGCATTACTGTCGAGCCGACAAATTTTGAACGGCAGTCTGAATTTTACCTGTTGATTTGGTTCTCTTGTTCCGTGATGTTTATAATTTTGTGTTTTTACTTTTGGTAAATCGATAATGTTGATTTTACATATACATTATTTTCAATATGAACATTTACTACGTACGAATTTTCGTCATTCATACCACGACTCCTTTGCTATGCGATCCTTTAATACATCTAATCTAATATAATAAGATCTTTAGTAAATTCTAACGAGTCATGGTAACTTGTCTCGTCAAATTAATTTGAGGAACTAACTGCCAAATATATCGGCATCATCACCATTGCCAAATTTTTCCGATGGAACGGTATTGTCAGAGCTCAGTATTCAGTCGCCCGTGACAAGCCCACGCGCATTTTAGGTATTTCCTATATGACCATTATGTCAATCAAAGATCCGTTTTATTTCTATTTGTGGACTGTCCTTGCTTGTATTTATAGCCACGTTAATTGTGTTTAGTGTTGTCAACATTGTTTTGTTATCAAATATGTTAACATAATCAATAAAATTTTCAACGTTGTCAGTTTTAATAAAATTGGTAGCTGAACGCACTGTTTCGATGTTCATCCCTTTCATTTACTCATTTGTACTTTACTTGTGTGTGTTGCTTTTGTGGTATGTATTGTAATTTTCATAATAAACTGTATGACCCTAATCAGCCTGGTCTACAATTATCCTTTAACTAGTCTAGAATTGTTCCTTTCTGTTAACTCAAGAGCTTCTATCAATATCTGAATCTATTTTTAGACATTTTAATGCACATTCAAATTGTCATTACATTGCCACAATTATAATTAACGATACTATTAAAGCAATCAATCTTTCTCGTTCTATTTTAGGTGTGAACAATGGTGCTACTAATCAATATCGAGACGTATATCTTTTTAACAATAGACGACGTACATAATTCAGAGTGCTGGCAACTTGAGGCAGTTAAGGGTGAGAATATTTCAAGATCAGTGGACTTGCTCTTGGCCTAATTACTCTAGTCATATTTATACAAATAACAATCAATCATAACGACGAGCGTACGTGCGTCCTGGCGCACGATTGGGGCTCACTTTTGCTTCATTAAACCCGTCCGCGCCATCTGCATTTACGTTATCACAAGTAACAGGTGCGTTTTCTTTATTAATTGCTATTGCTTTTGTTTCTTTTGCTTTGTTATTAACTTCTTCTGTAATGTTTACTTTTATATTAACTTTGAAATTCTTTGCATGATCTATATTGGTATTTCTATCTGTTTTTTTCTTAGTCTTATCATGTTGAGTACGTAACTTGGAACTTAGGTATTCGTCTTACATCTCTATGTTTCACCTACGTTGTTTCATATTTGAACTTCGACGTATCAAAAGTGTCGTGAGTTAATGCATTTCCTATGTCCCTTATGAGTCACAAAGTTGACATTATTATCGCCTTATTTGCGTCATAGAAACAGAAATGTTGGCTCCAAACTAAATTCATTAGTAATTATAGAACTTTGTTTAGCTACCGTTTCTATATGTTTCATTCGTATAATTAATGTTTTATATAATTCGAAACTGTGTTCTGTGATGTTTACATTGAATTTAAAATCTCCGAGGCATTTTGTGGCATCTTTATGATTATTAGAAGTGCGAGTAACATCTATGATAAAATTTATTGTTATAGACTTTGTAGTAACTGGTGGAAATTATTTAAGCTTTTTTCAAGGTCATCATAGATGTTGCTCTGACATTATGTGATATTTTTACTGTTATTAAGTACTGAAGCAATATATTGTGGGTTTCCATGCAATTACACAATACCGCAATAAATATCATTGCCGCACGCCCTTAATTCAGCTTTTATTATCACGTTAAGTATAAATTAACAATTTTATTAAATAAAATTGTTAATTTATTCGTTACTAATGCGTGCGTTGTTTTAAACGTGTTTTTTACGTGTTAAATACAGTTTTGTCGAAAACGATAAATATAATGGCTCTGTTACACATTTTGAAAATTTTAGTTCATGCCATCTATTTATCAAGTTCGATAAATTAATTTTCTTTTTTAAATTTTGGATTTTAATAGGATACATGCATAGATTTTAAATGTCTGTTATATTTTGAATTTATTTTCTTATTAAACATTTAATATAATGTTAGAATGACAAGGTGTTAGTAGCACTGGCTCTAATTTATTGACAAAACATATATAGGATTTCCGGATCGAAATATAACATATAAATGAAGGTTTTCTCATTTATGCCGTTTGTTGTGGCATGGAGATTATTTACGGACGAATGAAAAATTATTCACTTGGAAAAAATAACATTAATCACTTTGAAAATGTCTATGTTAGCCACGAATCTATATTTTTCTATAACATGTAGTCTAAACAGATAGTTTTTCACACTTTTATATACCTCTTCGGAGAGTTCACCCGGCCTGGCGCGTTTCTTTTTTGAAAAAAAAGTATCAGTTTTAGTAAAACATTCTCTGTTATATGTGCTCATTATTATAAATTTCTGTACATATTGAGTGCTTATAAGTTAATTTGTGTGTTTCTGTCCTCGTGTATAATGTAGTAGTGTCAGATGTGCATGTGTTAGTGTGTAGTGTGAATCTGTCTGTGCATCAATTAAAAAATCAATTATAAAATTATTTCTTAAAGTAATTAGTTTTTACCACTATTAAGAGTATTCTCGAAGCATTTACATGTTTCGCGTACATTCAGTATGCTATGCGAGTCAGTAAAGTATTGTTTTATTATATTGTACCTTAAATATAAGTGAGAATAAAATGTATAGTGCGTTTAGAAAATGATTAGTGGAAAACTAAAAAATAAAATTAATTATTGGAAAAGCCATTCTAAAAGTAATCTAAAAAGCTTTGTTGATGGGGAAAACAGGCTGTATTTAAAATTGAAACAAATGAATGAAGATTTTAGGTCTAATTTTGACAATCCCCATTCATTCAGCCACAAATTGTGTCATAAATATTGCTTTCTGATCTTTTCTGTAGCTCGGTTCCCCCATAACATTAAAAAAGATAAAACCCAGCGATGCTCTGTCACATCGTAAACCCGCTGGTCGGCAAAGCGGTCTCTAGATCTTATTCTAAATAGAACATCTAAAAAGAAAAAGATTTGTAAAAGAGTGGACATTGTAGAGGTAGCGACTAAAAGGGACTAAAAGTAGCTATTTGGAAGCTATTGAAGACGCTAGTTTTTGAAAAGGGAAAAAACAATGTAATGTGAATGGAAGGAAGATTGTGTGTTTTGTCTTTTTGATTTTTTTTTGACAAAAATTAATTGTTCGCTTGGACTCATACTGTCCAGCGATGTATTTGAGGGGATGGGGGACATGAATTGATGTTTTCGTTATTCTAAAGTGGTAAAAAAACTAATTATCACAATATCTTCCCTGAAAAAACCTTATTTCTATTTAAACTTAACAGTAACTAAAGGTCGTCCGTGTATATGTATGTAACAATAGAAGAAAAATAATATTAAAAAAAGACAAAAAGTGCTTTGCAAAAGCGAGCAGCGACCACCTAAAACTGACCAGATCCAATCGGTCTCACCTTTTTCTCGTCTAATACTTCGCCGGGACGTAATTTCTTGACCTGTTGTTTAAAAAACATTGATAATCCCATATGTAATATGTACCCTAAGGACCTAAGTCTCCGCTGCCGAACCTGGGCTACTTGGCTAACCTATCTTTAGTTCATTATTATTGGGTGCAATGTCCTAGCGAGCTTGTGCAGTAGTTATTACATTACTGTTTGCATCACCTTCGTGTTAATCGTTCATGTTAGTGTCCGTATTCATTATTGTAATGTGTAAAAAAGCCTCTTTAGGCACACCATTCCTGTAAAAAATATTGTCGACCACGACCAATCTCTGACCATTATTTCGTGTGCGTAACGTGCTAACAAGCTGTGCAGTTTATCTGTGTGTGCGTACTCCACAAATTTGTGCATTTTAGCTCTGTGCTCTCGACGACAAAACGTTTCTTAGACAGATATAACCTGGATAATTACATTAACCAATGCTTACAACGACGGTTGTATTCTGAATATTTTTCCAAGGCTCATGTGATTATCCAGTATTATGTGTGAAACAGTGTTTTAAACCGCGTCAGATGCAAATGCATTAATAGTACCGTATACAGATATAGTTAAGAATTTGTCACGGCAATATAACATTCATTTAGAATTCTTAGCGTTTTATCTTTTACCTTCTTTTCTTCGATCACCTCACCGGGTCTTAGTTTTCTATTCTCCTGTGGATTATGTTTTGCACGGTCTTAATATCGCTACAATCACGATTTAATATCATTGTTTTCAAAAGTATCTGCTGTGACATTGCTATATTCTGTTTAATCTAGAAGCAAGGATTTATGGATCTAAGCTCCACTCCACTGTAAACCAACTCATTCTCTATGATCCTCTGCTAAAGCGTTCGTGGTACAAGCATCATCTCTCTTAGACGATTATGAATAATGTCTTTCTGAAGGGTCTATGCATTCGTGTTATGGGTTCGGCTTGAGAGAATAGGGTCTATACTACTAGGGGCTAAAATTATTTTGTGAAAAGACGCCAACATCCGTGTAAATCACTCGTTGATTGCAGATATCACGCGGTTGGTTAGAAAGTACCATGCTTCAAAGTTGCAGACTTTGATACAAATGCAGCTAAATGTGAGAGAAATTCATGATGCTCATCAAATATTGGTAGTCTGGTTGAAAGTCATGAAACTACAATTGATTCTTTTGTATCTGAATTGACAAATAATGTTTCAATCGTTGATTTCAAATAAAAAAACAGAATACCATTAAAATAAAGTGCAAAATGCTAATTGTGACTCAAACGCAAATGTGCTATCAACCATTAAGCTTGCATTTTCAAAGAGTGATTCCGATGCCAGCGCTTCATAGGAATTGTAACATGTCTAGGACTAAGACGGCACAATTGTACATTTAGGTCTTCAAAACTTCATACCTTTACTGAAAATGGAGACATTTCGTGTCCAAATACAAAAATATTACAAAATAAATCTAATAAATACTTATTGCTAAGATAAAGTGCAATGTTACATACCTCGTCACTGATGATAAGGGAAGGACGCCTTCCCATCTCCTCTGGAGGAGGAATGAGGGAACCACGTCTACCGACTGGTGCACCCGGTACAAGTGAGGGTTTCCTTGGCATTTCTGGTTTCGGTGACTTCTCACGGATGACTTCGATCTTAGGTGCCGCAGGCTTCTCCTCTGGAGCCTTGATTTCAGGCACCTTTGGCACAGGCTGCTCAGGATCAAATAATGTCATTATTAATACTAAGATTTATAAGGTCATCCTTCATAAGTTTTTCTTTCAATAAGATATACATTACCTTGTCTGGTTTGTCCTTGGTTGATGGCGTGAAGTCCATCTTTTCGAATTTCTCAAGTTCAGGTCGGTCGTAATCAGCAATTTCAGGCAGATCCTCAGCCTTCTTCTTGACTGATGTGACCTTGGCCTTCTTAGCTTCTTCTTCAACCTTCTCTTCCTTAACGGCGACTTTCTGTAAGTCAAATATTTATTTAATATCGAAATATTAATTAATGTTATCTTCAATAAACTGTTGAAAGAACAAAGAAAGTACAGTAAAGAAACTATTTACCTAATAAATGACTCATTTTGAAAAGAAATTAATTAATTAATTGAATAACTAAAGGAATATACTCGGAATGTTTAAAATAACTGATCCATAGTTCGCGAAAATTTAAACGAAGAAAAATGTTTACGCCCGCGCGGTCTACTGCCCTTCACAAAAATGCTCATAAAAACGAAACTAAAGCACTTATATTTGTTTTGTAACAGATGTTATATTCTTGGACACTTTTCCTGTTGCTGTACCTAAAAATAATGGCCCCACTGAAAGCTCAACTATTTGATTTCAGATCTAGATGTTACGTAACTTACCGTCGAAAATAGTTTGGTAAAAGTGATAGGTAAAATTTAAATTAAAAACAAAATGACAAGTAGTTAAAACTAGAGGTAGATTCTAGATTGAGCCTCGAGGCCTCGATGTCCAGAATAATAACGTGTAAATTCAAAATAATACATACTTACCGTAACGCTAGAAACATGAAATAATACATTTAAACATTGAAGTGTTTTAAAAGCTGAAGCGGAAGCAGGAAATGTGAGGAAACTACATCATGCTTCTATTAATTTAGAGTAATAGGTGCTTGGTTATAACTCGCAAACATTGCTTTACAAATTGTTACACTAGAGGTAAATACGAGACTACTATGTGCATCTATATATACATATTTACAGTCAAAACTGCTCTCTGGAATACTTCAAGGAAATCTACAAAGAATAGTGAATTGTCGACTACAAAAGAACTAATAAAGAATGCAACTAATTCTACATCTACTAGATCTAGAAGATTCTACGACAGTTGTGCAGTTTGACGAACTCTAAGTGCTTGTGCTTGTGCATCTACCACTCCTGTAGACAATATCATTGTGCATTGTGCAAATATCCTGTGCGTACACTGTGAGTGCTCATGTATACCTCTTCAGGCGTTTGAGGTTGGCTGCTATAAGCAGGCTGTGGTAATTCAATAGCTTGCATACTTTCATCTTTGCCTTCAGTTGTTTCAGCCTATACAGTAAATTTTATTATTGGCGACCGTACGATGTGTACGAATTTTGCATTGCAAGCAGTTGATGACGTATTTTCATAGCAAACTCATGTTGGCTCATTAAATGGAACTTATTGTTTGTTATGAAAACGTGTCATCTAATTTCGAATTCATTTGGCCAATCTTATTATGCAAAATCCTGGTGCTGAATGAATGTGTGCGTGTCTGTTTAAGCGATGAATGTGTTGGTGATCTGTGTGTGTACCTGAGGGGACTTAGCCCTGCGCCAGGGAGCGGTTGGCTCCGGTGTCTCAAGTAATGTTGGTTTGTATTTGTCTTCTAACTCTGGGGTTTGTTCAGCCTGATCATCAAAGTGTTTAGTTACTATTGATTCTTTATTTGTATAATTTATTTCATTTACTATAGTTTTAATTTCTACCTGTGGTATTTCAGGAATGACCTGCCAAGAGAATGGAACCACTGGGGGTTCTTCTTTCTTTTCCGGTTCTGGAGTTTCTATTGACGGTACCTGATGATATATTCAACTTTTTATGGTTTGCCAAATGTGAGTATTCACTTTGATGTTATTAATATTTATTTGATGTGAGTTTTTGTGCAGTTTATTGTATAGTGTGCGTGAGTAAGTGTGAGTGTGTGTAGTGTGTGTTACCTCTAAGTGTTGTTTTCTCCAAGGGTATCGTGTTTCTGTCAATTTAGGTGATTCTAGTGGTTTCTGTACTTTACTATCGTCGTCCTAACGAAACAATATTATTATTATTTTAGTTACAAAAACTATGATATAAACAATATTTTTATAACGAAATGTATTTTTTAATACCTTTGGTAATTTAGAACTTTCTTCTATAGATTTCTTTTTGCCCTCGTCTGGTTTTTTAGATACTTCAAGTTCCTAAAGAACATTTACAAAATTAGAATCAGAATTTCCTTGGCCGTGATCGTCTAGAAACTACTATATCAGTTTAGTTTAAAATTACCATATTTTTCTGATTATCTACCTTTGTTTTTTGAGTGATATCTTTTAGTAGTTCCGAAGGTGTTTTTAGAGATTCAGGCGTCTAAAATAAATTATTTTAATTAGCTATTACTATATAAAAAAATTACATTATTTTCAATATAACGATATTGTACCAGAAAATACCTTTGGTTCAAGTGTACCATTCTTGACTGGTTCCACGAAAGGTTCTGATAACTTTTGTTTTGGTTCTGGCTCCTAAGAAATATTTAAATTTTTTTATTAAATCGGTTCTTGATGAAAATATCACTTAAATGTAAATTAGTATGGACCACCTTTGCTTTATCCTTTGGTGTTTCAACTGTAGGCTCAGAAGGCTTTCGTTTTGGTGTTTCAGGTTCTGTTTCCTTTTTAGGCTCAACAGTTGAATCTTTAAGTTTCTTAAGGAATTCAGGAGGTTCCTAAGAAATAGATTTAGCTTTATAATTATCTAGACTTAGAGTTTGTTTATTTCCATCACCACTAGTTTTGTGTTGTCTGTATGTGTGTGTACTAGGAAATGTTGGTGTTGTGTATGAGTGAATGTGTGACCTACCTCTACATTATTGGACTTCCTTCTCATGAAGAAAGGTGTCTGTGTGGGTTTCAATTGTTTGTCTGTTTGTGTTTTCTGTGTATCATCAGGTTCCTAAGGCAATTATAGAATGAGGATTATAATTGTTCTGTGTTTTATAATTTTATGTTTTAAAGTATTTTGTGTTATCTACCTTGGATTTTGGTTCGTCTTTAGCTGGATCTGGCTCTGGTTTTTTAGCTGCAGGTTCCTAATGAATTTTGAGTTATGTCAGTAATGTTTCTTGTATTAAGGGTTTATGAGTATAATATTTTAAAATGTTCTCGTTTAACAAAGAAACCCGAAAAGTTATTCCGACGAACGAACCACAACGCATACTTTACTATATAAAATTAATTTAAATTTCTGTTTAGGAAATTGAACTTGATTCTTACTTTCTAAAATAATATTAACCATTATCTAATTCAGGCTAAATAGGAGCACCGGACCGCTTTTCGAATTTCTTTATTAAAATGATACCTAAATAGTTTATTAAAGAAATATACCTCCGATTTACTTGGTCTGCGCCAAGGATAATCAGATTCCTTCGGTTTATCCGTCAACAAATTATCTTTTGGCTTTTCTGGTTCTTTCGAATCTTTCTTATCCTGTTAAAACATTAATTGTCAATTTTAACCGTACTTTTTCAAAACACATTGGATTAAGATGAATTATAATATCTACCTCTTCAACTTTACTTTGTTTGCGCCAAGGATAAGGAGATTCTCTACCCTCATTAAGTGGCTTTTTGGTTTCTTCAGGAGCTTCAGGAACAAGTGTATCCTATCCAACATTTTATAGATTTATATTTTTAGCAATACTATTTATTTCATGTTTAATTTTATTTAAAATTTTATCTACCTGTAAGTCAACGCTAGGTTTGCGCCAAGGGTAAGTAGGTTCTGATGGTCTGTCAACCGATACCCGGCGTCTAGGCACAAATGGTTCATCGTCTATTACCATTGGCTGTTGGTCGTCCTGTATTTCATCATGAATAGTGTCAATACAAGTTTTTAATGAGATAATATATGGTAAAATTGTGTGAGGTCTAATTTCACCAAACTAGTCTTGCTTACTTTTTTAACCGTAATTTATAAGAATGTTTAAATCAACTGTTACAAACTTCATGTTTTGTCCCACGTAAAATATAAAATCTCAATTGCAATATGCTAAATTTTGTAATGTATCTTCTTATAGTATTTTAAGTTTATTTACATTAGACACAGTTTAAAGAAATTAAACCTTAAAGGAATGATTAAGAACAGGTTCTACCTCATCTACATGACTAGGACGACGCCATGGATAAGTCGGTTCTGTAGGCCTATCAATTGAAGGCTTCCTCTTAACCTCTGTCTTTTGCGATTCTACCTGATCCTGTTCCAAATATTTATATATTAATTGGGATCTATAATATAAAATTTCTTAAAATAAGGTTCTAAGTTTGGAGAGTGTGTAAATACCTCATCAGCATTACTGGGCTTACGCCACGGATAAGTAGGTTCGGTGGGACGATCAATTGAAACCTTTTGTTTATTTTGGTTTTCTGTGATTTCGTTATCAATATTTTCCTTATCCTGTATTAAAATGTTTTGATTATTATTAAGAGAACTATCGTCAGTTGTAAGAAAATCGATATAAAATGTTTTATTAAGTGTAATATCTACCTCGTCAATGTTATTCGGCTTTCTTTTAGGCTCAGTAGGTTTATCAACTGATACCTTTCTTTTACTATCAGTCTTATCAACCTTCTCAGGTTTCTTCTTATTTTCTTTATCCTGTCATTGATGAAATTTGTTATTAAATATGTAAAATCCTATTATTCAACAAAAGTTATAATAAGGTAAATTATTTTATGAATGTAAATTTAATTCAATCTACCTCATCAGGTTTGCTGGGTCGACGTCTAACCGGTTCTTTAGGCTTATCAACAGAAGCTTTACGTTTAGTCTCAGTTTTTTCCTCAACCTCTTCGATATCTTCAGTGTCCTGTTCGATAACCTTTTAATAATATTTTTTGTCTAAGAAAATTTTAGTTATAATTATTTTATCTAATTATATGCTTGAATAATTTACCTCAGTATCGTTTTCACGACGTTTTGGTACTGATGTATCGATAGGCTTCTTTAAGCTATCCTTACGTTTTGGTTCCTCAGTTTCAGTAGGTTCCTACATAATATACGCAAATAAATCAGTATGCTTATTTAATTTGATAATAATGTATGTGTGTGTGTATGTGTATGAATGTATGTATATACCTGAGTGTCTGTTTTCGTAGGTCGCCATGGATATGTTTTATCTGAAGGCTTATCAGTCGTTACCGTATCTTCTACGTTCCCTTTCACTTCCTATTTACAAAAATAAATCGTTCAGTATCTTGCACGAGTACTATATTATTGACGTCCCTTCGTAAAGTAGTTACAACATTTTATACAATTATGTTATTATCCACGTAGTTATTTACTGACACACAATAATCAAACAATCGTCTGTTGATCGTTTGAAGTTCAAAAGAATTTGTATGTACAAAAGACAAAATAATGACCTTGATTTTTTTCCATAGTTTTGAATCTTGTATTTGTTCTATGGACATGCATGATGCTTAACATGAAACTTACCTTAAGTTTAACTTGTTCCATTTCGGCCGCTTCTGCCACCTTTAGTGTGCTCTAAAATGACAAGTTAATGGGGATATGATTAAGCGGGAATAGGGTTTGCTTAACACCATGGCTTTTTTAGCCAGTCTCTTCGGCATTTTTGATTCAACAGACATATTGTTGAATTCTATATACAAAACATTGCCAATCTCGTATTTGGTTGGAAAGGAATTATAGTCTACAACATCTGTAAAATAGTTGATTTTCCCAGTTTCATTATCTAGCTACTTAAGCTTAAGGGTATTTGCAGTATATTGTCTTACTACTAAAAGCATGGTAGGATCAGCTCTTAGCAACTCTTACTTCTAAGACACTCGGGGTATCTACAGTGTCTACTTTAAAAACTACACTTTAGGAACTTTGATCAGCTGCAGGGGTATTGCTTTGCTACAATTTCTTTCACTTTAATGATGACCATCCATCATTGGTAATTTCTCATGAAAATATTTGATGATCCTATTAAAATTCTGATCAATATTATCTGTTTGTCTATGACTTACCTTTTGAGCAGTCTTCTTCAAAGCAGTAACTTCTTGTTGTTCAGCGACAGATGAAATTGATGATTTTCTGCTTTCTGCAGTTTCCTTTGTAAGTTGCTGTTGCGATAGAATTAATTGTAAATTAATATTGTATTGATATTTTACCTATGTAGTTAAAGTAAATTTGTTCTCATTTATGTTTAATTGTGATTACTTAAATTAATTGAAGACCAAAATTACACGCTAAATGTTATTTTAGATCTTAAGACATCATTACATTTTTTTGGCGACAACTATCTATTACTTTCATATAATAATTCTATATTTTTGGAAAACTAAGTTTCTATGTACATTCGAATCCTTCAGATCTTTTATTTCTTACCTTAACAGCTTTGTTCTCAATGATGGAGCTTCGACGGCTCTCCGATTTGGTTTCTTCTTTGACCTAATGAATACAATATTCATAATACATTAGTAGTTCAAAAACACATTTTTTCGATATAATAGCAGAAATTGCAGACTTCATAAAAAAACAATCAAAATTATCCATTGGTTTGCTAGCAAAATTAAGCATTGCTTTAGACAATACAAACCTCGCTTTGGAACGATGTCCTTCGGCTTTCGGTCTAAAGAGAACAAAACAACATTTCTTATTAGCACAGAAATAACTTCGGGATAGTGATACAAGACAAAAAATAGAGGTATACAGATGACAATAAAAAGGACAAAATGGACGAACAGAGGATTATCAACAACAATATTTACAAATGGAAATAAACGCCATATGGAAATAAAATAAGGACGATTCAAGGGTTTGTTACACATATTTGTTTTGTAAAACAATTAACAAAATGATTAGAACACAATTGGTTGGATTTACCACTGTGTGATTGTAATGTGAATTTTGAAAAAAATACAGATGTACATACATATTATACTGTAGTACTTAATTATGTGTTCAATATTTTGAATTTTGATAACAAATTTCGTCACTCAGAGCATTTATACGAAACAAATTGTGACAATACCCGAGTTAAAATACAAATTGGATCAATTTTGAGTCTCGGAATATTGTTATAAAGGTGCCAAAAGGTTTGTGGAGTGTTTCGTTTCTGTTTGACTGTAGTGGTAAATATTTGAACAGATATAGGGTTCACTCTCATACATGTACGTTTTATACCTTTACTTCAAGATGGTGAGCCTGTTGGGCGATCATCGTCACCTGTTTTATTCAAATATAGTTTATCATGATCAATCCATAACCTTACTTATTTCTTACAAGTTAGAATCTACTTTGCGCTACTGTAGTCTCTATAATATTTTGAATTGCTTACCTTAGTCGTTTCCTTTTCTTTCTTCTCCCGTACTGTGGGAGTAGGTGTAATCTTTTCGTACTTTTCAAGTACTGGTCTTTCGTAGTCATCGACAAAGTCGAGTTCAATCTGTAATATTTAAAGTTGCATTAGTATCTTGCCAGTCCATAATCAGCTTTTCTATACTTGCCTCATTTTACTTTGGTTTGGTGGTCTTGAAGTTTTGATATTGAATTTCGATTTTAATGACACATAAATTGGAACATAGAAGCTTTAAATTTTACACATACATACAAACAAACAAATAAACAAAGAAGAAAATTTAATACGTCTGCATACTTGTAATAATTTAAAAGTTTTTGGCAATGAGAAAGAAATTAGTAGAACTATTTATGTGACAATTGCATTGGTGCGTGAAGACTACGAAATAAACTACATCTCGTACAAGGCAAGTAAAAACATAAAGATATCCAAATTGCCTCGTCCAAAGACCAGTAGCAAACGTATTAGATAAACCTGTAAAAGAAACTACATATAAAGCGTATTACAAGCAGCATGCGATCTGCAACCAAACCTTTGTACAACGACGTAGAACCCATAACTCCTTGAAATCTAGAACAGGGTGTAGTGAGGCATGTGCCAACAAGTTTGTGCAGTTGTGATTAGTTGTGGACTAAGGTCTGTGCTTGAAACTGGACATAACAAGAAGTGTAACAGATTGCAGATAGACAGAAAGAGATAGAAAGTGGACGTCACGAAGTATAACTTTTGAAACAGATTTTACCACCGGATCTTTGGGTTTAAAGACAAGTTCGTCATCGTCACTCTCTTGCTCAGCGACAACAGCACGTTTAGGCTGTTGTGTTGGCTTCTTAACAACTGTTTTCTTGAGCTGGGGTTTCTCAAATTTACCACCTTTTACTACGATTGGGTCCTAAAGAATTAATTAATGTTTAATGGATAACCTACAACAAAAGCGCAGTTTGAGGTGCACAACTATTGCATTAGTGTGTACTTTGTTGAAAACTGTGGAAATACTCGCATGCTACAGTGGACTTCCTCTCAATCATTAATTATTTTAAGAAGACTAATAGATTTAAGAGATGCTAAAGTAATTTCATTTACTTCGCAAGATTTTATAGAAGAAGAGATATGGTCGTTTGACCGTAACACTACATTAACTGTCTCAGAAGGTGTAGTGGTACGGAAATAGATCAAGAGAGTATCCATTGTATTAGACTAACTACAAAACATTAGTGTATGTTTTCTAACTATCTCAGTATACGTCTAGCTAGAACTATAAAAAAGACTACAACAACAGTTTCAGTTATCTACATTGCACTTAAGCGTGGTCCTCTCTACCTGATCCTCGTCTTCCTTATCCTTTTTAACGACAGCAGGTTTTTTGACTTTCAACTGTGCTGCCTCAGTACCCTCCTATGGATTTTTATATTATTGCATTTTAAAATGTGGACCAGAAACGTCACCTTATAGTTAATTTGTAACATAAATTATAGCCAGATGACTTGTTCAGGTCACAGGATATGTTCCACATATTAAATGTATCATTTTTCACTAGTAGTCTTTTTGGGAAAAATGGAATAGAAGGCCAGTTCATTGTCTGGGTACAATTGTGGACTCATTGGTATTACAGAGTTTTACTTATTAAGAAATTAGAAATTCGAAAATTTATATAATATTTGTTGACTCGAGGATCGAACTCGAGACTCTTTGCTTACCAATTGCAGTTGTTGTTCAACTTGCGAGTTTCTTTCGAACTATTTTAATTTTTTGCTAAAATATGCTTCGGTTTTACCAGAATTGTTTTACCAAAACGTAGAATGCTGTGATAAAATAAGAAGTGAACAAGTACATAATCACAATAATTAAATATTTGGGAATCACTGAGATAATTAAAAAGAGTACTATAAGTGACTGTACCGTTAGCTTTCTCCTAGCAGGTGTCTTTTGTGTAAGTTGTGCTTCTTCAGGAGCAGTGGTGCTTGTCTTAGGTTTGGTTATACTGACAGCTTCTTCAGTGTCCTCAGGCTACCCACCAAACACATTTGTTATTATACATCTCATTGTTAGTTCAAAGTGATTATATCTTTCTCAGAGCCGATCCTATCACTTCAAACCAAACCATTCAATCAAGTGATAGAATCATCTCTTTTTCTAAAAAAACTTAACTATTTGTTTCAAATTCTTAGTACAAAAATAAGTGTTCAGTGAAATTGTGTCATGTGCCTAAATTACATTCCAATACATAGTGGTTTTAAATTAAAATAAAGTGCGTTTTTCTCTTTCATTGTTGCAATCTATTATGGTACCTTAACTAGAATTAATATTCGCTTTAAAACTGTAGGAGCACCATTATCACTTGATAAGGGTGGAATATTAGTGTTGATTGGTCCAATCAACCCGGTTTGTGAATTATTTAGAATTGAAGTTTTTTGAGCGTCATTAAACTGCAATATAATTCTGATAATTAAATATTTCTGATCAAAGTATTTGGACGGAATATCTTAAATGAATTGACGTTATTTATCGTTTAAACTTTACCTTGTCTTCTTTGTCCTTCTTATCCTTAGGTGTCGGTCTCTTAAGAGTTTTTTCCTCGACAATTTCTGGTTTTTTAACACTGAGCTTAGCTTCAGCCTGGTCCTCCTACATAGTATTGATTATGATTATTAAGATTACTTCATTTTAACTAATATGTATGTCAATTATGTGAAAAAGATAAAATGTACGAACCGTAGGTTTAATTTCAGCTGGTGTTTTGTGTGTAAGTGAAACATCTTCAGGCTCCTTGCCAGGTTTCAACGATGCCTTTGGCTTGGATAGGCTGACGCTTTCGTCAACATCCATAGGCTAAAGAAATAGTTGTAGTTTAGTTTGTGTTGCAAATATGTATTTAAACTGTGATAGTGTATTAGTTGGAATGCTTCCTACCTCTGGCTTATCTTTGTCTTTGACTGATCGTCGTCTAGCAGTAGCTGTGGCTGAGGGTACTTCTTCCTCTGGCTGTTTCTCTTCCTAAACATTTTTATTACATGTTACAAATATAACATTGTTTGTGTCATAGCAAATCTATTTAAGCGAGATTGTAATGTGTTGTGTAGTGTACCTTTTTCTTTTTCTCAATAGGTGTAGGTGTGATTTTCTCATATTTCTCGAGTACTGGCCTCTCGTAATCGTCGACAAACTCCTCGACAGCGACCTTTAAATGTATGAATATATCAGTTTTGTGTACATTAAAATGTTATCTATTAGTAAAGAAGCGAAGAGTTGAAAATAATGTGAAGACTCCAATTTGCGTCCAGTGTTTGTCAATTTGTATGTAGTACCCAATGACCTAGTACAACAATTTTAAAATCACAATACTATTGTAATTAATCGAAGCTTCTCGGCAGCAGCGCTGTAAATGCTTAGACTTAAAATTATACTTTAAACATAGAGAAGCGAAGCTTTACAGTTTTTGCCATGCAGACAAAGCTTACTTACTGTTTTTTTGGGTTACAAGATCTGTAAATTGCTGAAAACAAAATTTTGCCGCGATAGAGGATTATAGCGTGGTATTTGAAAAACTTTGCATTTGAAGTTTAGTGTGTTGTTATGTGAATGATTGTCCGCGATATTCAAACTCGTTATTTCGAGCTACCAAACTGTTAAATGTGAAGTGTTTGTGTTAAGTGTGTATACCTCTTTCTCTTTAAGAGAAGGACGCTTTTTAGCTTCAGGTTCGTCTTTTTTCTTAGGCTTAGCCTTTGGTTTCTCCTCAGGCTGTTTCTCCTCCTCCTATTATGAAAATTAATTTATCATTTTCAGTTCCTACACTTTGCAAACGATTCTTAGTGAATAGAATTGAAATATTGTTTACCTTGTCCTTTTGGACAGGCCGTTTGCGCAGTGTAGGCACTTCAGGTTCAGGTTCTTTTTCTTTTGGTTTAATTTTGCCCTTCATCATGTCTACATCATCCTATTAAAAATACATACGATTGATAAGTGTATTTGCTTTATTTTATTCAATTGGTACAATTTTAAGTTTATGTTTTACCTCAGTATCACTAGGACGACGTTTGTCCTTAGGCGTAGGAGTAATCTTTTCATATTTTTCAAGTTCTGGTTTTTCATAATCGTCGACAAATTCTGGTTCAGCCTATAAGAATTATTTAAATAAACTAAACCTTTCCTTAACGATTTAAAAGAATAAGTATTGTAATGTATTTAAAGAATATGTAACATAGTTATGTAAATAATTACTAAGTATACCTCATCAACCCCATTTTGTTTTTTGGTCCTATCTGACGGAGTTGGAGTAACTTTGTCGTATTTTTCGAGGTCAGGCCTTTCGTAATCATCCACGAATTCGGTTTCCTCCGGCTTTAGAAAAATATTGCATTAGTATCCGTTGATTTAGCAAATAAAGAAATGTCTTTTATCTATGATTTTGTATAAATTACCTTCTTAACCGGTTTTTTGGTCTTTGCAACCTGTGGTTCCTCGAGTTTAGTTTCTTCTGGTTTAGAAGGAGCCTTGCCAAGTTTAACTTTAGATAACTCGTCAACAGGCTCCTCTGGTTTTGGTACACCCTTTTTGATACTAGGCCGCTTTGGTGGCTCAGTCTTTTCTTCTTCAACCTAGGCCCCCAATTTATCAATTTATTATAGGTTTATAAGCAAGATAATTTGGAATTAATTCAAAATTTATAAAATATTGTATTTTTAGGTAAATAAAAGTGTAATGCGGTATACCTTAGCAGGTTCAACTTTAGGTTTTTTCTCGGGAGCGGGTGCTGCCACTGACGGTTCCTCCTCACTATCTTGTTCACTTTTAACGCTTTCCGCAATAGATGCGCGTTTACCCTAAATATTTACGTTATTAATTTTCAATTCATAAAATATTTAATTTTTATTGCATGTAGGTGTAAGTGTATGTGTAGAGTAATGAGTGTTTACCTTTGGTGTGTGATCCTCTTTAGCTTTTTTATCAAGCGGCGTCGGTGTAATCTTTTCATATTTCTCCAAAACAGGTCTCTCGTAATCATCGACGAACTCGATTTCGTCCTATATCCAAATAAAGTTTAGCACATCTAGTTTAGCATATCTAGTTATATACACACACGACAGATAAAATGAGTTATCACGTTCTAGAGTCCTATATTAATGCGGTAAAGTACATATTTCATATATTTTTTATCCAACCATATGGAAGACTTTTTCAACCAGGAAATTGAAGTATCGATGAGGTTTGAGAAATGTTTTACTTATGTCTCAAGTCTGAATTCTTTTCCAACTGAGGAATATTGTCTAGAAATTCGTGTCCAGCTTGGAAAAGAATTTGATGACCATAAGGTTGGATTGTATATGACTATGAAATGGCTACCAATTAGTTACAGTTTATTTATAACTAATCTTCCAAAATTTGCTCCTCTAATGTTTTTCTAGATTCTACTTTAGAAACAAGAAGTTAGATACATTTTGTGTACTCATATAAGCTTTTTACATAGCTCAATAAACAAAAATCAACACACTTACCTCCTCCTTTTTAGCGACGACCTTCTTTTTAACCACCTTTTTCTTTTCTTCGGTCTTCTTCTTAACTTCTTCTTTCTTTTCCTCAACTGGTTCTTCCTTAGGCTTCGTGGGCCTAAGTTTTGGAATGCCTTCAATTTTCTTTTCCGGTTCAGGTTCAGGTTTCTTCTTTTCGAGTTTTTCAAGAAGCGCTTTCTTTTCTTCTTCAGATTTTGAAAGCCTCTTCTCGAATATTTTTTTAGTTTCTTCAGCTTCAAGTTCAGCCTTTTTGGTTTCTTGAATCTTAGATTCAGTTTTCTTGGCTTCAACTTTGCTTTCAGTTTTCTTGGTTTCGACTTTAGATTCTGTTTTCTTTGCTTCAATCGAAACTTCTTCTTTCTTTTGTTCTACTTTAACTTCTTCTTTCTGTGACATTTTTCTTACAGATTTCTTTTCTTCCTCCTTTAAAACACGATTATTGTTTCATTAAGTTAAAATGACACTATAACTTGGTCTTCAATAAAATGCTTTATCTAACACCTGTTCGAAATTGTGAACGAGTTAGTAACGGCTAAAACACAACTTACCTTCTTTTTCTCTTCGACGTGATTTTCTTCAATAATTGATTTCTCCTCCACTATCGACATTTCTTCTTCAGACTCCTCAATGACAGTCGTCTCTTCTTCCTCTTCCTCCTTTTTCTTTTTCTGAAATTAGTTTGCGATAAATTAATATTTGTGACGACGACGTATTGGTTAACTGTTGTAATGTGTTATTCGAAAATACAAATTTAAAAACAGTACCTACTTTATATTTTAGACTAGTTAATAATTATCATTTCTATTATCAAAAGCTCCATATTTTTATAAAAACTAATATTTTTTTTACCTTTTCCTCAACAATAGTCAAGTCTGCACTGGACTCGTCTTCTCCGTATTCGTTCTTGATCACCACTCTGTAGTTAGCGACGTATTTAGTGGACACCTTCCTGATGATCAGCCTGGCGTTGGTGCCATCGAATGATGTATTCACTTCCGAGGAGTCTCTGATGACTGTCGAGTTCTTGTACCACGTGCATCTGCACGACTGGTCTGATGTCTTCAGGACAGCCACAAATTCGGCTTCCTCGTTTTCTTTGCGGGCCTGTGGAATATTACAAAAAACTTTATTAGGTCCTTTGTGGTTAAAGTGTAATTGTTTATATTTAAAATAATAACATACAACATTATATTCTTATTTTACCCTTGGTTCATAAAGATAGTAAAAGGAAAAATATTATTTTGATTTTTAAAGATAGATGGAACTATTAGTGTCTATGTACCTTATTGTTGACTATAAATAACTTAAATAAATTATGTTTATGTTATTATCTTAAACTTACCAAGCTCCTAAGATGTTTAATGATCTGTGGTTTGTCACCCTTTTCTTCTGGGACGTCTGAGATCTCGACGACCTGTGATGTCGCCTCTCCCTTCTCGTTCTTGGCCACCAGTTTGTATGAACCTTTGTCCACTTGTGACACGTTTGAAATTTCCAATTTGACTGTGAATTCGCCCTGTAATTAGACAAATAGAAATTGTTATGAGAATTATCGTAAAGTTAATTATTTCTTAAAATTTTTTAGTTGTTGATGCGGTACTTACTTCTCTGCTTGGCTCAATAAGCACAGTATGCCTAGAGCCTTCTTTGACAGCAGTATTTTCTTTGAACCATGTGCATGCAGGTGCAAATTTACTTAATACTTTACATTCAACAATAACAGTCTTCTTCTTAACTATCTTAATGATCTTTGGTTTCTCTTTGATAACTGGAATGACTGTGAACAGAAAAATATAAATGTTATAATGGTGCTCTGATCAAGTAAACCGTGAACTGTTTCATGTTGAACAGATACTTACTTTCAATATTGAGCGTAAGATTCGCATTGAGCTCTCCAAGTTCATTTTTAATATTGCATTTATATAATCCGGAGTCTTCAATACCAGGATCGATAAGTTCTAATATGATTGTGTACACGTCCTCGTGGACCTCAACCCTGGTCTTAATTTTCGACGAGTCCCTGATTTCTTTACCCTCGTGGTACCACACGATCGTCGGTCGCGGGCTAGCTTTGACCTTGCATCCCATTATAACTAATTTGCCATTGTCCTTGGACTGAATCGTTGGCTTCTCGACAAATGTCGGGCCTTCGCCTTCCGGTTCTGGTTCAGCCTCAATGTTCAGGTTGAGATTAGCGTTGCTTTCGCCAAATTCGTTTTTGACGTGACAGCGGTAAGAGCCACCATCCGCTGCCGTCGGGTTTGTCAAAAGCAACAATAACTCATAAACGTCTTCACCCATATCGGATGATTTGATTTCGATTTTACTACTAGCCTTGATGACGGTCGTGCCTCTGTACCACGTGACTTCGGCCGCCGGCTTTGCTTTGCAGACACAACGCATCGTAATGAGTGTGCCGTCCTCGTTGGGAATGATTCGGGGTTTCTCCACGAATGATGGTGGGAAACCATTTTCGTCATCCCCACCTGAGAAATATGAACATTTTGATTACAACACCGAGCATTGACCACAGTTTCATGCTGCTCAAAAGCTTAAAGCTTTACATGCTAATGCTACTGTATGCGTACATTATAAAAAATAATAATAATGAAGTTGTTTTGATTTCCTGCTTTACCTTGGAAATTGAGAGCAATATTGGCATTGCTCTCGCCAAACAAGTTGAAGGCGTTACACCTATAATTGCCCCCATCTTCCCGCGTGGGGCCTAAAATTTCTAACGTCAAATTAAATGTATCTTTTCCGGTGGCTTTTCTGGACATCTTCATTTTTGCACCATCCCTAATTTCTTTATCTCCGTGGAACCACGTGATGTCTGGAGCTGGGTATGCTTCTAATATACATTCCATTATAAGTACTTCGCCTTCCTGTCTAATGGTCGGCTTTTTAGGGAATCTCGGTGCTTTACCGTCGGGTATTCTGTTCAAAAGACAAAATATTTAAATAGCAGCCCTAACTAACACGTCTATTATAAATGCATTAGCGTTGTGTGTATGTCCTTACTTTGGTTTATCTCCGCCTTCGAAGTTCAGGTTTATTTTTGCTACGCCTTCACCATGTTTGTTTTTCGCTACAGCCCTGTATTCTCCTCTGTCCGAATTCTCAACGCCTAAGATTTCGAGTCGCGCCATGTGATATAATGTTTGGTCCTCTTCTAACGTTATTTTATATCGACTACTTTCTTTTATCATCTTTTTACCATGGTACCTGTATCATTAAGTGGTCGAGTTAAAACCGTATTTGTGTTTTGAATTATATTTAATTTTTGTTGTGTGTCATCTTACCATGTGATGGTTGGTTTCGGTTTGCCAACACATCGACATTCGAATGAAATTTTGGTACCATCATCCGATTGCCTGATGACTGGTCTCTCCGTAAATGTCGGTTTGATAAAGTCCTCAGGTACGGGCGCTTCGTCGCCTATTTTATCAATGCACACATTATTACAATGTTCACCAATATTTGTTTGACGAAGATTTGCAGCTGTCTTTACACGGTTGTTATCAGATTTAAGATGTTTTCTTTTCTAGTGTATTAAGATACGCAACGCAGGCTCATTCAAAGTTAATCGAGGGATGTATAAGAAAATAGATAAATGATATAATAAAATCGAATAGAATACATAAATAAAAATTTGGATTATACGTGTATAATATTTTCCATTCTACTCTCATTCTGACAAACAGTACGCATGACAGTTGCTTGAGTTAATTTGTTAATTGTGCATTTGCTTGAAGCGAAGAGTCTGCAACATTATACTAACTACAAAATATTGCGAGGGTGATTAGTGTTATTAAAGCATACTTGCAAAGTGATGATAATAAGAAACGTGAAAGTGATAAATATAAATATTTAAAAAGTAGTAAAATTAATAATATCAATTTTATTAAAAGTGCAATAGTGTATGGTGTAGAGTGTGTCGTAATAACAGTTGATGTTATGTGTGCAGTGTAATTTGTGGTAAGATTATAAGATAAATTCCATAGAATCGAATTAGAGAATTAAGAAAACATCTTAATCTGTAATACATTATAACCAATTATAACATTTTCTAGTGTATTATGTAGAGTAACTGGAATTCTGAAGGAATTAGTTGATGATTATACAAGCTTGGCTGCAATATCTACGTTTATACTCAGACAAGTAACGACTAATACATGTAAAGGATTAGATACACACCATAAAATAGCTTTGGTTAAACAATACGAAGCGTAATTTTAATAATACATTGCTGCAATTTCGTTTTTATTTATTTTTTCTTCGGTATCATCTTTTTTATTTTCTTTATCATTGTCAATTGGTTTATTATTGTTTTGTTCTTATTTATTCTACGGGAGATCATGTGGGATTATAATGTACTTACTATCGAAGTTCAAACTGATTGTGGCATTGCTTTCGCCCAGTTCGTTCTTAGCCGTCACCCTGTATTTACCAGCATCTTCTACTGTTACGTTGTTGATTTCAAGTGATGCATAATAGGATTTTCCTTCCTTGCTCACGGTTAACTGTTGATTGAAAAAGAAACTTATTTTAATTACATTAAAATTAAATTTATCTTAACGGTTATCCATTTCATTGTTACCTATATCATCATTTACTCGAAGAATCTGTTTACAAATGTTGAACTTTTAATCTATGTGTTATTGCATAAAAAATCAAAAAGAAACATATTAATAAAATAATTTAGGACAAAAGGCCATTGAGCGAGACAGTTGACACCTGGTACCGCCACCGGCCAAATCAATTGGGGTCAAGGCCATTTCTGAGTACTATTAAAACTAGAGCATCTATAATAGCCAGGTTTATTTTTACTTTCTTTACAATGTCATCTGTTGCATCAGATCTAGATTTAAACTCATTTTCTTGGTTATTTTCATTACTGTCTGGGTTGCAAGTTAGTTAGATGTCATCTTAGATTCTATTTCTTACTTCAAATACATGTGAGATCGTTACTATTGGGGATTTTTTATTCTAGAACGATGTATAGAAGCTGAATGAACCCGAACAATACTTCGGGCTTATTTTCAGCTTATTGCAATTTCTAATTTCTTCAAGACGCTACTATTGATGTTATGGATTAGATGAAAGTCAACATGGACTGTCTTCTAGAACTTGCCGTTATTATATTTCCTATGTTAGTGCAATATCATCAGATTTAATGTGTCATCATTTTGGTCCTTAAGGTTATTATTAGCATTATTTCCATTACTAACCTTATGTCTAGCTCCAGGTTTGACTTCCACGCCACTGTGGAACCAGGAGACCTGGGGTAGGGGTTCAGCTTCAATGCGGCACTCGAATATTAACCGCTTGCCATCATCTTCTTGTCTGATGGCTGGTTTACGCGCGAAAGTTGGCGCTTTACCGTCCACTTGTCTGTAAAGTTCAAAATATCGGATATAAGTACTAAAATAATTTTACTTTACGTGATAGCTTTAAAAAAATTGCAATAGATATTGATAGTTGGATAAGTTAATATAGAGTGAAATTATTACAAATTAATTCTAAATAGATTTACTTCGAAAAATATTTGTATGAAAAAGGTTAATAAATTTCTTGATACTTACTTCTGTTTTTCTTCGTCAGCGGCTGAAACAGAAAAATCATTAATTAGTCACTGTCATTATGATCATCATTAAGTACTTCAAAAGATTTAGTGATACAGGGTAGTAAATTACTGTCTGTGTTTAACTGACTGAAATCTAGAGGGACAAGACAGACAAGACTATAAAACATCACGCTACGACCAAGGAGCTGAGCAGAGCGTGTGAAACCGCGCGGAAGTAGCTAGGAAGTTATCCTCCTATTTATTTAAAATATTTGTCCATCTAGTAGATTTATGTTACATTCAAAATATGACTACTATCGTAAAATTACGTGTACCATCATTTATAGCATCTAGATTCTAGATCCAGTATCCAATAGATATTCTTGCGACTGTTTACAATTCGCAAAACATCTTCCAGACATAAACATTCAAATTATTTCTTCGTGATGTGATAATTCCTAAAATACATCTCGTCTGTTCATCTATAACACCACACTAGTTATTGCTTAACGAAGTCAGTAGTTATTCACACAAAACGTTACAGTTATTTATGGTTGTCGTCGTCGTCGTTAGAGATGCACCAAATATTCGGTTGCTATCCGGTATCCGGCTTATCCGGCCGTTATTTACTATCCGGCCGGATACCGGATAGTAAACTTGGTAGATTATATAAATGAAATCTAAATAAAGACACAGTTATAATTGTTTTTTTTTATTATTTTAAACAATTTTAACTTTTTATAATAACAAGTCAAAACCGTGGCGGTACGCGGCGACACGCTCATACGAAACTCAAAATGTAGATATCACACAGCCGGCCGAATATTCGGTGGCCGCATACCGAATATTCGGCTGGTGGTCAGGCCGAATATCCGGTATCCGGTATCCGGCCAAACAACTATTCGTTGCATCTCTAGTCGTCGACGATGTATGGTTGTTGTTTTCATTGTTTGTGTACAGATTCATTTACATCAGTAATGTTTTTAATGTCATAGACATAAATAGCATATTACGAAATACGAATTACAATAATAATTATAAAGTTTGAAATATAAAAAAACAAGAAGTAAAAAAAAATGTTGGAGATCAGCATCGAATGGAAAATCTCATGCAATTTTATTGTGACTATTGTTTAGCATAGATACTTCCGATTTTCCACCCACCATTTTTTTTAAATATATTTAGACTTCAGACATCAGTCGTAATGTTTTGTTTATTTATCCAATTTCATTGCACAAATATCGTTGCCAAACTTAATGCATTCTTCAAAACATGATATGTTTATTTTCTAGTAAGATTTTTAAAGAATTTGTGTACAAGAAATGCATCTAGATTTTGTTTGGTAAACAGTTTGTCTAACTGTCAAAACATAGTGTTCTCAATCTGTTGGTATAATGTTTCAAGATTTTTCATGTCATGGTTGCTTCTTTGACATATTTATTACATTAATTTATGAGGGACTCGGAGTGAGTTCATATATCAAAATGGTGCTGTGAATACTGGATTTTTGATATTATTACCCTATTGATTTAGTAATTCCATCGTGTTTTTTTTTGTCAATGACACACAGAGACGAATATAAAGACATTTTTCGCTTATTGTAATTATTATTTGACGTCTAATTATTGTTACACTTCTGGAGAATACACAAATATGTAAGTATGTATAATGTATATGCACAAAGCTTGTAAAAATCTATAGTTACCAGAGTTTTTGGACAATACTTAAAACTGCTCAAGGATACAGAAATGGTATCAGCAACAATAATACTAACATAAATACGTTTTTAGAGCTGATTGCATCATTAAGCACATCTGAAGATGTCTGCAGTGTCATCAAAGTGTCTGCAAGGCGTGAAATGCTCTCAAATGAAGGTGAAGTATACAACTTTCGTCAGTATATTGTCGTCAGTACAATATCTTGGTGACTTTGTTGCCAACGTGACAGTCACCCAGCTTTGGCTCAACACCCAAGCGTGGGTTAACGTTCACCAGTCATTTTTTCATAGACATTTATTTTTGAACATGACTAACAACGTTATTTGTGTTGGTATTTTTATTGGCCCAGTATTGAATTACAGATTATTATATTGTGACAAATGTTTGATGCAATATTTGTGTTCATATGACACGTTCTGATGAGTAAATCGTAGAAGATTAAAGGTACACTGTTACACATGATAATGTCAAGCACGAAATCATGTTCTGTCAATTTGCTAATTAACATAATGTGTCGCAATGTAGCTCAAAATTAGCCATACTCATTTTAGGCATGTTTGCGAATATGACTGCACGGTTGGCGCGTTGACTGGGCGACTGTCTGTCGTGTTGCGGTTTCTATTACCGGACGGAACAACTCTTTTTGAGATCCACAGATTGTTGTTCCGGGTCTGGGTGTCATGTGTATGTGAACTTGTATGTTTGTAAACGCACCCACGACACAGGAAAAAATATTAGTCTGGGGCAATGTTTTTAAAAAAGCCTTAAAACAGAAAAGAAAGAATAATCGACAGACGTACGATTTTTAATCATTTTGGAGCATACTCAAGAGAACCGTTTAGAAGCCTTTTAGCGTGCTATTTAAAGCATGAGTAACAACGCCATCAGCTTTTAAAATGTAATTTCCCTCTCGTTTCTTCGAATCGTTGTAGCTACCACTTTGTTATTGAGTTTAATTGTATTCGTTACACTTCCTTATGAAGGAGTTTAATGGACGAGCTTTGCTGTTTGCAGCAGGATGTTGGCACTAAAATGTAGTTTATTAGGGATGCTAGTGTTTGCTTGGGGAACCTACACGTCTATTTATGAAATGCTAATTTCTACAACTGTGGAGTGATCGTTTGACATTGGCCATATAAAATGTACATAGAAAGGTCAAGATACTGACTCATAACGATATGAAAGATATGAAAAAGAAAGTCGTTTACTAGCCCTCAAAACCCACTGGTATCCACCGTTTAGGGAACAAAGTGGAAAGTTCCCTAAGATCGGAAAAGGAGGATCCTCCGACCAGGCGAGGTGATCGTGCCTGGCGGGCTTCCTGCCCAACAGTTGTTCGTTGGGATTTTCTATCCGTGTTAATTTGCATGTTTCTTGTGACGTCATCCGTTGACATGTACCATGTGTCGCCACAACCTCATCACAAATTCCATTTTTACCCGACTAAAGGGAAGCAATAAGAAGGGTAATGCGTTTCACCTGTATACTTTCGTATAATTCAAACGATTAATGTAAGGATACTCACGGCTGAAGTTAAGGTTGATGGAAGCGGCCACCTCGCCCATCTTATTCTTAGCCTTAACTTTGTACAGCCCCGCATCGGTCTCGATCACGTCATCTAACTCAAGCACCACCAGGAACTTGTTGTTGGCGATGCTCTGGATCCTGGAACAATTATTAAGATCATTATCATATCATCCATTATTTTTTCAAAGGGTATAGTGGAATGAAATGGAGTGAATGGAAGTCTCATCATCATCATTAGATAGAAATTATCACCGTCGTAGAAACTGTCGGACCTTCGGGGCGCCCTGAAGATGGGGGCACTGGGCACAAGCCTCGAATGCCCTTATGGCAAAGACGGTACTATCTGTAGAATAGGTTCACCTGTTACCTGTTAACACCTTTGTTTATTTATCTCATAATTATGTATTTGCCAAGACTCTGAACATAAGTGAAAAAGATATTGTATGTGATTTTAACAGCAATTTAGGAGTCCTATGTTAATGGGGTCAGCCAAATACGTATGACAAATAAGTTGAAATTTTGTGTTATTAGTCAGAATTTTCGAATGTTACTAATACTTTCCTCGACTCTAGATAAACTTAAAATCAGAACTAGAGGTACATTGAATCAACGCGGTATGTATGATACTAGAAGATACTACATCTATATAATGTAAGTAATTTATAAAGACTGCCTCGTTGGCCGAGTGGTCGTAAGTGCGCCTGCTGGGCAAGGGGTCTCGGGTTCGTTTCTCGGGTCGGGCAAAGTATTACTGGGTTTTTAAAAAAATCTCAGTAACACAGAGTCTGGAACTGTGCCCGGTATATGGCAATGGGCTCACCCCCTATTACATGGGACTCATAACATAAATAGTGAAAGTGGGTGTTATATTGTACAGTGGCATTAAGTGCCGTAATGTGCACCTCTGCCTACCACTTCGGGGATAAAAGGCGTGATGTTATGTATGTAATTTATTAATAAAATAATTTTTAACATGGCGATCAACACCTGCCAAATTATTGCAATAAAATGACGCGTTTCCTGTAGTTCATATTTAATTTATAAAAGACGCTAATCTTCATCTAAGATGCCTGTTTTATGGCATCTTTTAAAATATAACTGGTTCTTATGTATGTTAGATAGTAGTAGCCTATAGCGCTTTTCAAGAGAAAAATAAGATTTTTCAAAGTATTATTTATTAATTATTGTAATTATACATCCGTATCAACAACGTTCAGATTTTATTTTGTGCTATTTTTGTTACAATTTTCATTAAAATTTGTTGTGTAAAAACCAACCAGCCCCCTTTCTTATCTTATATCAATATAGCATTTATTACGAGCCAAACAAACAAACAATTTAAGTGTATAATAAACTAGCGACCCGCCCCGGCTTCGTATAAACCTTCCTTAAGCATCACTCTATCTATTAAAAAAACCGCATCAATACCCGTTGCGTAGTTTTAAAGATCTAAGCATACATAGAAACAGATAGATGACAGATAGCGACTTTGTTTTATACTACGTAGTGATTAGAGGTAGTATCAACCATCAACAACCCCTGATTAAGGGCTTCCTACACATGACAGAGGTAGCCATGACGGCAGGCCGATTGTCTCCAATCGGTCTGCCGGTTTAAATGATTCAAGTATATCAGAGAGTGCCACGTATAATTTTACAAAAAATAAGTCATTTTTCATTAAAACATAAACCGCCAATAGTAATTAAAATCGGAATTTTCAATGCAGTAATTACCTGCCAAATGGTAAATATAAAATAACGCGTTTCCTAAACTTCTAATTTACAACTGGTGTACATAAAATACAACCTTGAACGATATGTTTACTGTATCTTTAAACTAAACTAAATGCACAGGTCCCTGGTAAATTTAACTATCGGATAGTTATAGATATACTGATTTTACAGTTTCAAAAATTAGGTAGATGTTGTTTATACGCAAAATAATTATTGAAAAATGAACCGTAAACTAACAGTTAACATATCGGATATCTTTGTTGCATCAAGTATTATTTTGTTGAGGTTTAATTTAAAAATATTATAACTAATATGTTTTATTTTTTTTTTAAACTGTCAAACACCAAGCGGTCACCGGTAACCGCAACCTATTGTTCTATAATTGTGTCTATAATGACGGTACTTGACGAGTTAAAGGGGGGATTTTATCGAATCGCTTCTCCCGCCTGCGTGAGGCGGGGAGGGTGTCTCAGACTACCTAAAAACCAACCCGTTCCTACTCCTGCACTTCGAGCCGGAACCCCGGTAATTTTTTACGTTCTCCGCGGCTCTTTATCGGCATCAGCTCTATTGGGACCCATCCGTGGTGGTCTGATAAATCTTTGAAGCGCATTATACATACATATTTTTTAAGGGGGGAAAATTATCAAATCTCTTCTCCCGCCTGGGTGAGGCGGGAGGGAGTGTTCGACTCTTACTGACTAAAAACCACCCCGTTCCTACGCCTGCACTTCGAGCCGGAGCCCCGGTAATCTTTTACGTTCTCTGCGGCTCTGTATCGGCATCAGCCCTATTGGGTCCCATCCGTGGTGGTCAGATGAATCTTTGAGACATATACATACGTATGGGTTGTCAGAGAGTATTGCTAAGGAACTACACATTTAGCAGAGAAAGTACGCTTTTAAGATCTTCGGACTCCTGACACATGGTACTTACATATAGCGATTCTGGCATCGTTACACTGTTATGTGCTAACATTTGCGGGAATTATGTGAATCGGAAATACCTGACTGTCATTGTCCAAAAGCATCGACAAGAGGACTGACCTTCATTACACTAAATCATTTATTATTAATGCATTTTTGCACCAAAACTAATAACTACGATTACTAATGAGCAGGAACTGAACCACTGAAAATGTATCATTAAAAGCTCTGAACCCAGTGGGACGCATGAAAATAGCTCACGATATAATATGGTCCGCAGTCGAACTGAATTACAGAATTGGGTCAGCAGAAGTATTTGTAAACAGCTTTAACTTATTATTGGTTCTAAGGTTTAATACGAAACTGAATTATACCTCTATATGAATGTTGCATAGCTTATTATTACACAAATTGAATGCACTGTTCACATAATAGTTTGTCTTGTTGGTAGAAAGAACACTGGGGAGCAAAGTGGCTCGGGTTCTGTTAGTATTAGAATGAAGAATATTCACGTTTCTAGATATATTTTTCTTAATTTAACTATGAAGCCCTCAATGTTATGAATTGAACTGTATAGTTTATAATTAGTTTTGGTGTTCAATCAAAACTAGTCGAATAATTTGCGCTGAAAGTTCCAATGAGTTGCATCTTTCATACAAAATTAATGTTGTAATGTGACGTCATAGTTAAAGGGTAATAGTCGATTATTAAATAAGCTATTTAAAATACAAATGCGTTGATACTTTCTCAATTCATGTTACAGTAACATTTTCCTTAGCTTGGAAATGACTGCACGGTTGGGCCGCCCCTGGGCAACCGGCTGATGCGCAACGTGGAACAACTCTTTGTAATCCACAAATTGTTGTTCCGTGTTTAGTTGTCATGTGTATGTTATATTGTACGTGTGTAAATGCACCCATGACACAGTAAGAAAACCTAGTGAGGGGCAACGTTTTTAAAAAATAATTTTGTCTGGTATAGTGACAAGTCTATTTGGAAGTTGTTAGGAAAGGTCAATGTTCAGCAGTGGATGGCTTGTGGCTGATATAATGATGATGGTTATGATGGTGATAGTCTCACCCCCAATACCATAGGACTCTTGACAGGTAACTGATTAAAGATCGGTGTTACATAAGAAACACCTGTCTACGCTATGTTTTGCTGTGTTATAATTCATGGGGACAATATTTTAGTTCACCTATCCAGCTTCTTCGAATTGTTAGCTCATAAAATCTAGTTTCCGGTCTATTTTCCTTGGGGTTTCAAACAGACAACGCATTATAGTTATTAGGTAACTGTAAATAGATATTGTATTTGAATATTATGTTTGACATTGACAAAAATATAAATAAAGACATAAACATATATGTTAAGTTTCCACGTATTTTGCAAACTGCCTAGTTATAAAAAGTAGGTAACTTACCATAATATAACTTCACGCCTTTTATCCCCGAAGGAGTAGGTAGAGGTGCACATTATGGCATTTAATTTAATTTCAGACTCCATGCTATTACTGAGATTTTTTTTAAAAACCCGCTTTGCCCGACCCTGGAATCGAGACCCCTTGCCCGGCAGTCGCAATTGCGACCACTCGGTCATCGGCCAACGAGGCAGTCAAGTATAATAACACGTTTTGTTGCAAATTAGAGTACTATAGAAACGGCAATAAATAGGCCAATCTTCTTGAACAATAAAAATAATTAAAATCGTTTGTCTTCCTTCATTACTTGGACGTTATTCAAAAACCATACCATCGAACCGTCATAGACACACACTATATTTTGAAAGCAATAAAAAGATGAAAATTACGATTAGTCTTTTATGTGGTTTTACTTTGAAGTTGGCGATATTGTTTTAAGGTCAACTCTTTATGATTCTGAGCTGTAGATTCCGAAATAGTTGTCTGTTATATATTAAAGGAGGAGTTTTCCATGATCATATAAATTAATACAGATAAACGAACCGCTTCGCATCAAGCTTCCTTGTGTCTACTGCTAAGGAGTGGAATTATTTGCCAGAGTCTGTATTTCCTTTATGGTGTAGCCTGGGTGTCTTCAAGGCCTGCGTGAATACATAGATTGCTCTTGGAATGACGTGATCCATCGTAGACCGCGTCATCGCTTACCACCAGGCGAGATAGTAGTCAAACGTCGGCCCATCTTATATTTATAC
Organism: Spodoptera picta; assembly: GCA_038387885.1. Taxonomy (NCBI): domain Eukaryota; kingdom Metazoa; phylum Arthropoda; class Insecta; order Lepidoptera; family Noctuidae; genus Spodoptera; species Spodoptera picta. The sequence goes on from JAZHFQ010000269.1 coordinate 333,079, forward strand.
TATTATATATAAAGCGGAAGAGTTTGTTTTTTTGTTTGTTTGTTTGTTTGTTTGAACGCGCTAACCTCCGTAACTACAAGTCTGATTTGAATAATTCTTCTTGTGTTGGATAGCGCATTTATTGAGGATGGCTATAGGCTATAAAACATCACGCTACGACCAATAGGAGCTGAGCAGAGCGTGTGAAACCGCGCGGAAGTAGCTAGCCAAATATACATAATTGTATAACAATGATTAGATGAATATGACTTTCTCTAACTGTATTTCAATTCTGACAACATTATGTCTGAAATTCTGGCTGGTATATTCATTTTGAAGGCTGGCTGACTTCTGGCTGTATGGTAATAGCATAATGTTTATGAATGCTTCATAAAGGAAGTCACCTATTTAGTATATTATAAATGCCCACTGCCCCTTCGGATTAAAGGACAAAACACTGTGTTTGTCACAGTATAAACAAGTTTTGTATGATTATTTTTTTATGGAATAGGAGGCCAACGAGCAGACGGATCACCTGATGGTAAGCGATCAGCGCTGCCCATTGATGTTTGTCAATCTAGTTTCAGTTATATTATGAATTAATTATTATTAACGCGATAAAAACTAGGTTATTTTTAAAATCCTATTACTGGCAAGGTTGTTCCTAGTACCTAGCAGTATCTAGGCCAAGAAAATGATCAGATTTTTCATTAGCAAAATAAATAATAAACACTGTTGCATCAAGGAAAATGTAATGTTTTTTTAAAGATTCGATTCCTGAGAAATACTTTTCAATGTCAGTGCGATGTCAGTGTTTCATGTAAACGTACTGACACACTTCCAAACAACTTGCGCGGTTGTTATTCTCATGTTCTCATTTAAAATTGCCGCTCTTTATCTGTAGCAATCAAAAGTGCTTCGAAGAAATAATTTAATATCGTAAGTAATATATTTTTTTTAAAACTACATTGATAATATTATGGGAAATGTATCTACATATTATATACATACGTACATATTACATAATACACAAATAATCGTGGTGACCCGGAGGTTTAAGACGCCCGCTTCTCATGCATGAGGGTCCGGGTTCGAAACTTACCAACGACAAATACCAATGTGACTTTTTCCGAGTTATATGTACTTTCAAAGATTACCTGGACACCACTGACAAACGGTGAAGGAAAACATCGTGAGGAAACCTGCGCTGACAATTTCTAATTATAAGTTTGAAATCGCCAACCTGCATTGAGCAAGCGTGGTGATCAATGCTCAAACCTTCTCCGTGTGAGAAGAGGCCTTTGGTTAGCAGTGGGCATTTATAGGCTGTTGAAGATGACATAATAAAGGAGAATAATATGACAATGAATTTGTATTACTTTTATATATATTTTAGTTGCAGAAGGAAAGCAACTTATTTACAAGTAAAGGCTATTATTATAAACTACTTATTATCTGTTTATTTTCGACCACAGTCCTCCAGGATAAGCGGCAATTGAACACAAGTCAAAACAAAAATAAAAAGGAAATTAATAAATTTCATGATATCAGCCTATTTATTTAGTAGGTTCATTCCGAATCACATGATTTTCAAATAGAGGAAAATTTAATCACATGACTTTCAGAATACCAATACAATGAACCAGAATCGTATCGTCTTCAAGAAATTACAAATTTCTCATCAAAATATTAATAGACCACGTTCTCGCAGTCTGCCAACTGTGTCAGACTGCCATGACAGTTCGATCACATCAAAGGGATGCTTCAGACAAATAAACAGTACGGCTAATCACATCGAACGTTGACCCAGTAGATTTTGGACATCCACATGTCCATGTCTTTGACCATAATGTAATATCTATCTTGGGAGAGTTTGTCATTATTATCTTTTGATAGCATTTCTCAATAAGCCATGTTAATAGTTTTATTATGATATAGAATGAATTAAGACTAAATTCTTGTCCCTGTGGCCCAGTATTTTATTTTACGAAAGTTATTCATTTTTTTTTCTACAAATAAATATTAATAAATATGCAATACCTATTAATGAAAATAAAGGAATTTACCCTTATAATAAGCATTTTCGTCTCAAATATCTTTGAATACAGTCTTGATGTTTTGTTATAAATAATATTATAATTATTTCATCCTGTTTCTTGTTGTTAGTTATCTAAATATTTGTATTAACAATAATTACATTGGCATTGTTTCCAACTGTAAAATGTTCTAAAGTAAATATTTATTTGCAACATTGATTCGACGTCAAATTTAGAATAGCGTTCATTCATGTTGTTTTACGCGTCTTGTACATATTTATTGTACCTCTACAGATTGAAGACAGGGATCGATTATTATTCTACATACAGCCTACGTAAATCTAAAATAAGACTTGTATCAAGAGAATTCCTCTTGGTATTAGCAGATAGTAAAATAATAACTACAATTAATATTAATTTGTTACTAATTAGATATACTAATTAGATAGATATAGAATATTAAAGACTTCCTCGTTGGCCGAGTGCAAGTGCAAGTCGCAAGTGCGACTGCCGGGCAAGGGGTGTCGGGTTCGATTCCCGAGTAGGACAAAGTATTACAGGGTTTTAAAAAAATTCTCAGTAGTAGCACGGAGTCTGGAATTGTGAATCCGGTATATGGCAATAGGCTCACCGCCTATTACATGGGACTCATAATATAAATAGTAAAAAGTGGGTGTTACATTGTACAGTGACATAATGTGCGCCTCTGCCTACCCCTTCGGGGATAAAAGGCGTGATTTTATGTTGTTACTAATCCCATTGTAATAGTGGCTGAGTCTAACACGAGTGCAAAATTTGTGTCCCGAACTACAAAATGTTTAAAAGCACGACAGCACTTTGTTTGACTGTTCTCAGGCTTTGGATAGCCACTATATTTTTTTTATTTTTTATTTTTATTTAAAAAGGATCTCCAACAGAGAATACACGTAACATGCACAGTGTAAATACAATAAACAGATACCTTGTGCTTCTCCAATTAAAGGAGATCACGACATGCAAACAAAATAAATCGTAATTTTGAATATAAAATGGAAAATTGTCAAATCAGGAAACAAAACAAACGATGCAAACAGAAAACAATGATAATAAAAACACAATAAATTAGAGGTAAATTAAGACAATAAATTAACGTATAGGTACTTCAGCACCTATGTATCAGTGAGCAATGTTTGAAGCAGGGATTTGTATTTCCCCAGTTTATTGGAGAAAATATCAATTTCCGTGGAGTTACAAGCTACGGTGTTATACAGGTTTGACTATATATTAAAGAAAGAACATGAGACATAGTTATTTTGAACCTGGTTAACTGGAGAGTTTAAAACTAACCACTTGGAAATAAACATTTGTTTTGACTGTAGGCACACCGTGTATAAGCTTCTCTTGCAATTTTCCTATTTCACTTTTTATGATTTTTCTTAATTTTTCTTCATCACTTGAATAAAGTATAGACACAATTAAAACATGTATTTATTTTAAAACAGATAACTCACTTGAACTTGGTCCTATTATCTTCTTTGAGCAGTTCATCGCTCCTAAACCAGCATATCTCCGGTTTAGGCGATGCGACCAGCTGGCATTCGAAGACGAGTTTGTTGCCATCGTCTTCCTGTCGCAGCTGTGGCTTCTGCGTGAAGCTAGGGGCTAAATCGTCGGTAACCCCCATTGTTAGCTTGGGAACATTACGCTCGCGGCTGGACCAATACTGCCGCTCTGATGATAGGCTTCAACCTGGAAGAGAGGAAATTCAGTTTAGTTTCATTTATTATTAGGTTTGAAAAATAGTACCTTTAGTATTAGTAGGTAAATGAATCAACATCAATGGTCTGGCAAATTTCATTGTTATGTAGAAGAGGCTCATAAAGGGCTCCTTTACATAACTCTACGTAAGGGACGCTCTTAACATAGAGTCACTACGCCTCTCTAGTTTCTACTCTGGCCTCTCTACGAAGTACCCTCTAGGGTTTGCCATAATCTTTGGTAATGAGAGTTTATTAGAGTGTATCATCCATATTAGAGAACGCTCCTGCCCTGTCGTTGTTAAACTGGTAAATAAATGCTTATGTAAGTTGTAACGATACTGTTAAGTTAGCTTAAGTGTTAATAAAATCACAGGCAAATCAAGCACATAAATCGAATTAAGTAAAGTAAACATAATAATATAATATTCCGTTTATTTTTTATCGTCCATCTGAATCGTCCATCGTTCATTTCCGTTCATTACATACACGGTGCATTCTCAAGTTTTGGACATACCGTAAGATAATACTACCAATACTGTTTGCAAACTATAGCTTCCTACAATTTGTGTTATTTAAAACTCTAACACCGCTTTATGAGACGCATTGGAAAGTACTTTGCGTTTTATTCAGACCTGTATTTCAGCAACACCAGGCTTTTAATTGCGAACACAATGTTTTTGAATAAAATAAGTGTTCAAAATATTCGGTACCAACAATAACCTACTTTAAACTTTATTGTTTTGTGTTAATATAAGATTTACGTGTGTGTATGAGTTTGAGTTCACACAAGGAGCTGCTGGATGCAGGTCGCTTCCAACCGGCCTATCTGGAGGTCATTGGGGAAGGCCCCCATTAAGTTCAGTAGTGGACGTCCAGTGGCTGATAAAATAATGATAATGATGAGTTTGAAAGTCTTAGGTCTGTTTCCACAAAGTCTAATTAAAATTCTTTTTGCATAAACGACAGATAGTTCGAGGTAATTTCCTTAGTCGTGGTGGCGTGGTGTCGTGGTGGCCCGGAGGTTTAAGACGCCCACTTCTCATGCATGAGGGTGCGGGTTCGAAACCTACCAACGGCAAGTACCAATGTGACTTTTGCCGAGTTATATGTACATTCTAAGATTATTTAGACACCACTGACAAACTGTGAAGGAAAAACATCGTGAGGAAACCTGAACTCATAATTTCTAATTATAAGTTTGAAATCGCCAACCCGCATTGAGCAAGCGTGGTGATTAATGCTCTAACCTTCTCCGTGTCAGAAAAGGCTTTGCTCAGCAGTGGGCATTTATAGGCTGTTGATGATGATGAATTTCCTTAGGAAATCGGTCAATATACATATGTATGTGTCAAATAAGCTTATTTACTTAGGGCCGAATTTTCAAACAACAGTTAGAATGACTAAGGCCCGATGTTTCCAACACCAGTTAAATTTTATCAGAGGAATAACTTTGAATATTTGACAATTTTTCCATACTAAAAACTATCGACCGTCAATTTTATTCCTCAGTTAAGAATTAACTGATGATAGAAAAATCAGCCCTAAAGCGGGCCATTAATGGGGAAGCTAATCATCTCATCAAAATGTTGCATAAATTATAATGTTAAATATCAAAATTAGCTCAATTAATTATATGACAGACAAAATTTTACTACTACTTTAAGTACTTACAGCTCTGTCTATCTCATATAATAATACCAGGAATGATGTTAAATTAGACAATAACCATAAAATGAATCTAAATGAGAACGGACATTAAAACTGGAATGTAATCAATTCTACAGTAAAAAATGGCGTCAGCTGATTGACTGCTATTATTTTGACCAATGAATCACAATTGTTAACTGTTCGTACAACAGCTGAGTGATTGATAGCATTTTTCAGCAAACTGAAATAAAATAGCTAATGCATGATGTATTTTCCTGAACAATACCTACACGAATTTTGCGTAGGTGTGCAAGAGTAAATTTCAGATAGAATTTTCGAAAAATAATCTTAGTCTAGATTTCACGAATAGACGTTTTGGAATTTGAAAAATTTAGCTATTAGTTTTATTTTCTGCGTCATGTCAAATAAGAAAAGATAATGCCATTATATTCGTACATCACTCTGAAAGACAGGATATACTGCATTGATCATATTTCAATACAAAAAATCTGCATTTCCACGAATACCTACGTTCGATTTTTGTAGCTGAATGGCAGTATGAATGGACATATGCATGCATAGTAATACTGTCACTTAACCACGGTAAAAGGGTATACCGAATTGGATTTTTGACATGGAAAGAACGAAATAGCACTGAGTGAGAGACTTCACTGTTTCAAGAAATGAACAATTTTAGAGAGAATTTAATTTATAGATAACTACTTTTATTTTTAATGTAGTCACACCTGTCGCGATCATTAATATTATCGAGCCTGAAAGTCATACATCAAGTATCATCAACTGTAAGTGAAGCAATGTTGGCCACTTCAGAGCAGTTCGATTCACTGAGTGACTCACGCGCAGAGCGGTCAGCGCCATCAACACTGGCAAGGTGAAGTGTAACCGAGTGGGTGTCCAGTGTTCAAATATTCACGAGTGTGAACGAAACGAAAGAGTGTCTCGGTCTATTTCTGTAACCGTCGAAGGCCTCTGAAGCCCGCGGCGAACGCTCACCGAAGAAATTTTATAACTTGCAACTCTAACTTCCTCTGATTACCTAACACTCGATCATTTCATTTGAACATTTAATGATGCATTACCTTCGAAATACACTCTCGTCATTCACAATTTTATTGCCGTATTAAAATTTGTGGGTTATGAGCCATGGAGTACCGCAAGGACTCGTGTTCGGCCCAGTAGCACTCTTCAACATCAAAGTACTGTTTTTATTTTACAATTATAAATTTATGTATTTATTACCTTTGCCTCAATTAAAGAAAACGAAAGTAAAAAAAACATACCAAACGAAATAGAAACAGCCAATAATCCAATAGTGTCACGAAACACTCAAGTCAAACACTTTCACTTAAAAGTACAAAATAATTCGCTAAACAGGACGTTCGAGAACTTGATTGACGAAGGTTATAAGAAACTGGATTCGTCAGAGAAATCGGGCGGTTTTGTCGCCGGCGGCGGGACGCGTCGGGTCGTTTTCGAAATCGTAACTAAACTATGAAAATTTTGGCGGCTGGCCGAGGCGGGCGGGCGGAATTTGCGTGGGCGGATGCAGGCATCGCCATGGGTTGGATAACGGACTCGTCATTCGTGACGTTGCTGGTGCAGAGGTGTTTTCCGCCGAAGATAGAAGCTGATCTAATGGAGCACAGTATTGTTGCAAATATTGGGATAGGGTTTGGGCCAAAACTAATTTATTTGCTAACGTGGGTGTGCTGGTTCCAAGTACATAACATAACATCATCACGCCTTTTATCCCCGAAGGGGTAGGCAGAGGTGCCCACAGAAGTAACACCCACTTTTCACTATTTATGTTATGAGTCCCATGTAATAGGGGGTGAGCCTATTGCCATATACCGGGTACATTTCCAGACTCCGTGCTACTACTGAGAATTTTTTTTAAAAACCCAGTAATACTTTGCCCGACCCGGGAATCGAACCCGAGACCCCTTGCCCGGCAGTCGCACTTGCGACCACTCGGCCAACGAGGCAGCCAAGTACAATTGGACTGAACTTCTAGTTGTTTCTCGGACTTTTTGTTTTTACTCTCTGTATCTTTTGTTAATTGCCTTACAGTATTAGTGGTTATACATATAACTGAGATTCTGGTTAGCATATTAGGCAGTAATGATCTCAGCTTTATAGGATACGTTTCTTTTTCTACAATTTATTGGGACTCTTAAGCGTTTAAGAATCTTTTAAAGGAAATTGGTGATTTGGATGAGGAAGAAGAAGTATGTTTGTCACCTTTGTGATGGTTGTAAAGGATACACGCTTTGTAAATTACTATACCATTTTTATTAAATATATCGAAACATTTATAACTTAAACTATTAATCTGCTCAGTAACAGCTGGGCAGATTAATAAAATACTTGGACACATTTTATCAAACGTCACAAGATGTACTCATATGCCTAGATGATATATTAAGTGTGAATTTAATAGACATACCACTTGTAGGTTGGACGTTATATGCCCAGACTTTAATGAAACCTAACAGTCTACTAGTTAATTGATCAAAAATCTTAAGTATGTAAGAATTTGTAACGATAGCCTGATATTAAAACAAACATTGAATTCCTTGAACGTAGTCTTCAAGACACTCAATAAATCAGTTAGCATCGTTAATTTTTCTTCAACGCTCATGTTATTTGGTTGGCAACTGGAGAAGTCAGGTGACCTATAAATCACCAGGTGAATGTCAACATGTTATATTTAAGTCTTATGATTGATGAACTAAATGCTTTCTGAGACAATGATAGAGTGTGATTTCATTGCAGAGGTCTCTTCGTGATTATTTTTAATTGTGATTAAGTTGTTCTTGTCTTATTTAATGCAGTTTAGCTTTAAGTAGATTAAGGTCTTGGTTTCTTGTTGATTAATATGTTGAGTTCTATTCAAGAATTGTTTGTGACAAATAGTTTCATTTTAGTGATAGATAATTTTGTTAAAGTTCTGCTATAACTGCTACATGTCGTCAATTTGAAATTAAATTTATTTGTTGGAAAGGAACACAACAACAACATTTATATACATTATATGTGGTTGAAATATATACCTGCAAAAAAAGAAAAATTGAAATATGAAATGTCCGTCGAATTAAAATCCGTTCAATATATCCTAATAATAGAAAAAAAAAAAAATTGAACGGATTATTAAATCTGTAGGCCAAAATATAGTTCGGGGTATCCATTTCTCTTTTAATCTTTCCATTTTCGATTCAAAATAGGTTGTGTGAATTTTAATGAAACATTTTCATTTTAAGATTCGAAGCTACAAGGAAAGCCTGTTGACTTCGGTATATCAAAATCCTTTAATATAATTTTGATAATTACCAAATTCATCAACAACATCATTTGAATATCTTTCTTTATTTCTTTAAATTACTTCATCACTTACTCTAACCTATCTATTTGTATCAGAACTGACTATCATTTCTTCAATCTCATCTGTAGCCAAAATTATGGGTTCATCATCAACAGCCTATAAATGCCCACTGCTGAGCAAAGCCTCTTCTCACACGGAGAAGGTTAGAGCGTTAATCACCACGCTTGCTCAATGCGGGTTGGCGATTTCAAACTTATAATTAGAAATTATAAGTCCAGGTTTCCTCACGATGTTTTTCCTTCACCGTTTGTCAGTGGTGTCTAAATAATCTTAGAAAGTACATACATATAACTCGGAAAAAGTCACATTGGTACTTGCCGTTGGTAGGTTTCGAACCCGCACGCTCATGCATGAGAAGCGAGCGTCTTAAACCTCCAGGCCACCACGACATTGCCAAAATTATGGGTTCAATCACCTCAATGCTATTTAGTTTTGGATTGTAATCAAGGTTCACAGCCAATCCATATAGATTAAATGGTAGTTCATCATACATAGTAGTTACAAGCCATTTTGCACTCAACGCTCTAGTGAAAAGCGAATGAGGTTATTGAAATTCGTAAGTTGTTATTTTATCATTTATTTTAATGCTAATGTGATGATTTCTTTGATTTTATTTTTATGAAAATTAAATGAAATGAAATGAGTTTATTTTTTAAATAGGCAAAAAACATAAATAGGCTTTTTTACATGTCACCATTATAAGAAATTCTAGGCAGTAGGCTGCTCGACATTGCCGCGACCGCGCACGCTGCTCATGAGGAAGAACCTCTCTGTGGTTCGAAACTATAGAGCTTTTCTCAGTATATTACTGGGTTTTTTAAAAATTCTCAATAACAGCACGGAGACTGGAATTGTGCCCGGTATATGGCAATAGGCTCACCCCTTATTACATGGGACTGATATCATAAATAGTGAGAAGTGGGTGTTACATTGTACAGTGGCATAATATGCACCTCTGCCTACTCCTTCGGGAATAAAAGGCGTGATGTTATGTTATGTGAAAAAACTACATTTCCCAAATACACGAATAAAATTAACAAACATCAAAGCTAAAACTAACAATTCTTAGCACAAATTAATTGTTCCATTATCATCACAACTAAAAACAATAGTGGAATGAATACTTTAGAAAGATCATAGGAAATCTATTTCAAACACGAGATATGAACAAACAGCACTCTACCTACGTATTAGATATTTTTGTGAACGGGACAAAACATCCTGAAGTAGAGTTACTTTTGGGGCATGATGGTATTTATTGTGTGGGTGAGCAGAGCGTGGTTGGGATGCATAGTTTCATCCAAAGTATTGGTGTTTAATGAAAATATGTAAAATACGGTGTTATGAAACCGGATGAGTTTTTCATTCTTTGCGTAGTATGTCACGTTTTGTCTTGTATTTATTTTTCTCTGAAAGGAGTGGGAAGACAATGGTACATTTATGACTAGAATAGTAAGTTTATGTTATGACAAATAGGATTTTCCAGTTACATTGTGGGTGTATACTAGATCCAGTAGCTCATGCATGTATTTTGGTTTTTTTTAAGGAATATCATCGTATGACTACTCCCGCCTGGATAAGGCGGGAGGGAGTATCAGACTCTTACTGACAAAAAGCTACCCCGTTCCTTCTTCTGCACTTCGAGTCGGAGCCCTGATAACCCGTTAGGTTCTCCACGACTCCAAATGTATTTTGTTTAAGGCCAGATCGACTAAAGTTTAATGAGCCAAACTCCTTAAAACCTTATCATCAATCTATGCTTTAGATATGCTATAACAGTGTTATCTCATACATTTTAAAAGTTATTGAACATTACACTAGAAGATTTAAATAACATATTCGTCTCACTTTAATATTAATATACGTTTAGTCATTTTGTCATATGTCTACGAAATAGAAACGAATGTATCAGTCATTTAAATAAAATGTATTCTATATATAGTTGATTTTACTCTCAACCGCAACTACTTGGTTCTCAAAAATACTCAAAATATAGTCCAAACGTTAAATGTTTGTGAAATCAACAGATACAGTGTTTCGAATATTTGTACAAATAGTAATACATAAACAAATGATCAATTACCTACTCAGTTCGTGTGATTTGGCAAAGGTGCGCGTGCGCACTCACCGCGATCCCGACGTTAGTAAGCGGATCGATGACTCACACTCGAGTTGAATAAGATGATCAGATGATTACGTTCATATGTAATCGGTTAAATTTAACGAGAATGTTATTGGTAAAAATCTTTCAAGTGGGTGCGAGAAATATTATAATATACTAGCGACCCGCCCCGGCTTCGCACGGGTGCGATATGCATGCATTATACATACAAATCTTCCTTAAGAATCACTCTATCTATTAAAGAAGCCGCATCAAAATCCGTGGCTTAGTTTTAAAGATCTAAACACACATAGGGACAAACAACCGACGGATAGCGACTTGGTTTTATACTATGTAGTGAAGTGCGTCGTGCATTTTTGCCAAGCCTTTTCAGAGAAATACTGACTTAATCTATGGTTTTTTTATATGAAATGGGAGCAGTTTCGTTCATCATAGTGAAATCTTGGTGAGGCAGTATAGTCAGAAAATATAATATTCAGTTTTTCCTTCTTAATGTATAGGCTCAATAAGCTTATTTTTTTCCTGGACATGTGATGAACAGGGATGAAAATCATGTGAAAAAAAGTTAAATGAAGCCCAAAGAAAAGATGAATAAATTGAGTTAATAATTTCGTTTGATAAAGGAGAACGAAATAAGCTTGGGATATGGGCAGGCAGAATATAAAGAAGAGGTTGAATTAGAGTTAATTCTCACTTTCAAAAAATCTCATTTCTATTTGCTTATGGTTGGTATTTGTAAATTAAATTAGTTAAGTTTTTATAAAGTTTTGTACTGTGGTAGAATGTGCACCTCTGCCTACCCCTTCGGGGATAAAAGGCGTGATGTTATGTATGTAAGTTTTTATAAAAACTAACTATTATCGTGGGACATACTGAATCAACTAAAAATACTAGTTACTCATATAAATATACTGAGTCTGTGACTCGAAACTGGTAGAACTTTTCTCGTCATGTGTCGTGAGTAACTCGAATTGTTTAGTTAAATTTGTACATTTCTGAAGTGGATATTTGTTTATGGAATAGGAGGCAAACGAGCAGATGAACACCCGAAACAGCAGAGGAGTCATAGCTGCGTTGCTGGCCTTTTAAAAAAAATACGCTATTCGTTGGAAATTACAACCCCGAGGCAGAGGTTATTTTGGAGAAAAGCAATACTCTTCCTACAGACGGATAAAAACAGAACGCACCGGGTTTAGATTAGGCAGAAACCACACCAACAACACTAGGTTAAGTTCCATTCAATCAATAGTTCGTGACAACCCACTGTTAAACTATGAGTCTATTCTACATAAGAGGGTTTGTCATAATATCCACGTGTGGTTGGTGTGTTAGAAATTGCAGTAGGGGACTTGCCCTTAACGCCCGAGGGCACCTAACGCCGGATAGTTGTATTATCTCGATAACTGATAACACGAGCGCTGCAGTTTTTACTAAAAATCTTAAATGTCTGCCATTGGGAGACTTCCCCCTAAAAATTGAATCGCTCGTATTATCGGCGCTATGGGACTTTTCCCTATAAGGTTCAAATTAATCGATTTCTGTCAAATGTGTAGTCAATCAGTTAGTTCTTACGAAACCCAAGCAACATAGACTTGATAACCAAAATACATGACAAATTAATGTCCTTAATACATAGTACAAGTACATTATGATTATAGATCGTAACAGATGTAGTACATAAATACTGATCACTGAACACTTGTTTGTCATGAGACTTGATTATTCATATTACGAATTATATATTAATATGTACTAAATATACATGCCTCGTTGGCCGAGTGATCGCAAGTGTGACTGCCGGGCAAGGGTTCTCGGGTTCGATTTCCGGGTCGGGCAAAGTATTACTAAGTTTTTAAAAATCTCAGTAGTAGCATGGAGTCTGGAAAAGTGCCCGGTATATGGCAATAGGCTCACCCCCTATTACATGGGACTCATAACATAAATAGTGAAAAGTGGGTGTGAGGTACATGTATATTTACATCACATAACAATCACACCTTTTTATCCCCGAAGGGGTAAGCAGAGGTGCACATTACGGCACTTAATGCCACTGTACAATGTAACACCCACTTTTCACTATTTATGATAAGAGTCCCATGTAATAGGGGGTGAGCCTATTGCCATATACCGGGCACATTTCCAGACTCCGTGCTACTACTGAGATTTTAAAAACCCAGTAATACTTTGCCTGACCCGGGAATCGAACCCGAGACCCCTTGCCCGGCAGTCACGCTTGCGACCACTCGGCCAACGAGACAGTCTTAGAGATCTTCGTATATTTCTTAGATCTTCGTGCATACGTACATTTCTGCGCTACCCAAAGGATGACTGGCAAAGAATGCTGTTAGCATAAAGTCCTCCTTATGAAATTGAATAAAATTTAAATAGATAAATCTTTCTAGTAACATAATAATACCTGTCTAAACCTAAAAATAAGTTGTTTTCAAGAACATTCGGTTTTGAGAACTGATTGTGGACTCAGGTATGTTGTGTACCTATTACCGATGCTGACTGTCATCCAATTAGCTAAATAGTGGGTGACGAATATAATTAGCGACAAGTACGTGTGTGGGAGGACTGGCAGAGATGTTTTGTTAATCATTAGCGGTTTGTTAAACAATGTGAGGTAAACAGCTGAAGAGTCACCTAGCCAAGTTCACTTTATTATTATAAAGTACATAATATTTTCTTGTTTCGCATTTATAGTAGAGAGAAAAAAAAACGAAAGCTACAGTAATGGATAAGAAAAAGGGGACGGGAAATGTTACTACCAAATTATTGTTCGCCATTAGTTAATATCTAATAAATCCTCTAAATTTGTCTAAAAATTTTGCATTATTAAAGCTTTTTGGGCTTGTAACAATTCGATAGCAAGAGTCAAAGTTCATCTTGGAAATCTCATAAAAAATACATGAATTCACTGTAAGTAAACTGGAAACAAAAGGTTACGACAATTATATTATAGATTTATTATATAATCATGAAAAGACACCTAATCCCAATTCAAAATCACATAGAACACAAGTCTACACAACGTGACCGCCAGCAATAAATCTTGAACAAAAATTTTAGCCGAAACAAAACGACATGCTAACCTGCCATCAAATCTAAAAGAGTAACAGCAGACATCAATACGATATAAATAGATCGGCAACAGAGTTCAAAATAGCCAATAATTTATGTACAATGCGCCACTATGGTTGATGCAGACGATGGGTTGCAATTCTTGTTATCATACAAGCTTAGATGAAATTGGTAAGTAACTATTTTTAGTTTTGTATAATCTGCCTTGTGAATACCTGTAATCATTGCTGGATACATGTATCAAGAAGATTTAAGAAGAAGTTCTTCTTATGTTAGGATTCAAGTAGAAGAATATTCATGCATCTTCGCACACAAAGAAGGAAAAAGTATTTATGTATCGCCACGACATTGGACGTTTAAGATGATGTTTTCTTTCACAGTACGCAATGCGTATATTACTCATCTCATAAAAAAAAACTTCGTACGCAACACTGACTAAGTAAAATATTATTATGAGGTAAACAAACATTTTAGTCAATAACAAGCCAAATTTCAGTAAAGTAATAATAGAATTCCTAAAAATCCAATACGTCTTATATAGAGGTACAGTTAGTTCCAATACGTCTAATACGTCTTGTATAGTATAGTTATAGTACTCATTTATTTTACAAATTAAAATCCAATCAGAAATCTGATTTGCAAAAATATTCCTCATTCTTCTCGGTCTTCTCATCGGTCTACTTGGTCTACTCGGTCTTTTAGTAAAAATCAACAAGAAACGCGCTCAATTAATTAACCAACTAAATATTTTGAACAGTGTCCCAGAACTATCACGTTTACGTCCAGACTAGCGCTAATTTCTCCAACGGCTTATCTATGGCACCAGTGCCAAAATACTTTGGGAACTTTTATTTTAAAACGTTGACATTGTGAGTAATTGAACAACGCCACGACAACCAACGACTGACGATGATCGTTTTACAACTGATGGAAACCTTTGTTTTGATTTTTGTATTGTTGTAGATTCAAAATATTTTTACAATGAAGAAAATATTAAATAAATACATTAAGCTTTGGTTACTATAGTGTGACTCGAATATTATATGAAATACCTCACTAATAGGTACATACTTTGCCAATTTTATTAAAGTCCCATGTCATATGGGCAAATCTTGTCATAGCTAGCAATATAAAAATTATACAGATCTATTTAATTTTTATCTCTTTTTAGTTATGCCAGACCCACAAATTAATTTCTCTATTCTTAACTAGAAATAATCCTAGTATTTTCTATAAGTCACGTTCCACTATTCCAGTTTAATGGCTATAATTTTTACAATCAACCTTCTCAAAGTCAAAGCATTTATTTCAATTAAACCATAATTTGGTACTTTTGAAACGTCAACAAATATGAAATAAATAATAGTCTGTCAGTCTGTCCGTCAGTGAAGCTAGGTGAAGGTAGTATCCCCGAAGGGGTAGGCAGAGGTGCGCATTGCGGCAATTAATGCCACATTATGAGACCCATGTAATAGGGGGTGAGCCTATTGCCATATACCGGGCACTTTTCCAGATTCCGTGCTACTACTGAGATTTTAAAAAAGAAGCCACTTGCTCATTCCAAAATGTAGATTCGAATGGACAAGAACGAGCATGAAACTCCATTCGTTACTCTTTTAAAAAAAGTATGTTCTACAATTATGTCTCTGATATATATTCCAATACTGTACGTACATGTGAGAATAATGCAATGCTTGAAATAACAATCGCAATTTGATTCTTAAAAGTTTTTAGACTTCTGTGGAATACAGATATTTTCTTTGATTTAAGCAGGATGTTTTTGTTTATCGTCTTTATTCATTACTTCATCCACATCTACAATTACATCCAAAATGGTGGAATATTACGTCTAACATCTGTTATCGATAATTTTGGAAACTTCAACGATTACATGTAATCGCGAATAACGCTACGAAAATAGGATTCGACGAATCGTCTTTGCAACATCCATGTGTTCCAATAATTCTGTTAAATTTAAAGCTGTTTGAGCTGTGGTGGCTGGTCGAAGGATTATCGTTTTTAAAAATATTTTGATCATACATAACATACATAACATCACGCCTTTTATCCCCGAAGGGGTAGGCAGAGGTGCACATTCTACCACAGTACAATGTAACACCCACTTTTCACTAGTTGTTATGAGTCCCATGTAATAGGGGGTGAGCCTATTGCCATATACCGGGCACATTTCCAGACTCCGTGCTACTACTGAGAATTTTTTAAAAAACCCAGTAATACTTTGCCCGACCCGGGAATCGAACCCGAGACCCCTTGCCCGGCAGTCGCACTTGCGACTACTCGGCCAACGAGGCAGTTATTTACACATTAATTTTATGTATTTTGATCAATACATAAAATTAATGTTTTTAATTATTATTAATCCACATTTATAAACGTACAGATATTTTTAAAGTGTAAATAATTATTATAAAACTTATCCTAACTTATTCAGCAAAAGTAAAATTCATTTATTTTTACATTTATAGTATTATCATGCTATAATATTTCTTTAGCTATGAGGAAAAATTTTTTTTGGTGCCATAGCCATCAACATCTTTATTAACATCATCATCATCACATTTTAGTAACATCTTTATTTAATTTTTTAAGGTGTAAATATTTTAGTTTTTAGTTATTTGTATTTTAAGATGTATATATTTATTCTACAATAATGTACATTTAATTACTTGTTAAGTATTCTGTTTTAACATTTTTATTGAGACCTACAGTAGGTACTATTATTGTAAAAGATCTTCTATGGACTCTACAAAATACAATAGGACGAAGTCAGTTTGCAAATAGGTATATATTAATTGATAGAGATTTGTAGTTTATGTACACGTAGCAAACATTACTTAGGCAAAAGCAATGAAACTCGATACAACAGCACATGTATGTTGACTGTCATTAACTAGAAATGCATTAGTAAGGTACTATTGAAGGATAAATTAGTCATTTGTAATTTCATATAACAAGTCATGATAGTTATGCCAAACCAAGTTACAGTACAATGTGACTGACCGGTCATATTTCAATGACTTGTTCACTCTTTCTTTTTTTAAGACGTCAATTCATTTATCACTCATGATAAAACAAAAGACAAAAGCAGAAAATAAATTGTATTGTTTTGATGTTTCCAATAGTTTTTAGCGATGTGTTAAGAGTGTACCTACTCTTAACGACGAGCATGCATGATAAGACTGTTGATGAAGCGAAAGAGGTATTAAGAATCGTAGCAATTGGCGTTCCATAGTCTCTGCTTACCCCCATGCATGACAAGCGTGAGCTTATGTATGTATGTAAATTAAGTTTATTTGGAGTAATGAGTATTTATTACAAGTAACATCTGTACTGAACATACCTACATATTTACAAGACCGTGGGTTTACTCTTAAATCCAATTCCGATCGATCGACATTAGTATTGTAAAATTTCGTACTCTTGAGTTGCAACACTAGCGCCCATTGCATCCGCATTGCGTGGATATTGAATTAACTAAATAGTATTAATTTTGGATTTATATTCCATACTCTGACTGCTATTGTAACAGCTACGATAGGGGTTGTATAGTTTAGACATTGGATAATTATTGAAATTTTATTGGATTGATATTGAGATTAGTTTCAAGAGTAAGCACCCAGGAGCTTTAAACAACCCCTAGGTAAATGATATTGGCATAAATCTGGACATATTTTTTCGAAATATCTTACCTGTTTTATACATTAACTTTTTGACTATTCTATTCACTCGTTTGACTAGTATTTAAATGTTATTTGTCTAGGTCGGTTAACCTGGAAAGCATACTAGTCTTAACCCTCTGCAACTGACGTGGTTAAATTGTTACAATTCAACTGAGGTGTATATTATACCAGACACCATTTCAACAGCAAATATTTTTGTAGAATTAAAGTATAGCGAGCACTATACAGTAAGGTACTCGCAGCAGTGATGCTCGTATTTGAAAAATGACGGTATAACACGTGATTTTGTATTTCGCGGTGTCTGTGGGACTACACGTCAGCTGCAGACGGTTAAAACAGACAGAAATGCATTATGTGTGGAATTAAAGTAAAACCTCAAATAAATGGTCTTTTTTGCAGATTCCGTTGTGCAAATTCCAGTACCTTACTTACGCACTTAAAAGAAGGGCTAAAGACGCAGAAAAAGAAAAAGACTAAGGGTACACATACTCTAAAAATATCATGCTAGAAGGTGTTCTATTGAGCATGTTAAAATGTGATAAAAAACCAAACGCCTGTCGATTCAGTTACACTGAACAGCATGCTCATTTCGGGTATGCTTCCAAACAACAAAACTATGTAACTAGAGAATTGTATTGTGAACCTGATTGAAAAAGAGTAACCTATGGAGTTTCTTCCCCGTTCTTCTCCATAGGAATCTACACCTTGGAATGAGCAAGTGGCTTCGTTTTTAATTTTTATGTTGACGTTTAAACGTGTCTTTCTGGTCTAATTGATATAAATGATTTTGACTTTGACTTTGACTTGCCACTCCAAGAGCTCAATAATTGAAGCATGCTCGTGAAACAGTACCTCTAGAGATTATCAACATAAGGCTGAGGCAACTGACACACTTCGACATTTATAGAAACAATATCTGACCACTTCATTCATTACTAAACACGATAGTGATAGGGGTGCCAACTTCTTGTACTAGTTTAAAAAATGTAGTCTTTATTTTTATGCCGTTTCTTTCATTCTGATGCATTTAATATCTTACTGGCTTTGTTCATGAATTTATCGCTTTTTATTCTTCATAATCCCTGTCCTCAACATTAATAAGCGCAATAAAGGAGGACCTGTTTTTTTTAAAACGTTGCCCCACTATAGGATTTTCTCCTGTATCGTGGGTGCGTTTACAAACATACAAGTTCACATATACATGACACCCAGACCCGGAACAACGATCTGTGGATCACACAAACAGTTGTCCGTGCGGGAATCGAGCCCACGACACTTTGCGCGGCAGCCAGATACCCAACTCCCGCGCCAACCGTGCAGTACATTCTTGTTTCCAAAGTAAGAATATTGCAATGATAGAATAAAAGTGTAACTAACATTTTCAATTAAACTTCTGATTGACAACCCTGCCAGCTGAATGAATCAAAAATTGGCTGCAGCGCTGCATTATAAGAATTCCAAGTTTGTCACTTGCATCATTGATGAGAGATTTATGATCGGGAAAATGCATTTTAGTGTGGATGAAACTAAGAAAGCGTTTAGAAGAAAAGTTGTTAGGGAAAATGAATGACCTTGTCTGACCTGCGAAAAATACCAATACTTTATAGACTTCAGATGGAATTTGATACTTGGCGTGCTACTAGAATGACTTATACCCGTTTTCAGGAACCTCTCCTTAATTTAAAGGAGCCCCTTAGCTGGGATTTTTTTTTAAGTGGGGAAAATCATCGAATGACTGCTCCCGCCTGGGTGAGGCGGAAGGGAGTGTCAGACTCTTACTGACTAAAAACCATCCTGTCCCTTCTCGTGCACGTCGAGCCGGAGCCCCGGTTACCCGTTAGGTTCTCCGCGACCCCTTAGCTGGGATAGGTGACATCTAACGTCATTTTGGTTTTGTCTAATCTAAGTATGTATTACCTGGTGAAAACGGATCATTACACTATTGAGATTGTATCATATAAATTGGTTTCTCATACAAATCAACTGCCTCGTTGGCCGATTGGTCGAAAGTGCGACTGCCGGGCAAGAGGCCTCGGGTTCTATTCCCGGGTCGGGCAAAAGACTTCTGGGTTTTTAAAACGAAATCTCAGTTGTAGCACAGAGTTTGCAATTGTGTCTGGTATATGGCAATACGCTCACCCCCTATTGCATGGGACTCATAACATAAATAGTGAAAAGTGGGTGTTGCATTGTACAGTGACATTAAGTGCCGTAATGTGCACCTCTGCCTACCTCTTAGGGGATAAAAGGCGTGATGTTATGTATGTATGTACAAATTTAATCACATTTTCACTTTCATCCACCGATGACCCCAAACATACATAAAGAAAACTGCACCATACACATTAAACACATACACACATATATTTATAACATTTTTCATAATTAGAGGTAGATTTCATATTTCGTAATGTCTTCGGCGTGGTGTTGGCTTACCGCCATCGAGAGGGAGACAGCAAATATATTTCCGCCTGAGTGCGAAAAGGACAGGTGATAATCTTGTATGAAAAATATTTATGTTAAGGCCTTCTCTTGCTATGAATTCGTGTATTTATAGTACGGTCGGTTCATGAGTGCGATATTTTGGTCTCTCTCGCCGAAGGTTACGACTTTTACAAGTAGGTAAGAGTTTCGTACAGAATTTTCTGGTTAATCACCAAGCTAACCAACTGGTTTGAGACGGTTAATCTTTTACCCTAGAATTCAATTTCTGCGAAGCATGTGAACGTTTAATTCATATGACGTGAAATGGATCTCTTTTTATTTTTGTGGTTTTATTTATTTATTTATTTATTTATTTATGTACACACATTCAACACAGAGGACGACACATATATAAAAACAGAGTACATAGGCCCCACATATTCCAACTGGAATCTCTTCCTGTGGGCCTGTGGCAGGAAAAGATATAATAACACTGAGACACATAGTGTGTTACACAAACAATAAAAAAAAAATAATAATAACGAAGAAACCGATAGAAATAACAATAATAAACAATAAATATAAACAAAAAGATCTATATTTCAGGAGGAAAGATAATGTTCTCTCACTTGTCTCTTAAAGATAGAGATTGACTTGGCATCCCGAATGTTCGGCGGGAGTGAGTTCCATAGTCTCACTGCATGAACGGAGAAGGAGTAGGAGAGAGAGTAGAGTAGTTTAGTTTTTTCGTTTTCCTTAATATTGTGCAAATTGTTGCGATTTGTTTTTTATCTGGTTTGATTAGGCAAATTGAATTAGTCGCTAGTCTTACTTGAGAAAATATGTACTGGCTTAACATTAAGTTGAAAAAAAAATTCTAAAATCAGTCAAATTTCAGTGATCACTCTTATCAGTCACATACATTGAGTTTTCTATTCATTTGTTGAACTGACATTTAAATATTTTTAGGAGCCCCCATAGCGATTAAAAACCACTGATACTGACTGATTTATATATCTATGTTAAAAACGCATAAAGACGCAAAAATGTCTTCAACCTATATACATACAACAAAAAACTAATAGATATTGACTAAAACCTCAGTTTTACTGAAACATACTAATAATAATGAATTACTGTATCATAAACTTTACAAAAGATCATCATCTCTGTTGTGAGCCAGGTGATTTAAAGCTTCACTTTCTTTTAGCTCACCCAGACACCCAGGGGCTGGTCTAAACTATTTTGATTTAATTAAACAACATTAATTTTTTTCTACACACTGTCCAAGTAAATAAAACTCGGTTTACAATCCATTAGGACTATGTTTTACGGAAACATAAAAGCTACGGTACACGTGTAAAACGAATCTAAAGAAATATCTTTTATTTCTTAGCGCACTGTTAAATTGTGTTGAGTTTTAATATCGATTCGAAATAGTGGACGAGCAAATTGCACTATCTTTTCGTTTTAGTGGTTTGTGTCTATTCTGGTTGTTGCAAGCGATTGGAAAAGATGAAGTCACGGTTTCCAATAGCATTTAAGATGTTACAGTTGCACAATGCATGATGCCACCGTCATCAGACCAGATTGTCAATGAGGACTACGACTGTCCTGGGATAGTCTTCTGCTTTGCTGTGGGCCTTTTGTATAATTATACATGCTCCTCTTGAGATTTGACATACATGTCTTACTCTATGTCGCCGTAAGACATTTTGCGGTGCGGTCAACAGTAATAAAGTGTCTGGGTCCGAATATATTTTTGTTTTAACATAACATTACGCCTTTTAACCCACTTTTCACTATTTATGTTATGAGTCCTATGTAATAGAGGGTGAGCCTATTGCCATCGAGTCTATATCGGACACAATTCCAGACTCCGTGCTACCACTGAGTTTTTTTTTAAAAAACCCAGTAATACTTTGCCGCAGTCGCACTTGCGACCACTCGGCCAACCAGGCAGTTTGAACAAATATTGACAACTTAAAATAAACGAATGCTAATGGAGACATTAAAATAAAAGAAAATTAAAAATGACTAGAGAGCTATAGAGAGCATCAAAAAATACGTTCGCATCGACGTCAATAGGGAGAGTATCCAGAAGGCAGCATTGTTACGTTGTATGGGATTGCTTAACCTCTTGATCCGAATTGAATTATAAAGGATTTACATTAGTAAGAAAAAGTGTACTATTAATAATTTAGACCTATCTCTTCAAATCACGCCTCTAAAATAAATAACAAGCGTGATATTACTGACTCACTCAACATATTTTGACTAATAGTATAAAATGTTATAATTTAATAACATCTACGCCCAATACCACTTTACGATATCATTAATAAAATATCAAACTGAAGTCAACCAATTATATTTAATGAGATAAACACTAAAACTGCGAATCAAGAACAAATTATGCTATAACATAAAACCAAGGTCTAAGCGTAATAAAATAAATTTCATGTTTAACTATCTTGCCTCTCTAACACTATCCTACTCAGCTCTTAATCATCCTAGCATAATGTTACACAGCTTGAAATCTTCCTCAAAAATTGAGCTTTAAGATACAAAAAGAATTTATCAAATCTGACTGCTAGTTTCGAAGATAATTGCTCTAAACTAAAAAGACAAACAGACAGTCAAACGAACAAATTCTCCAGTTTTATTATGTTAGTCTAGATTATATGACATTTATTAAGTTGATATGTTTAAATGTAGTGGTTTACGACCCCTAGTTTAGCTGGAACTGTATCAGATTATGACACATTCTAATCTGACATGGATATTTTGATAATTATGACCTAATTATAGTAATAAGTATTTGAAGTACATACTTACTGATGTGTTGTTACCAAGCTGTTTTATACTTTTGTGTTTCTTGTTATATACTATCATTGATTGGGAAAGAAAATGTATATTATGTTTAAGCGCCGACTAAATGTTAGAAGCTAATCCTCCGTTAGTGTGGGTCATCATTGTCCGAGACGGCATCCTATGTGATGCTATAAAATGCAATGTGATACTGATTCGTGTTACTATAAAAAGTGGTTCAAATTCGCTAAAAAGGTCTTAAAATAGATAATTAGGCGATAGGTATTAAATAATTATAATGTTAATAAAAATTGTTTTACGTTAATGCTGACTAATGGGTTATGGTTCATGTATACCTGCAAACTATCATACTTTCATCTGGCTACACTTAATTCACAAATAATTACATCATTGAAACTATGCTTCATCGACTATTTTACTCAGTAGAGTCGTAACGACGTCAATGCTACTTCTTCGAAGCGCTTTGTTGCAAAACTGATTCGCAGAAATCTTTTTTACTAGGTCAAAGTAAATAAGAGGATTTGATTGTTAATTGATAATATATTAAGAACAGATTTATCAATCATCACTTGATTTTTATTTGTAGAATGAAATTGACTTTTGACAGTTTTCTGTATGGAAGAATTGTCAAATATTCAAAGTTATTTCTCTGTTACAATTTATCGGACGTTGGAAAAATCGGCCGTAAGAACCATTTTAGCGAATCGAACTTTATTCAATCCTATTAATATGATTGTAATAATTAAATATTTCATTAACGTTAAAAGATATTTACAAAATGTCAAACCTGCCTTTCTGTGAAAATTATAAGTAATTATTTCTTTGAAGTAGTAATTTTTTGTTTTCCTTGGCTCTTTGACACAACTCACATCAAACAACAGATCAAAATTGAACTCAATTAACACCAGTACAGGTGTACCAATCAATTAAAATGCAATACCAAGCCAACACAGGCGATTAATTAATACCAGTAAGCGATTGGGCTGAACAAATTATTATCAAAGGGATGGATCAAGATTAATAGTCGCGGTATACTGTGTAGTTCTGCAACAACGGTCAGGAATGCATTGGCACGCAGTCTTGGTACTTTGGAGTTTGTGGTGGTGATTGGGATAGTAGACAGGTAGATAGGTCTAGTTGATTGGTGATTAGTAGGATCACAGCTGTGATAATAAATATGAACTCAGATGACTTTGTTTCTCAATGCTGGATAAAAAGTGCGTAATGTAACGTTATTTTCGTTTCGAGTTGTGTTATGGAGTACTATTTAGAGGACCAGATTATTTCCTTGCATTGGACAGAATCTCGGTTAGTAGTGTAGTGCTGTTTGAATGTTAGGTAGGTACTGAGATTTATTAAGAAACTGAAAATCTCTGCGATACTGAAGCTTTAATGCTATGCTTTTTTTTGATGGGGTAAAATCATTCTTCACTTCTCCCGCCTTGGGTTAGGCGAGAGAGAGTGTCAGATCCTTACTGACTAAAAACCACCCCGTTCGACGGAACGGGTAGCAGGAGAAGTCCTGCTCTTTGAGCGGGAGCCCCGGCAACCCGCTAGGCATTCCACAGGCCGTAATAGGTTTCAGCCTTATTGGGCCCCATCTATGGTGGTCTAATGCTATGCTATACTTTTATTGTTTTGTCAATATCTGTCTCAGTGTACTGTTTTCAATATTGTGTATATTTTATTATATGGCTTCGTTGTCATTTATAGTACCTAATCAGAACTCAGGCATATCAGAGACACGCCCACGACCAATACAAGACCAATGTAATGCCTAATTATTCAAGCTCCCAAATACATCCAACTAACTAATACGCAGAAAAATGTTATTATTTTTGTCTTTCTATATAAATAAGTTTATGTATAAACAATAAATCTACATGAAGGATAGAAACTGTTTGAATGTTTATCTTTGCGGAGTATTTACGTAAGAGAACCATGGTACTGAAGTTAATATTGTGAAGTGAACAAACGGAGTCGTCATATTTTTTCTCTTAATGTCTTTAGACGAGGCAATAACTTTGGGGAACGATGTTAACGCGGTTTTTAACTATCGATAATGTCTTGTTTGTGTTGTTTGTTAGTGTTGGTGGGCCACACCATATTTTTGGATGCTTTAGGAACTTGTAAGTGTGATTTGACGAAGATTAGGCCGCAGTGCTCTCTAGGAAACTTGAATTGCCTTCTGAGCAGAATGATCTATATTGTTATACAATTAAATATTATATCACCAAATAGAACGTCGGTGTTGACGTTTTCATTAGATAGTTTTTATTGAATTTCATTTATGAATTTGAAATTAATAATTAATGTATGAAAATAAATGTCAATTTTTTGAGTACGAGAGTAAGAATCGTAGAAATTGGCAACCCATAGTCTCATGCTACCCACATTAGAAACGGGCGTGAGGTTACATACCTATGTATGTATTATTATCATTATGGGGTATGCGAAATAGTTGTGTCTGTAGTGCATTTTAAATAAATGTGTTTACGTACTTTAATTTTATTATTGAACAATGAAAGAGTGCAAGCTTTATGATACATTTCCTGGCAACGCTGACGTAATGCTTTTCATCTAATCTAGACTTGATTCCCTCTACAAAATGGGACAAACGGTTCTACGTAATGTATCGAATTTGGATGCAGCAAACAATCTATTTTGAATCAATGTTTCAATAAATAGGTACTGAGAACTTCAGTGTGTTTGTTGACTGAGATCGTTATTTATTCTGTCTTGAAGTATAATAATTTTAGTCAGTCTATTTTGGTAACTGTTTCATTTGTATTATGAGTCATTTTTTATTTAAATGTACATCATCATTATAATGGTCAACAGCAGCTAAGAGTCTCATTTACGTACGAGAGTTCGCCATAATCTAAATACAAGGCAGGGGATTATAAATCGCTGTTTAAGGGTTATATTTCATCGGGATACCATGGCGGCGTGACCAGTCGTAGCTACCAATAAAATTTATTAGGTGGTTGCGTAACCAAGCAGACACCAAGTGAGTGACTCTCTATAGAGCTGTATACATTTTGTTCTGCTATCGGATTTCAGTCAAATATGTAAATTCCTTGACTAATGAATTACAAAAATAACAAAGTCAACTTATACTGACTGCACCTTATCGACTAAGTATACGGCTATAAGCTATAAAAACCTTCTAATTTGCCGATTCATTAAACAGTTGGCAAAATGTTAGTTACTTACATTGTAAAGTTCAATTAACCGCTATTAGAGTGAGCCTATCAGATTGGCAAGTAACCAGACCAATTTGAACGAGGCATAGTCATAAGACCGGTTCGGACGTCACAAGACATTAACGTAAATAAAATTAAGAAACTCTTTTATTACAATCAATACATATTTTTCATAAAAAAAAATATCTAAAATTTCTTATCTCTAAACCAAAATAAGAACCCAAATATAATTATCAAAGCGACATTACATCAAGCTGAGTACCAGGGCAGCAGAAAGTCAAAGAGTTCGCGGTCGTTAACATTTACTGAAACAAATTCGCGGCGGAAGCTCGTCCACCAGGTGGCGCCTCGAGCAACTAGGGCAGGCCAATGTTCCAATTAACTAGGAGTGCAGTGCACTTTAAGAGCTGCCGATATCTTGATCTTAATTGAGATGTACAGATTGAAATTAATGATGCTGAATACTTTTCTGTTTTTAAATGTTGGCGAAAATGTTTTTTAAGCATTTAAATCTATGAATACTACCGTCTGATAGAAGAACATATGTTGTGGTAGCCCGGAGGTTTAAGACGCTTTTTATACATGAGAGTGCAAGTTCGAAACCTACCAATGGCAAGTACTATTGTGACTTTTTTCGACTTAAGTATATGTACTTTCTAAGATTATTCAGACACCACTGACAAGCGGTGAAGGAAAACATCGTGAGGAAACCTGGGCTTATAATTTCTAATTATAAGTTTGAAATCGCCAAACCGCATTGCGCAAGGCGTGGTGATTAATGCTCAAACTTCTTCCGTGTAAGAAGAAGCAGAAGTGGGCATTTATAGGCTGTTGATGATGATAAAAAAACAAAATGTCTATAGCACTCTCTGGTCTCTGTGTCTGCCGTCTTTGTTCAGATGTAAAGATCGTGCCTTAAAACGATCCGCTGTGATGCGATAGAAAGACAAACAAACAAATATACTATTGCATTTAATATTAATAAGGATAATATTCCTATTGTAACTTTCGTGAGACATACTAATTAAATTATTATGTGATATATGAGCCTCTAGCATGGCTTGAAACTAGTCGAGTTCCTCGTCGAATTACAACGTGAGTACGCCGAAAACATAATAATTTATTTAGGGTAATATTCTGATGAAGATGACAAATGAAAGAATGAAAGATTACTACTATTATGCTATCTAAAAACTAAAAAATATGACTTTGAAAACATAACACAAAGTCACGCCTCTTATTAACACCCGAAAGATTTAACATCTGTGCACATACAAAAAGTAATAATCACTTCTCATTAGTACATATTATGCCATTTTCTCGGCATCCAAGCTATTACGGTGAAATGCACACATCTTACCTGCACTAAACTGATCCACTAGGTTATGAATGAAGCAGAACTATTTAGACATAACAATAAAATACTTTTCTATTCTTGTTTTTAATAAAAGGATTTTCTCATGTGTCGTAGGTGCGTTTACAAACATACAAGTTCACATACACATGACACCCAGACCCGGAACAACAATCTGTGGATCACATAAAGAGATGTTCCGTGCGGGAATCGGACTCACTGACACGTTGCGCGGCAGCCAGTTGCCCAGCCACCTCGCCAACCGTGCAGTACTTAAATACAATGCATAAAATTAACCGATTTCAGTTTCAATTTGATGACATGTTAGCTTATATTAGTAAATGTTAGCTAGAGTGCAAGTATTGACAGGTCTCTGGCCGATCGCCTAGATCTAGCAACAGTTGCCGATGAGCAATTGTTTCAGATTGTTTCAGATGACTCATACGGTATTTAAGTAATTTGGTTTCATTAAACACTAACAATATTAGATTTACCTAAAGTGGCGAGCCTGTTTTCTGATTCAGATGAGTATTTTTGGTAGTTTTTCTAATAGAGCTGAGATGTATTCAAAAATTAACCAAGTGTATTTAAAATGCCTTGTTATCTCTGGGATCGTTAAATGTATGCATTTAGAGGAATATGGAATTTTTTTTCGTTAAACTCTGTGGTACAATTATCATAAATTGCTATCAACTTCAAATTATAAAGAGAAAAGATATTAGATTCTGTGAAAGTTCTAGAGCATATTACATTTTCAACTTAGTAAAAAATAAATCAATCAGGTTTTCTAGCAATCGGTTTATATGATGAGATTTATAATTTGACTGTCTCGTTGGCCGAGTGGTCGCAAGTGCGACTGCCAGGCAAGGAGTCTTGGGTTTGATTCCCGGGTCGGGCAAAGTATTACTGGGGTTTCTAACAACCTCTCAGTTGTAGCACGGAGTCTGGAAATGTGCCCGGTATATAGCAATAGGCTCACCCTATTACATGGGACTCATAACATAAATAGTGAAAAGTAGGTGTTATATTGTACAATGGCATTAAATGTGCACCTCTGCCTACCCCTTTGGGGGTATAAGGCGTGATGTTTTTATTTTAATTTCATAAGATAAAATCTAGGAATATTTAAAACGAAAGTAATCTTATGCCATATCTTTGTCTTTGCCTTCCTGGACCAAAAACATATGATTACGCTACACCACATGACAAAATAACGTCACACATCGTCCACGAGGCGAGAAGACGACAGTATGTCGTCCTACATTCAATCTCAAAGGTTCCGTACAACGCTGTCTGTCCGTCTGTCCGTCAATCTGTCAGTACCGCACTGGTCTATTTTGTGTGCATCGTCTCCAAAATAAATTATGATCTTATTATAGAAAGGTAAGCAGCATGTGACTTTTACAAGTTGTGTAGATGTCGCTGTAGTAGCTTTAAAGTCATTAGTAGATTAATTGTTGTATTTCATTACGATTCGTGTAGGTCCCGGTAAACGTGTACAAAACACTGATTTGTTTATTTCCGTCAAAAACTGAAATAAAATTTTTGTTCACATTTGGTTGGAACAGGGAGAAGAGAGCTTGAAGAGAACAAAGCGTTCAGAAAAGAATGTTATCTATATATTATTGTATAGCAGAAACATTCCGATTTCAAACATCTTAAAACCTTACTTTGGGTTGGAGTAACGTTGTTCTGCAAAGAAACAACTACAAATTTCATAACAATTTTCTCAGTTATAGTAACAAAGAATACTTTATTTGTACATCAAAAGGGTACTAATATTCGCTATCCCCGAAGGAGAAGGCAAAGGTTCACATTATGCCACTGTACCTCTACAATGTAACACCCACGTTTCATTATTTATGTTATGAGTCCAATGTAATAGGGGGTGAGCCTATTGCCATATACTGGGCACAATTCCAGACTCCGTGCTATTACTGAGATTCTTTTTAAAACCCAATAATATGTTGCCCGATCCAGTAATCGAACCCGAGACCCGGCAGTTGCACTTGCGACCTCTTGGCCAACGAGGCAGTCCGATATTTGTAAAGATAATTCTAATATTTAGTTTTGATTTGTAAATAATTAATCCTTTATTTCTCAACATCGATTAACAATATAGGTACATCAAACAATGACACATATAAACTTGGTAAAACCTGTATCACAGATCACCAGGGCAACCCTTAGTCGCAGGGCATCACTCACTAATAATAGGTAGTTCAGATCTTTATTTTATTTGTTTGTTTTCGATTAACAATATAGGTACATCAAACAATGACACATATAAACTTGGTAAAACCTGTATCACAGATCACCAGGGCAACCCTTAGTCGCAGGGCATCACTCACTAATAATAGGTAGTTCAGATCTTTATTTTATTTGTTTGTTTATCGATTTACGATATACTATTTATAAATAATTATTTCAAAATTTTCAATTTGGTACTGAAACTGAAGGTTAACATTATAAGTATAACATTTTCTTTTTTGACGTTATTTACTCTGTTTTAGGAAATACTAAAATTTTTTGTAGACCTCATAACCGATATAATAATGAGTTTTAAAAAATGAATGACAATATACAATACACATATTGGATTACAAAAGCCTCTTAAAGTGAACCATTATAAGAATAAAATGGTTGATTAAATTGATCTAGCATTTTAGGCATAATTTAACATAACATAACATCACGCCTTTTATCTCCGAAGGGGTAGGCAGAAGTGCACATTATGCCACTGTACAATGTAACACCCACTTTTCACTATTTATGTTTTTATGAGTCCCATGTAATAGGGGTTGAGCCTATTGACATATACCGGGCACAATACCAGACTCCGTGCTACTACTGAGATTTTTTGCCCCACCCGGGAACCCTGTAATACTTTGCCCCACCCGGGAATCGAACCCGACACCCCTTCCCCGGCAGTCGCACTTGCGACCACTCGGCCAACGAGGCAGCCATAATTTAACTCTATGTTTTTTGTGGATCATTTCATTTGGCGTTATATTGTCTCTACCTATCTCTATGGGAGATAGGCGTGACGATATGTATGTATGTTATTTTGTAACTATGACCTAACATTTATAATAATGAACTGTACAACGACAAAATACTACGCTACGACATTTTCGTAGCAAACATTGCTCCTCTACGAGTGCTACGCTTCGTAGCAATTCGTAGCACTTCTAGTGAAATTGTATTTTTTTTAGTTTTCATCCGTGATTCAGACAAATACTTATACAGAACATAATATATCCGATATCCACTAGATCTAAAATCGTTCAAACTAAAAATATTCCTGATCTTTACACTGATCCATTTAAAATCGAGGTCAGATCTGTCAAATGCTGGAAATAATGTCACAGAATCCGAAAACATGTCAAGTGTGACGTTGACAGTTAGGGACGTGACCTTACCACGTGTGACCTCGGCATTATTCTGCCGTAGGCCTTTTATTTATTTCACAATTGTGGTGCAACATTTTACACATACATTTGTACAAATAATTTTTAAGACGATTTCTCGTCACTTTTAATAAAAAATACAAATAAATATAAATTAAAATAAACA
The DNA here is from genome assembly GCA_038387885.1 of Spodoptera picta. Taxonomy (NCBI): domain Eukaryota; kingdom Metazoa; phylum Arthropoda; class Insecta; order Lepidoptera; family Noctuidae; genus Spodoptera; species Spodoptera picta. Next base: position 364,182 of record JAZHFQ010000269.1, read on the forward strand.
CGGTCCATGCTAATCGCTTTTATTGCTCTACAGATTGAACGTGGGACGATATCTCATGTCCGACATAAATCTTTTCGCAAATCGTAACAATTCTGTCACTTGCGTATTTATAATTGTTATTTTTAGATTGTCATTTTGACACCTGTCTAATAATATCTCAGCTCACAGTAATGTGTTTGAAGCTTCATGCAAAGCACTGTGTAGTCCTGCAAAGCATACAGTCTCACATAATTCGATAGAAAGGGTGTGCGCGAGGCGTGCGGCGGCGCGCGCGGTCAGGCCGCAGTAGCCGAAATATCCCGCCCGACGCCGGTCAAAAATAGTAGCGCGTCGCGCGCCTGCCCGCTGCATACAAAAGTGGCGAGCCGCTCCACCAACAGTTCGCCTTATCAAATTTCCCTGCCCACAGCCGCCCACTCGCACCCCTACAGACACCCCGCATGCGTTAGTGTGTTAGCACAGCCTGCGATGTTAGCCGAGTTATGAACTTCACTTAATCCTGGTGCTGCGACACAGAAGCACTGAGCGACACCCGAAGCATTAATTAGTTACATCACTCATCACTTACACAGAAGTTGTCACTATATCACTGCTCACTTGTGTATATGATCGTTCGCGAGCCGAGTGTACGGAGCGCACGCGACCGGCGCCTGCCACCACAGAACTGGTGCGCGCGGGTCCTGCTCGCGCGCCGACGTTCCCAAAATACCCAGTATTGTGTACACAACACTTATAACACCTAGGCTTTAGTATAAATCTCGGCGAACTTTATAAATAGTGCGTTTCGTATCGGCGAAGGTATAAAGAGGCGAATGCAATGGATGCTATTAACCTAAATGTTGTGGCCTGGTTTGATATCAGGTGTGCCGCCGTGGCTTGCTCTAGTATTGCCGTCTTAAGAAACTACTTACATGTATCTATGAAAACTTTCTAATGTCTGCCTTCGCATGGCAGATGATTAATAATCATTCGTGCATTTTTATGATAACTGTTATCATAACATCATAAGAGATACATAATAATAGGTACATCGGTCTTCGAAGTGGTTAGTGGTGAAAAATTTGCCAATAAATCCCATTGTGGCACGAAACAAGCCAACTGTGTAATCCTCTAATTAAAAGCATGACTAATTAGCAACAATTGCACCTGTCTCGGTCATATTTAGTGTGCTACAAAAATTCAAAGTGATTGTAATCTGCACAAGATTAGCGCAGAGAATGTGCCGGAATCCTTCATAAAATATGATTTTAATTTACAATACTTCATCTGCCACTCAAACTGGAGCTAAACCTTGTTTCTGACGTTTAGTGTCACATATTTACTACAAAAGTTTTACGCTTATAATTTGCTGTTTACTAAATAGACATAAATAACAATAAATAAGTCTTTCTCCATACCACATTCAAAATATTAAGTGTGGAAGAGCTTTGCTCGGCACGAATGGGCCGGTTCGACAGGAGTGATACCACGGCCTCATAGAAAACCGACGTGAAACGACGCTTCGGTAACGAACTTGTAACGCCTCTGATATTCCAGGTGTCCATGGGCAACGCCGATTACTTACCATCACGTGGTCCGTCTGCTCATTTGCCGTATTATATTTTAAGGTTATTTTAATTGGATCAAGATTCCTTGATACATGTAGGCAGCTACCGGCAACACGTCTCAACAACACATCAGTAACAAATCTAGAAGAATCATAGTAGTTAGGTACATCATTTAATACAGCAATTGCAGTTATCATACATTTAATACAGAAAATGTACACATAGAAATCATTAATCCTTTAAAGTTCAAACATTACTATTTTACTTACACTCATTGATACGCTTTTTGTCGCAATTCATAGATGTATCCAAAAAAACATAAATCTTAATTCTGAATAAGACAGATTCTACAAACAGACATATCGGTATTGCGATAGTAAAAAATTTAAACGTGCCTCAACTGGAACGTGCAACCTTTGGCACGTAACGCAACGAACGACAGTAACCTTCATGAAGCAATTATCACAAACTGACATGGGTTAGTGGTCAATAGATTATATAGCCAAGCTTTTGTGCAGCTTAGTATTAATGCTCAATACAAACAGGTTAAACTGTCAAACACCAAGCGGTCACCGGTGACCGCAACCTATTGTTCTATAATTGTGTCTATAAAACCGGTACTCGACGAGTTAATCTGCTAAAGATACCTTTATATAGTTGCGAGATTCCACTACACATACTAACACACACACACACACACGTACACACACACACACACGTACACACACACACACACACACACACACACACACGTACACACACACGCACACACACACACACACACACACACTCATACATACACCGTCAGTTAAATAGAAGCTTGTAAAAAAACATCACTAACATATTTATCAAAATACCTATAAGATAGGATGAAACAACAAAAATAACACAAAAACAACGGACGATTGTCAAGAATTTTCTAACAAAATTTATTAAAAATGGCGACCTACAATGAAATTGTCGTCACATCTAGCTGTTACTTCGATACGCAAAATTAGATACGACACACGTTTGCGTTGCGCAATAGAGAGCAATAAAATGGTCAGGCTTCGTTGATTTTGTTGGACAGGCAATACAAAGCCTGGGTCAGTCATTGGCACTTAAAATTGAGTTGCAAACTAGCTGAAAATTATCTCAAAAGCGTTGCTGAAACGAAACGATTAGAGTGAGTGTAACGATTGTCACACATCTTTCGGTTTCTCGAGGCAATGAGATGGAATAACAAGATTTTGCATAACAAAACATAATAATAGGTCTAGTTTAACTAAAGTCGCGGGTTACTCACGTGAATATACTGAGAAAAGCTCTACTAATTTCGAACCACAGAGGAGTTCTTCCTCATGAGCAGCGTGCGCAGTCGCGGCGACGTCGCTTTACTCAATATATTCACGTGAGTAACCCGCGATTTTAGTTATATTAGTATCATTCTCACGATATTTATTATAAAATAGTATCTATAATGTTTTAATTATTATTTATGTCCACGCATAAAACATAAAGGACAACACATATATAAAATTGAAGCACAAAATTAAATGTATCATCTATTCTTATAAGTATTTCTTCCTTTGGACCTGTAGCAGGAAAAGTAAGAATGAATCCTCAAACTCGTAATCCCCAAAAAGCCGGTGACGCACTTGTAACGCCTCTGGTGTTCCAGGTGTCCATGGGCGGCGCCGATTGCTTACCATCAGGTGATCCGTCCGCTCGTTTACCGGATTATGCCATAAAAAAAAGAAATAAGACACTGTACTAACAAATAGAAAATTGACATAGAGACCAGACCTAAAAGTGAACAGTTTTGTTTATATCTATTTCGCAAAGTATAAAATATTATAATATTAATCTTAAGGTACTACTTTTTCTCCAAACAGATGTGAGGTTAGCTTAGCAATCAGCGGCCGCGCTTGGAGACAGTTACGTGAATATAATTGCTCACTTAAAAGTATGAATGAATTTGGCACTATGAAAAGGAATATTTAATAGTTAATATTTTTTATAGTTTAGTGTCGTCAACAATAGTATATTGCAGGTCGCTTCCAACTGGCCTATCTATAAGTCATTGGGGGAGGCCTATGTTCAGCAGTGTATGTCCTATGGCTGATATGATAATGATGATGATGATGATTGTCGTTAAACACATACACAAATGAAAGCCGATAAAAAGGAAGAGAGTGACTGTAAATAAAATGACTGGTTTCACCAATACCACTCTGATAGAAGAGCAAAGAAATATCTCCATCCTCGAGAATAACAAATATGCTATAATAATCCTGCCAAACGTTTCAGATTGAGAGAAAGAACTATTTTACATAATCTTATAATCCACTCCATAAAATATGACGAAATTCTGAGGTTGGTATCAAGACAATTTTAATGTTATTGAAATTTAAGCAAAGAAAAAATATTGTGATTTATTGCCGACGAAATGTAGCTGAATAAAAATATGTTTAGTAGCCAAATTCTGCTAGGGTAACAGCTATTTTTGACATTGTAGGTATTATCAGAGGAACCTAACGCGGTTTGTGGAAAATTTAGTTGTGAAATTGTTATAAAGCTATGCTAACATGGCTGAAAGAGTACAGAAGTTTAGTTCATTAATAATATGTCGTTTGTTAAGACATTTGCCTGCCTGCCTCCTGAGATACAGGCAACGCCTAGTTCAGGAGACAGAGCTTGATGTATTTAGATGTTGGTATATGAATAAAGAATTATTATTATTATTTGTTTTCTTTGTTGCGCTTAAACGATACAAAAGATAAGTTATACACCAATGTAATTCGTATTCAGAGTCATATTATTTTTAGACCCAATAGGGCTGATGCTGATACGGAGCCGCGGAGGACATAACGGGTTGCCGGGATTTCGGCTCAAAGTGCAGAAGTAGGAATAGGGTAGTTTTTAGTCAGTAAGAGTCTGACATTCCTTCTCGCCTCACCCAGGCGAGAGAAATCTTTGGATGATTTTCATGAAATAAAGGCATGAAATGTTGTGAACAATTAAGATAATAAATAACAACAACATATCCGCACACTATGCACTGTGCACATACATAATTTTAGATATAGTAAGTGTTTCCGGTAGTAAATGTATTTTCAAATATTTCAATTGTTGGAGAATGGAAGAAAAATTGTGATTGTTATATGGAATTTAGAATCGAGTGTATTTGAATTTCTTCTGTACTGGCGGCGTAACTGGTAAAGTTGACTTAGAACTGCGACATGATATGTTTAATTTATATAATTTATATGTTCGATTGGATTAAACAGTCACTACAAACGTGGCAATCGAACCCTAACTCGTGTTTAACAATCACATGAGACCATTATTACATAAATCTTCAATTCTACATTATTATAACCAAAAAAAAAAAGAATTTTGCCTGTGAATTCATCTCTATTGGGACGTATTTAAACTATTTAACAAGAAACAGATTTCTTTAAAGTTTCTCTGAAAATTTACAGCTGCTGTAATACTTTTGATGCTCTCTCTTGTCAGATCTGAAGCTGAAAACTTTGATTAATAAACTTATTATCCCCTAGATTTGAATAACAATAAACTGAAGAAAAATCGATGTTATGAATTATATTTTCTTTTTGTGAATAATAATGTTTTTTAAATATACATATTTTTATTGTTAGACGTCATGTTTTATAAGTAGTATGAGATTGTATTTTTAGAAATCTTGACTTGAATGACTACTAACATAGCATCGCTTTCATGATAGACTGATTGACTCGTCGGTTGAGTAATCGTGTGTGTGGCTGCCAACCAAGATGCTTTATATTCGTGTTATTTGTTAATTAGCTTAAAGTTTAAAATGAATAGTACTGTAAATTATAATAGTAAGAAATTATACTTAAAGGATAGTAAAAACTCGAAGCTGCGGTGACGACTTCGGAGCTGCGGACGACGCTGGAGCTGTGTACGACCTAGTGAATTACCGGGACTCCGTCTCGAAACAAGAGTAGGACAAAGGAGTTTTTAGTCAATAAGAATCTGACGTTCTCTCTAACTTCACCCAAGGCGGGAGAATGGGAATGTCCCGTTCCCCCTTCAAAAAAAACCTAGTAAAAATAAGATTTAAGTTAAAATGATAACACAAACGACTTACTGGTTGGCGTTAACAAATTCGATGTAATAACAAAGTTTAAACATACCCGACCTCAAGTTTCAGGAAAAGCTGAAATATTCCTGAAATAAAGCTATCAGCCATAGATCATTGGCGAACAGATACATTATAACCTACTTTCCTCAATTGACTCACATCCGTTCGCGTGACTCTTCTAATGTATTTCTGTCTCCGTTTAGCAGAGGACAGTAATGTCATTGGACACTTCACGATCGCGTTGGATGGAAATATATTAGCAAGTAGTCTTGGGTTTAATTCTCAGGTCGAAAACACTATTAAGCTTTTTTAGTTTTTCGTAATTTCTCGTAAAATATGGTATCCTCAACCAGGTCGAGGTCAATCTCCCTATATCAATTATTGTTGATTTTGCAGGCGCTGTACAAGCCTCCAACCTGATGGAAAGGAGTTAGGAGAAATTTTTGACGATTTTTGACGAAGCAAGAACTACTTAGCTGACCAAAGAGTTTCTTTTATGACAGACATTTTGGAATGTTTAGTTAAAAACAAAACTATTTATAATACATTCATAATCTTTCTCATCATATGATTATAAACTTTCCACCATGCAGACTCGAGTTGAACTCAAACAAAAATAGCCCTTACATATATCAACCTTAATGACTAATTTGAAAGAAACAGCTTGTCAATTATATTCTTGGTTGCCATCCAAATGCTTAATGAACATTATCATTGTTGTTCGTCTAATACTTTATCTCGTAAAAACGTCCATGTCAATGGTTCAGGCTGTTACATGAGGTGTTATGTTATGATAGGTTTATTGCAGGGTGCTAATTAGAAATAATTATTAGTTTATCTATTGTAGAAGTTAAACGATTGTCTTGCAAAATATGACCTTAGGTTAGTAACTCTTCGGTTTATATTGGGGATGATGAAAATTAAAAATATAATTAGTCCGTAAGTTAGGAAATTAAATAATATTAGACATGTATTTTTTTATTTTGTCGTATAATATAACAATACTTAAACGAATCAAAGTTTATGAGTGGGGGCTTAAACGTCATTTCTTAGTATAAAATGTACTGAGAAGTGACGTCACGCGACATTTCAAATCAATAAATCTTCGAAACTATTCGTTTCCGTAACAAAATAAAAAATACGTGTCTAATGTTTTTAAATAATCTACCAGACGGACATTAAAATAAAAATTAGTTGTCTACCCTATTTACTAGCGACCCGCCCCGGCGACCCGCGCCTTCGCACGGGTGCATTATGCATGTATTATACACATAAACCTTCCTTTAGAATCACTCTATCTATTAAAAAAAACGTAACCATATCCGTTGCGTAGTTTTAAAGATCTAAGCATACATAGAGAAAGACAGACGGCGAATAGCGACTTTGTTATATATTATGTAGTGATTGTAGAGGTACAATAGATGGATTATTATTATTTTATAGTCCATTTGGTAGGTTATTTTAAAACACTAGACACGTATTTTTTATTTTTTTTACGGAAACAAATACTTTCGTCGATATATTGATTTGAAATATCGCGTGACGTCACTTCTAGGGACGTTTTATACGTAGAAACGAGATATTGGCTCCTACTTTGATTACACACACACACACTAAACTTTGATTCGTTTTATCTAAGTATTGTAACCTTATACCACAAAATAAAAAATACGTGTCTAATATTTTTTCATTATCTAACTGATGGGCAAGTTTGAGACGTCAGTACTTTAATTGTCCATCCGTCCGTCCGTCTGTCCGTCTGTCAGTAAAGCTAGGCGCTCGTTCTAAAGTGTAGTTTAACGTGAGTTTGAAATCCCTTAGTCGATGGGAAGATTAGGGATGGTGATAAAATATATTTTCTACAGTCACCACCATGGCGTTAACCATGAATCACTAAGGTCTCAAATCGATTGGAGTTAAACGATTGAACTATTGTCATTATTTAAAATCGACAAAATTATCTACTTTTCTCTACCTACCTCCATGACATGAAACATTCTTATGATCTGTACCCACAAAACTTTAACACAGTAACTAATGAAAAAACCGTAATTCAAAATTAAATGTATTGATGATTTACTCAATGTCATGTTCTCGAACTACAAACGAAAGTAGGTCGTCACCACGAGTTATTTAGGTACAATCATAATAACAGGTAACAACTACACATCAAGTTACGCATATCCAATCTATCATGGTCTGGCTTCGTATGATCTCTCCATACATTTGACGAGTCAGTTTATACTGGTTATTCATACTATCATGCGTAGCTATAACAACCAGTTTATCATGGCCTAGCTTTGTATGACCTTGCCGTACATTTGACAGTCAATTAATACTGGTTTTTGTAATTCGATGTACGTACACACGTTGCTAAATGTGATTCGAGTAGGGAGTATTGTAGCCATCTTGTATTTTATTGAGTCATATTTTACAGGTTTAATCTTCTGTGTAGGTACCAGTTTAATGCTTGAAAAGCTTGAAAATGCTAGTGTTATTATGATTTGTGTGTTTTGTCCAGGGCTGGTAAGATTTGGGAGTAGCTTGCGTCTTTTTGTAAAGGACGGGGAAAAAAGTTGGCACTTTAATAATATTATGTTTTAAGTGTGGGAGAGTCATGCTTCGGCACGAATGGGCCGGCTCGACCGGAGCAATACCACGGCCTCACAAAAAACCGACGTGAAACAACACGCTTGCTTCGTTGTGTGAGTGAGGTTACCGAAGGCCCAATAACCCTCCGTCCCTAGTCCCCGTCACCCGAATCCTCCACAATCCTCAAAATCCCAATCCCCAAAAGACCGGTAACGCACTTGTAACGCCTTGGTCTTCGATTGTCCATGGGCGGCGCCGATTGCTTAGCATCAGGTAATTCGTCTGCTCGCTATAAAAAAAATTACATTATATTATTCCAATCTTTAAATGAATGATCAAAAGTGCCTGTTTAGTAGATATAATATTTTCAATGTACAGACAGCACTTTTCTACAATTTTATTATATGTATAGAAATATTATATTATTTAAGATGTAAATATTTTAGTTCATAGTTATTTATATTTTAAGTTGTATATATTTTCATTTAGTTATAGTTAATATTAATTGTATATATTATTTTAAACAAGTTTTTATTGTAAATTTAATAAATATCTATACCTCTATATTGTAGATATAATTGCATTACCTACTTAATCTAGAGTGTCACTAAACCTAAAAGAAGATTTTGTCATACGTACTGCATATTTCCAGAAAAATATATCATTCACCAGATCAACGACCTTCGAATATCACACTTTACATTACGTAGAATTAAAACTCCTCGCTGACTGGTCGTGACTAAATCTTTTACCTGACAGAAAAAAGTAAGCCCGCTGTCAAATGACTCTTCATTAATGTCATGTCTAAATTATTGAATATAGTTTCTTGTACAATATTTTTATAGAAAAAGACCAAAAAAATACATAAAAAATCATGTGAACCTAAAGGAAATACTACTATGATAACTCTCAGAGGAGTGATACTTGTTATGTTGAGAAGTGCCTTCATTGTTGCATTCCTCAGCATTCCTAACCCCATTGTGGCTTTCACGGGCTTCAAGAATTGGTCCAAAAGGGCAATATACCATAAAATCGACCTTTGTACTCAAGCTTGCTACAGTCAGATAATCCCTGGCCTCTACCTCAGCAATGCAAGAGCAGCCGCCGACAAAAATGTTCTCAGACGCCTCAATATCACCCACGTGCTCACGATTGAAGCACATCGCCTTCCAAAATCCACTTTTACAGATACCGACATCAGCACACTCTTCATTAGGGCCTACGACACTCCTCAAACCCATCTCCTGCCCTACTTCCCTATGGCCAACGCTTTCATCGATGAAGGACTGCAGAAGGGAAACGTGTTGGTGCACTGCCATTTCGGAGTATCCCGGTCCGCCACGCTCGTCATCGCCTATATCATGGAGAAGTACAAGCTGACGTTTGAGCAGGCATTCCTGTATGTAAGACAAAGGCGGAGGTTCATAAACCCAAACCCGGGGTTTGTCAACCAGTTGCGGGAGTACCAGAGACTGAATTACGACGTGAATGGATTCTACAGGTTCGAAGCGTATATGAACGTGAATGCCCGAAAGCATAAATATAAAATAGCTTCCCTCGCCGCCGTCGTCGTGGGCATCCTCGTACCTCTTGCTGTGTTAGTCGGTTAAATTCACGTGGTATGTCAGTTTTCACAAAAAAAGTGTTAAGGTCTTTGTAGAAACGGAATAAAAGTTAAACTAAAACACAAGACATGGATTTTTATTGCTTAAATAAGTCATCTTCAACAGCCTATAAATGCCCACTGCTGAGCAAAGCCTCTTATCACACGGAGAAGGTTAAAGCACTAATTACCACGCTTGCTCAATGCGGATTGGTGATTTCAAACTTATAATTAGTAATTTATAAGCCTAGGTTTCCTCACGATGTTTTCCTTCCCCGTTTGTCAGTGGTAAAAGTCACATTGGTACTTGCCGTTGGTAGGTTTCGTACCCACACCCTCATGCATGAGAAGTAGGTCTTAAACCTCCGGGCCACCATGAGCTAAATAAGTCAGTAGGTACCTGAACCTGAAAGTTCACCGTTGTACCTCTAATATACATATGATGTTGGAATAACTATAAAATTTCAGCAACACATTTTACTTGTGTAAAATTGATAATTCTTTCAGCGTCTTTTACACGGCTGAAGATATTTTTGGTTCCAACTGTTATTGGACGCGTAAACTATAAATTATTGAAATCACGCGCCGCGCCGTCAACTCACGCGCACGCAGGAAGTGCAATATTTATACGATATTTTATTTATTGACCGCGAAATTGGAAATATCATATTGTGATAAATAAATAGCTAAAGAGGTGGTTTTGTTAATGAATTTATTTATGAATGGTTGGTGATGGTTTTTTTAGTTGTTTTTTTTTGTTTTCAATGGTTTTATTGTAAACAATTTTTATGTCTCCACCATCACTGAAACAGACAAACAGACTGATAGTCGCGGAGAACCTAACGGGTAACCGGGGTTCCGGCTCGATGTGCAGGAGAAGGGACGGGGTGGTTTTTAGTCAGTAAGAGTCTGACACTGCCTCCCGCCTCACCCAGACGGGAGCAGTCATTCGATAATTTTCCCCCCTTAAAAAAAAGCAGACTGATAGCATATTTTGACTGTATTAGGGTTTTCGAAAATCTAAGTACAGTATACAATTTTCTTTTAGACTTATTAATAATACAATGGTTTTATTACAATATCTTACAATTACTTGATGTTAAGTTTGAAGAAAAAAAGATGTCAATGAGAATCAAATCCCCATCACATGACCACAGCATTTAATATCCTAGCCACCGTGCCAATCTTAAAATCTCCATAGGAATTTATTGCGCAATATTACACTATGATTTTAAAATTACGTTAGTAGGCGCCATTTCGAAAACTTTAGCAGTGTGTGTACAATAATTTGCTGTAGTTAATAGGTAGTGCCAAGAGGAGCGAATGTACAGCCATTTAATTCGTATTTATCGTACATTAGCATTTACCCGTGGCTTTAGCTGCAAGATTTTAGTCTTATGTTCTTCTCTGTCCTGTAATACTCAAACCCCAAATTTTAAGAGGTATAGTTGAGAGTAAGTCAATTTTAAAATTGTTTTAAGGGCGTTAATCAGCGGGCTGATCTGGTGATCGCAATTGGCGCCGCTTATAGACATCTATAACACATACATATACAGATACTTATGTATCTCAATTTTCCTCATGCCTGTCTCTGACGGGAGTAGGCAGAGACCCGTAACACCAGAAGAGTTATGATGATGCATTGCCATTAGGGTGTAGGGATAGAAGATTTCAGAATGGAGGAGAATTTAGAAGGAACAGAAACATTTATTTTATATAAACATTCCCAAATGAAGGCACGTGTATCATATAGAAGTAACAAACATACAAACTTAGGTACTATCACGTTTATAAATGCTTGTTGGGATTACATTAGCTATCGTTACAGTAAATGTGCGAAGTTTTTGAGAGCACTAGGTTTCTACCCACTAGTCTAGCGAGATACTCGTGGGCACAGCTGATATTTTTGGGTTTTAAAAGTAGATAATGTATCAACATAGATAATGTAACACATAATCTTGGATACGCACTCACCTACTTTAAAAATACAGTATATCACATATTATTTGCTAGTTATCATAATTGCGTTATGAGTTTTTTTAACAAAAAACGATCCAGTAGCAAACGCCAGACGCAATAATTCTAGACATTGTGTCATTTTTATGAATTAAATAAAAATACTAAAAATCCAAAACTGACTATCTCGTTGGCCGAGTAGTCGCAAGTGCGACTGCCAGGTAAGGGGTATCGGGTTCGAATCCCGGGTCGGCCAAGCTATTACTGAGTTTTAAAAAAATCCTCAGTAATAGCACGGAGTCTGGAATTGTGCTCGGTATATGGCAATAGGCTCACCTTCTTCCTTACATGGGACTCATAAACTAAAAAGTGAATAGTGGGTGTTACATTGTACAGTGGCATTAAGTAAATTATTATGTTTTCGGCTTACTCACGTAATAATTTGACAAGGAATTCGACTAGTTTCAAGCCATGCATAGTTTTTTCTTCTTCTCCTCTTATAATATCTTCTGATTCACTTCGTTGCGGGAACCAAGACAGTTACTCATGTCCCTGGGACGCGCCGGACTTCAGTGTTCTGGTGTTTTCATGGTTGTATCTACTGTAGATCCTGGCTTACAGGAGTTGCAGCGGTTTTGGGAGGTTGTGGCGGGCTTGTCCCATTAAAAAAAAAGCCATGCTAGAGGCTCATATTCATGAGCAGCATTTCGCGACCCGCAACGCGGCGACTGGGGGGGGTAACCCGTTAGTTCTCCGCGACTACGAATCGGCATCGGCCCTGCTGGGCCCCATCTGTGGTGGTCTGATGGCTCTTTGAGGCGCGCGCGGAACGCGACGCGCCGTACGCTCGGGTCTGTTTCTGATCGGACTGGGAGCCACCCATGCTCGCCGTCCGCAGGCCCGCGCTTACGGTGGCCGGAGATCGTCCCGCGATCCTCGACGCCCGATGTGTCCTTCGCGATGGCTGGGTTGCGAGGAGGCAGCGCTTCGCTGCCTCACGCGTCCCGCCTCCTCCTTAGCTAGCATAACTGCTTCGCAAAAGGAGGAGACGGCATCCCAGTCCCCCTCGCTCCGCATCATGACCTGCACTAGGCCCGGACGCAAGAGGTCGTCATCGCCGATCACTTCCCTGAGGGCACGGTGGTGTTCAGCCCACGCAGGGCATTCCGCTACCGTATGTTGCACCGCGTCCTCAGAGCGGTTCTCGCAGTGATGACACCCGGGCGTTTCCTCCCGCCCCATCAGACACAGGTACCTCCCGAAACTTCCATGTGCGGTGAGGACCTGCGTCAGGCGGTAGGTGAGGACGCCGTAGCGTCTCTCAAGCCACTCCTCAGAGAGGGGACTTACCGCTGTAATGGCAGCGAGCCCAGCCCTCGGTTGCGACAGTCGTTCCTGCCATTCCGCCATGACTATAATATTACTAGCTGTTCCCCGTGACTTCGTCCGAGTATAATAATGATTTCTAGCAAATTACGGATTTTTTTGATTAGTATTCTCCAAGGTTATTAGCAATGCTGGGTAACAAATCTTATCAGAATCAATTTAGATATTTTTATTGTAAAATGTTGTTTATTTTCGTGATTTCAAAAAATAAACAATCCTATAGGGATTTTACCCGTAAAGTTTCAGTGATTATTAAAACTCCATTTGAATTCCAATCAAATAGGTACAGCAGTTGAAAACTATCAGGCCACATAATATTAATAAGAAAAGTGAGATACGATTTTGTCCATAATAATGTACAACCTGGGTGCCTTCAAGGCCCGACTGAACAGGTTGCTTATGCTCATTGTAGACCACAACATCGCTTACCACCAGGTGAAAAAGCGATCAAATAAAGGCCCATGCCATATAAAAAATGTTTCTAGTATGTCCTTATGATAATCAAGTAAGACGATATGTATTATGGTATCTTGAATCACAACTGGGTTAAGTATAAGTTCACGCCTGTCTTCCATGGGGGTAGGAACGGAAGGAACGCTAATTGCTGCGATACATCCGCCCCTAAGAAGATACACTAACCCTGGTCGATATATGTCCGTCTAGGGTGCCCTCTACCGTTTTATATCCGCTGTATTCTTCTTTAGTAAATATGCTTTCATCCATCATTTCTACAGCAACGGCCCACCTATCTTGAGTGTTATATCTATCAAAACATTCAATACCCTTCTCAATTTCACAATCGAAATCATTTCTTCGACTAAAAACTAAAACAGTACTTTACTCAACTTTCAAAGCTAACAATTCATTATTGTAAATCCATACAGTGAATAAGAGATGAGAACATAGTGTGGAGTTGCAAAGCTACTAGACAACACCTGCGACCTCTATGTATATTTAGCTGGACAGAAATAATTCGCCAATTAATGCACAGACACACCGACACACGGCGATAACAAACGAACGAACGAAACTTTCTGTTTTCAAGGTTCGTTTCTTGATTTCTTTATTATATTTTCTTCTTTAAACGTTTTCTTGTGTAAACTTCAAAAAAATGTCATATCCTTTATTAAACGAAAGTGTATTTTATAGCCTTTCTTTTACGGCACAATATGAAGCGACTAAGTATATAGTACGATTTTTGGGTTTGGTTCTGAAAGTTAGTAAAATAGAGAGTGATGTAAACCCAATTACTGAGAGTTATTTGAGAAAAAAACAAATGAAATAATTTCCTCATCTACCTATAGATAACACAGATATCGCAAAGTCTGAAAACAAAAGTATTTAACGAGTGCGTCCTACCAGTAATGATATACAAAGTCGAAACGTGGATACTGACAGAACGACTGGTCCAGCAATTTTAGGTCACGCAGTGAGCAATGGAGAGGGCTATGCTTGGAGTCTCTTTGAAGGATCAGACAGCGAACCAAAGTTATCGACATAGCCCAAAGGATTAATACGCTGAAGTGGCAGTGGGCCGATCACATTTGTCGAAGAACCGATAACCGTTGGAATAAACGTTTTTTAGAGTGGAGACCACGTCTAGACAAACGTACTGTAAGGCGCGCTCCAGCTAGTTGGAGTGACGACATCCGCAAGTTGGCTGGTATGGTAGTGGTTGGATGAGAAGAGCCAAAGACCGAGCTCAGTGGCGTGCCATTTGAGATGCTTATGTCCAGCAGTGGACGAACACGGGCTGATGATAATGATATATAACTGCTATGCATACGCATTCACTTAGACATCTACTAGACTTAAATCAAATGAGTGAATAGCAAAATCAATGTACTTGCCAGGGGAGAGACGCTAATATTCGATAAATTGTGGCAAAACTTATGTCGACCTCATACCAACTCGTTGACTCTTCTATGTTATTATTAATAATAATGCCTGATGCAGAAAGCAGTACTACTGGACACGGCGCGTATTGTCCGGAAATTCCTTTCTCTGGAGCCCTGACCACCGGTAGCTTGGATTTCTCCCGTTACTGGTGGGCTACTGCTTTTTATATTTTTAAATGTTTTTTTTTATATACATATAATGAAATATTTAAAAATATATAAATCAAGTATGAAAATAAATAAAGGAAATAATAATAATAATATATGTTTTATTGTACACCACACAATCACATTATAGGATAAATATTAACAAAAATAGTGTACAATGGGCGGTCTTATCGCACAAGGCGATTTCTTACAGACAACCTTTGGATGGAGCAGTAATATGAGTCTGATATGGGTCGTCAAGTGTACAATAATTAATAACTTTAGAAAGTACTATACATATAATACAAAAATACAACTACAACTCAAAAAAAATACAATATACAATATGATACATAAATTACATAATGGTGTGTATTTGTGCATGTGTGTGTATGTGTGTATGTGTGTGTATGTGTGTGTGTGATTAAGATAGGATATAAAATTATAAAGAGAGGAAATGCTCTTTAACAAGTTTTTATTCGACAGGTGCTACAGATATATGATCAAAAATTACAATAGGGTAACATAACCGCACCTAATTCTGTAAATAACCATCTAAAATTAGTTGTACTGTCAGTTAGTACACTTATGCCAAACTCTCTAGTTCATTTACATCGATAGGTGATTAATCAAGTATTAATAGTTAGTATTGAAATAAAACGTTGTGTTCTGCCAAGTTAAAATGGACTCTCTTGTAAATATTGAGACAATCAACAGAATGGTACACGGAACTGTAACATGGGGTTCTTAAAGAGGGGGGTGAATAGGTTTTTTAAGTGTACATAGTCCGCGATAATCGCATACCATCAGGTGGGCCGTGTGCTATTTTGCCACTGTCGTGGTATAAAAAAAAATAACAAGAAGATACATAATTTAAAATAATATTGTTAAACGATTTGTATAGTATAACATTTTATGGGTTAAGCCGGTAAACGAGCAGACGGATCATCTGATGGTACCTAAGCAATCGGCGCCGGCCGTAGAAACACTAGAGACGTTACAAGTGCGTTGCTAGACTTTTGGGGATTAGAAATTTGAGAATTATTGGAAATTCCGGGATTGGGGAGATTGGGAAGAGGGAGAGTAATTGGGCCTCCGATAACCTAAGTCACGCGACGAATTACAACACAAGCGTGGCTTCACGCCGGTTTTATCCCTCTAAGAAGTAAGCGGAGAAGGAAAATTGCAAAGTCACACTCACTTCTCAGAAGTTATATTTTGAGTCCTATCTATTACTGCCGAAAAAAACTTCAATGTCGAGGGATTTAACCAATTACGATGATCATGATAACAAATATTATGAAACGTATTAGACCCTATGGATAACTTTATTGCACTCCGCTGCAGATGCTGCAAAAGTGACATCAGATCCATTAGTGATGAACTACACACAGAAGATGGCACGTAGAAAAACGGAAAGGACAAAAAATGTTCTCCAAAAATAGAAGGTAAAGTACAACACATGCGCATTTCAAGCACGAAAGCATGCTTCAATTGAGCACTTGGTACTTGGTAGCATGTGTGTCGGAGCTTGCTCAGAATAGCATGCTCATTAGGGCATGCTTTGCGAATCGACAGGCGTTCGATTTTTGAGAATGCTCAATACTACAATACTACGCTTTTAGCATGCTATTTTAGAGCGTGTCTAACAGTAACTTTATTGTAAACCTATTTTCTTTTAAGATAGTATCCATATAGTATCCAGAATTCATTCATCCTTTTGACTTTCAGCTTTATATAACGTCTGTCGTTGGTGTAGTCAGTAATCGATGCTGAACGCACGTCATAATCAACGCGAGGGAGGAGCTGTGTGGGCAGCTGTTTTTGTAAACCGTGTCTTTTAAAAACAAATATTTACGTCAGAGATCCTATCATCAGAATTATTTTGTGAATAGACAACGGATCTGTGATTTGAATTATACAAAGCGGTTCTGAGATCAATAGTCCGAGTCTTTATATTGATTTTGGGTAAACATACGGTACTTCAAAGGTGTGGTTATTCGAAACTGCTATTGTTACATGTTCGAAATATTGAAAAAGGACCTTAAAATTATGCTCAGAAAAAATGATAGAAATAATCCTTTACTTAATGACAATTCAAGGATTACACGGAATAGAACACAATAGCGATGCTGATCAAGTTTCGCTCAATATGATATTAGCGCCATTGCAATAAGACCAATTAAAAATCACGAGTTATATACCGAGGTTAAATTTCAAACTCAAGACTTTTATAGAAAATCGCCTTAAAATGTGATGTCCTCAAGTCTGTAGCTAACATCCAGCAGTCTAATCTATAGTTAAATGGATCGACAAAGACCTCCAGTACACCTCACCTCCAAATAATACTATGGCTAATCCATGCAGTACTCTATGAAGAATATCTTTCTCCTGGCCTCCTCCCAACTAGGTTGGGGTCACCACGAGTCTGAATGTCAATATTTTACGACTAGTGACTGCCATCTGCTCTACATAATGCGTTTTGAGTAATATGACATTTTTCCCTGACCCCTTATCTGAATTAAGGGGTCCTTAAAGACTATACTAGTTTGTCATCAGTTTCGTCCGCGGTATCAGGGTAAAAAGGAGCCTGTTAACTCCTTCAGACAGATGTAGATTAAATCTGTGTAGTGGTTTTCGCGTAAAAGTTAATTTTGATCCACACATCTGCATGCTGATTTAATTTCTTATTCCAATGTTTTAATAAAAGGAATACTTAAAACACTTGCACTTTCTTAATCTGCTGAACTATATTTCGCATAAATATTATAACTTAGATTCTTATTATACTACGATGGTATTGTTCTTTATAATACAGACAGTTTGTAATTAACAAACGCATCTGAAAAAAGAAAACAAAGGTCCAAACAAGTGTCAAGTGTCAAGTACTCTGAAAAGATTTCATTTCTATGATAATTTGTCTAGTATAGTAGTATGGTGATAGTGCACCTATCATAACCATTAATAATATTTACTTGAACTAGACCTCATCACAACAATAACCCATGACTATGGGATGGCCATTGCTAGAATATGAACATTCTCTACATAGGAGTTTGTCGTAATTCTCCGCACTTGACTAGCGAGTGGGGAGTGCTGTTACCCAAAATTTCAGCATGAACATAAGCAAGCATCTAAAGTAAACTAGACCCCAGTATTTCTAAAAGTCTCATTTCCAGAAAATCAATCGATCTATACTGAATATTCTCAAAAAAACAATAGACATTTTGCGAACACGACCGTCATTTCGAACGTCTGGAACAGTGTGACAAAAATAGTCCCGTATGAGTTTACATTCCACGTGGTTACGTCACTAGCCGGGCGTTAAAATAGAATATATTATTTTGGAATACGTTGCCAACAGACGTATCAATAAAATGAAATTGTGTATTGGTTAAAGGATTCTCTGGTCGATGGAATAGATTTCGTTCTTTTTGGAAATTATCTACCTTGAATTACTAATTTTGACAGACTTTTTTTAATTCTCTACATGTGTCTTACGAAAACCTTGCGATTGGCTGCAATTATACTAATGAAACTTTTTGTATGAGAGACTTTTTAATGGATAATTACGTTATGATATGCTCAATTTCGACATAAAGAAACTTTTGCCCTACTGCTTTGTTCATCATCATCATCATCATATCGGCCACAGGACGTTCACTGCTGAACATAGGCCTCCCCCAGTGACTTCCAGATATGCCGGTTGGAAGCGACCTGCATCCAGCGGCTCCTTCTTCTTATAGGGCCTCTTCACTGTTGAAGGTCAGCCGTCAGCTTCTTGTATTTCTCCTTGTCGGTAGCTCGTGATGTATTTTGTTTAATAAAAATCATCTGGAATAAGCTATCACTAAGATATAAGGTATAATCAAGCATGCACTGCTGGTATATGGGCCTGCTACATGAGAGGGTCTGTCAAAATCTCCACGTTTGGCAGATAAGTTGGAAATCGCAGTTTGAAAGGTCCAGCTATATCTGGTAAGTGCTGCTGCCTGGTCTCTGTCAAATGTCTCCTTTACTCGGTTCATACAAAATCCATCAAAAAGTATTTCTATTCTGCTGTCACCACTTTGCTTTAAGTGTGAGAGAGCCATGCTTCGGCACGAATGGGTCGGCTCGACCGGAGTGATACCACGGCCTCACAGAAAACCGACGTGCATTGTGTTTCGTCGTGTGAATGAGGTAACCAGAGGCCCAATTATCCCCCCTCCGTAATCTCTGCATACCCAACAATCCTCAAAAGATTGGTAACGCACTTGTAATGCCTCTGGTGTTCCATGTGTCCATGAGTAACGCCGATTACTCACCATCAGGTTTACCGACCTATCCCATAAAAAACCACACGACAAAATCAGTAAATCTCGATAACAACGTTCTAACTCATCCCTTTAAAAAATTAGACGTGTACCTAAAATACCAACTGGCTACCTACGAACGATGTCAGCTTGAACTTTGAACTACTGAAGTGGGATTTACATGACATTTTAAAAGCTTTCCATTTTGTGTTGACGTGCGAAATATAATCTGTGGTATTGGTTTACCTGTGGTTATCTTGTGCCAGATATTTATGTGGCTTGAAGATGTTTCCGTGTTCAATGCCAATCTTAATCGAAGATAGGACTTCATGCTTGGTATAAACATTTATAACCATAGAACTAGCGACGTAGTCTAGAATGACTAGTCATTCTTTATTAGATATATTTAGACCAGTATTCATTAAACGTTATACTACACAAACAACAGTTTGACTATTATACACAGTAGGTTCGTATATATAAATTTAGCATTAACTAAGAATCATATAAGTTAAACTACTAAAGACTAATTCTTCAATATTGAGGATTGTCTGTCTTGGTCAAGTACCCTTGCAATAAATTACCTATCGTATATTCTCCGTATTAGCAAGATTAAATAAAATATCATGAGAATCAGAATCAGAATCAGATTCTGATAGTAGAATATAGTTTAGAATTGTACTCTGTGTAACTTGTATGGTGTTAGTGTCCAATAACTATTATATGGACTTAACAAAAATGTTGGGAAGTCAATGTCACATTTATTTATTTTGATATTTGCACCCCTTTGCCCCGAACACGTCATGATAACTAGGTGTGCTTAGGAAAAATAAAATCACCATAATACTTTCATAATAAGAAAATTTTATTTAATAGTTTCATTAAAATATCGTCACAGATGCCCAGTTTGTTCGTAAACAAACATAAAAACAAATAATTTATTACACAGATACAGTTCCTACAACCATCTTGTGCGTTGGTCTGTTTAAATAAAAATTAACAATCACTTACAACTAATAATCTCAATAAAAAGAAAGAGATTCAATGTTATAAAAACAAAGATCCATTTTCATTTTAAAAATTAATTTTACATACACATTAAAAATGAACTAATTACAATTTTATTAATAGTTGCTTAAAATTCAACAACAGAACTGTAAAAATTCTAAAAAATGGTCGTCTATTTTGTACAATGATTTTTCTATTTTTATTTGCATTTTTTTAACTTTATTTTCTAACTAATAATCTCGCAGATCACTTGTTTTGTAGAGATCTTTTTTATGCTTGTAATGTTTTATACATAATATAAATGCAAAAACAATTGCGGCGTAAACGTCTGTAAGCCATTTTGTTTTGCAAAGATATGTTATAATCTGACGAAATGGTTTTTGATCAGATATTTATATCAACGAAAGAGAAGTAAGTATCTAGAGATATCAGTATTTACTAAAGCGTCAAGTCATGTGACAAAAGATCTCCAATTACATTATTTTAAATGGATTACAATAAACTATTTACTCTGAATAAATCTTCGATATTAAGGCACTGATTCTCATATTTATGTACAACACTTTATGTACATTGTAAGGCACTTACACACCTGTATACATAGTAGTTAATATGTAAAATTAATTATAATAAGCACCTTATCTAACTGGAAGACGTAATCTAATAGATATGTACAATCTTGCTTACAAACATGTCTTTTACACAAACTATTTTAAAACTAATGTACTTCTTTCAATGTCAAAATGTATTCTATCAACATTCGTTTCATTCAAAATCCAAATATCAAAGGCTTACAAAAACATTGACTTTGAATTCGGCTTCGCTCAAAAAACATCAACTTTTTTTTCAACTTTCACTCAGAAAATCTTGCCAAAAGAACAGACCTTACAATTTATAATAAAATTAATCAGTCTCGACGAGAGAAGAGTTTTAAAACAACCTTTAGTTTCTTGTGCACCATTAACAGATCTTATAAATTACTTATTTTACTTACATCAGTTGCTTACAAATACTTAATATGTATAAAAATGTTCATTAGATCGACTTTGCATTGACTAAACAAACCACTATAAAAAGGTATAGAAATAATTCCATGTATAGTTAAAATTATTGAATCATTTGGAGGTATTGGTTCTCTTCATAAAACGAAGACAATGACGTTTGCAGATCATTTACAACCATGTTGTCACCACCCTGCAAGGGATGCGTACTACTCGACACCATTTCCGAACTCTTCCAATTTTCACAACTTTCCACGTACTCTAAAGTCCTTTGATACGTTTCTTGTCTCATGGTATTAGCATTTTGGTTCTTTTTTCTTCCATTATTTGCTTCTATCTGCGACTGAGAAATGTCCCACACTTGGACTTCACTCGTTGGATTGTTCTGACTTCTCAAACTGTTCATACTGCAGTCAGTCTGCTGTTCTCCCTTTATCTGATTCTGATTCATCGGTACCCTCGCTCCGTTCACCGGCTTTTGACTACCAGTAGACATGTTCATGGAGTTCTGTACAGACTTCTGCATGTTGTGCTTGTTGAACTGGTTTCCTGGGTAGTCCCACTGGTTATACGGCCTCTGGTGGTTGTAATACTGGTTGTTGTTCAACATGGTTTGATTGTACTGGTGGTTGTTCTTCGGAGGAGGTGGTCCCATCACATTGGCAGCATTCACAACCGAGTTATATGGCGGTGGTTGTGGGTACTGCATGTTCTGGTTGTATTGCGCATTCTGCATAGGCGGACATTGGTTCTGCTGCTCGCAGTAGTTGTTCATCGTCCCTCTGCTCATGTTACCACTATTGTCTACACTCATCATCGATGATCTCGACATTTGCAGTGGATGCGTCTGGTTGCTTTGGTTCGTGTAGTTCACTGGTTGGTAGTTCATCTGGTTGTTGTAAACCATGTTCTGGTTGCCCATTTGATGCATCGGCATCTGGTTTTGATTGTATTGTTGCATCATCTGATATTGCTGCATGTTTTGGCTTCTCATCATGTTCTGATTCTGTACTGGGTAAGGCGGAGCTTGGTTATACTGTTGATTGTGATACTGGTTCATGTTATTTCTGTTCGGTACCTTGGCGTTACAATTTCTGTTGTTCATGTAATTTGGATTTACTGCCATTTGTTGACCTTGGTTCATGTTCATATTCATCATCTGATTTTGGTTTGGAACCTGTGTGTTCATTGTCATGTTGGACATATTTTGCACCATTGGACTTGTCATGCCTTGTCCCATAGGGCTTTGTAGGCCTGGATGCATGGGACTCGGCATGCCGTGACTATGTGGGCTGGCTATATTTTGGCCCATTGGACTTGCCATGTTAACCATAGGACTAGCCATGTTCTGTGACATGGGGCTGCCAATGTTGTTGTGTCTTGGACTCATCATCATTTGATTTGGCATTTGTGGGCTCATCAAGCTTTGCATGCTTTGTGGGCTCATTGCGTTATGTTGGGGAGACATGACACTCATGACACTTTGAGGGCTCATGACGTTATACACACTGGGAGGGCTCATTACATTGTGAGGTATGTTGTGAGGACTCATGACACTCTGCGGGCTCATAGCACTATGAGGAAGACTTTGTGGACTAAGCATGCTATGCGGTAAGTTCTGTGGACTTAACACATTCTGATTCATGACTACAGTTTTAGGACTCATCGCGTTCTGTTTCTGAGGTAATGGATTTGCTCTCATCCTATTCGTTTGTTCTGTTTGGTTTGCAGTCATCGTCTGCAATGACTGTAAAGGATTAGTTGGTACGTTGTTTGAAGGCGGTTTAGTGTACTCCTTTTCACGTTTTTCTGGAACAACTTCTGGTATCACTTGTTCTTGTAAAGTAGTACCCTTATCATCAGGCGACTTGGAGTTGAGCAAGGAGCCGCTGTTGCCCGACATACTAACGTCTAGAGATCTTAAATCGACTGGAATATCACTTATATTGAGATCACTTCCTATGGCACCTAAGTTTTTAAGTAGAGAATCGTCACTGGTGGCTACATCACTAATTTTGTCACTGGAATTGTTTGTGTTAGGGACGTCACTAGTTGCATTGTCTTTGGTAGCACTTTCCTTGTCTTTTGAGGTTTCTTGTTCAGGTTGGTTGGTGGAGTCAGTTTTAGCTGGTGTTACCGATTCCGTTGCCAATATTGATTGGTTAAGATATTGCATCATTTCATCTGGTATTACCAGCTTATTTTCCACCATTTCACCTTCGGCAACCTGAAATGAGAGAGATAATTAAAATGTGAACTTCAAACGATCCTTGCCAAAATATTTTTTATCTCTCTGCAAGTAGCTGTGTGTTTTACTAAAAAGACGACGATGATGATAATTGTCTTACCTGTTCCAGATTGACCTCCTGGTTGGGGTGGTGGACCTGCGCCGTGGTGATGACGACGGTGTTAGTGGAGTTAGAACGAGACTCCTTGTACGTCACCGTATCTTGGTCATCTTCTGTCTTGAATGGGAATGGAGCATCACCCTGAAAAAAAATATTAATAATGATGTGTTACGATATGGCGCTAGTGAAGCGCTAGTAGCGTGGGTTGTATTAGTAAAATCAGTTTGGCTGTTACACATCAATGACTAGATATTTGATATTCAAATCAGTTTGAGTCATAAAGTACAATAACTTACCACATCATCAGTTCCACAAGGGTACTGCTGGTACTGGGCCTGGTCGCTCAGGTTGGACTGTTCGGACAGTCTTCTGGCTTCCTCCTTCACTTGTACATTGGGGTCAAGCTCCAGCGCTAACTCCTCAGCTCGTACTTCTGAACAGGTGACCCCTCGGAGGAGAACGGCCTGGAAAACGAATTTTTGGATTGCATATTACGCAAAGGAAAATATATTCGTGGAAGACAGTTCTGCAATAACTTATGAACGGTTTACACAAATATTTCGTATAAGTTACAATAGTTAATAGGGTTAAACCTTACCTGATTGCCTTGAGATGTTCTGACGGCTTGTACAGCAGCGAGTGCTGATGATGGCGCTGGGGCATAACCTACACAGGAAACTTGACTAGATCTGAAATAAAAATGAAGGGTGAATATGACTTTACAAATTAAAATAAGACATCACAACAAATAGTTGAAGAGCTACCCTCAGATATTTAGATCCGAGTGTATGAAAGCGTTCTAAAAGTAGCATATAAGGATTATCTTCTCATGTTGGAAAAAGGTTGGGTGTTTGCCATTTATAATCAGCAGTCATGCTTGCCGCCCTGTACGTGTTATGCTGCTGTGGTGGTCCGGAGGTTTTAAGACTGTATGACTAGACGTATGTGTGTACTTATACACTGCGAATAAATTTGATTTGATTTGACACCCGCTTCTCATACATGAGAGTGCGGGTACCAATATGACATTTCCGATTTATATGTACTTTCTAAGATTATTCAGACACCACTGACAAACGGTGAAGGAAAAAATCGTGATAATTTCTAATTTTGAAATTGCCAACTCGCATTGAGCAAGCGTTGCGATTAATGCTCAAACCATCTCCGTGTGAGAAGATGCTTACGATTTACATGCCTAATGTGATGATCTCACCTTCTACTGCTGTCAGGAGAGAGTTGGTCGTAGACAGTAGTGTGCTGTGACACTAGGCGCTGCGGCCCGGCGACGCCTGTCGTGGTCGCCACCGCACCCGACACGACTGATGCTTGGCTGCTCTTCCGTGATATGTCTGAGGATCTACAGGAAGAGTATTTTGAATTAGTAATTAAAATATTCCATATCATGCTTTGAATACCTTTACCTTGATCCCTGGATAAAATCAATGTTACTACTAATATTGTATCCTTTAATATAATTGACTTTGAGTTGAAAGTAGGAGTGACATATTTACCTTGCACTGTAGAGACTGCTGCCAGATGAGATACCAGAATCCCGCCTGGTGTTCGGAACTCCTGTCTTCAGTTCTACTGCAACACTGGTGCTGCCAAGCTCAGTTCTTCCTGGTAGTCCACCTGCTGATAAAAACCCTGGTCATTAGAATATGTATGAAACTATACTATGACATAATATAAAGCTTTCCCTTTTGTTTCGTTTGGCAGAAAATACTGGTCTTTTTTTAATGGTCTTCTATAAAAACTCAAAGACTTGTGTCTTTACTAACTATATTACCAGAATGTTTTAGAGATAGGAATGGCAATTAGACAGGCATCAAGAGTGTCTAACAAAAAAATAAACTAAATTCAAACACCATAGGGACAGTATGAATCTGCATCATAAATGACGAAATACACACCAGGGCCAATATCCGGATGTGGTGGCGGCATTAATCTCGCGACCGCCATCTTGTTTCCGAACCTCGGCGCGTGGTGATGCGCTCGCGGCTCTCCAATAGCCACCATGGCTCGAAGCATTAGGGGCAGTTGACCAACTTCACCTACAACTTCTTGTTCAACCTGGAAGAAGATAAAACATTAATTACAATGCTAATTTATATTATGAAATAATTTAAACTTAAGATATAAACATATGATTAACAAACTAGACAGGCGTGTTCTTTTTGACAGATCCTTATTCTTTTATGAGGCAGCATAAGGCAAAATTACTAATTTTGGAAACGAATATATTTGGACTGTAGATAATTAATATTGCTACCCATTAAAGTTTATTACCATCGGTATCATGATAACAGTAACAAGAGGTCACTGCACTAACAAACTGTTGAACATAGGCCTCCCACTACCTTGAACTAAAACAGTTATAAGATATTCCATTCGGTATTTAGGACTTACCTCTCCATCCAGCCTGAAGTATGGAGCACCATTCTCATCCCCGAAGCCGCCCAGACCAGAACCACCGAAATCCAGTTCCCCACCACACTGGGCAGATAGCTGATGGATGAAATAAGATATCTAATTTAGTAATAATCAAATCCTTTATATCAGCTAACTTGTTCTACTGAAATCGGATGACTATGCTTAAAATAGAACTGTTTTTATGTTTCATGGGTCGGCGTTTGACCACTATCTCGCCTGGTGGTAAGTGATGATGCGGTCTACGATGGAACATGACGACCCATTTATTAATTTTTCTTGAGAAACCAACTACACTGCTACTTTTCCTTAAATATTTACTCGTCAGTTTAATTATTAGTTAGTAATATTGGATTTTTGATGTCCTTTATTCTACTGTAGCTCTGAATCCATGGCAGAAATTATGTCTAGGGATTTGACTAATGGGACTCATGACATAACTGGGTGCTGTTTATGATACAACACTTCATTTAGTTCAATGGTATCTTAAAATAGAACAGAAATCTTGTTACATGCTACTGAAATTAGGTTATTTTGAAATTTTCTAATGACCATAAATGTTCCAAATACCTGATGTGCAGGAGTATGCAATCCATGCGGTATGGGTGAGGCTGGACTTTCACTCTTGACAGAGGCTGATGATGTGTGTCCTCTGACACCGATGGGCACTCCACCCTCCTCAGAACGGGGAGAAGACCCTGCTCCACCACCACCTGATTCCGCTGAATCATCACCACGACTACAACCTGAAAAATGGAATCGAAATATTAAGTTACAGAGATTATATTTTCAAAACGACTGGACCCTCTTTAGATCTTTATGATTTCAATATATTTTAATAGACTTCTCAATTTACTGAATTTAAAAACGATTGCCAAGATTTACAACTTGGTTTATATGTACTTGATGCAAAATGATCATCATTGGACTCAATAGTATATCAACAAATGTTATCGACATTGATTAATGATGATGACATTGTTTTTGTACCCCTTAACGTATGAGTTTACTTAGTTATATTATTGAATATCTCGATAAAGTTTTGATAACCGAATCTAATTAAAATAAACCAATCTTTACCTTTATGCTTCTTACTGGCGTAGAACTCAGCGCCATGCACAGTTTTCACGTGTTTCCGTAACGATGAGGGATCCGTATATCTCTTCGTACACCCTGGCGCTTTGCAAACGTATGGTTTCTAAAATAACACAGTGATTCGGTTAAAAAATCTACCACTGATGGACGAAACTCCAAAAACATTTCCCTTTCTAAAGTTGGGTAAAAAGGAATATCGGAACTAGGTCTAACAGCAGTTTTAATTATGATTGTTCCTCGCATAGTCTTGCTTCTTCTTTAGGTCATAATTCGTAATTTTAAAAACTATCAGTTTTCTAATATTCTGACCAAAATCTGTCTATGAAATAATAGAACTTACCTCATTACTATGCGTCCTGTTCTGATGCTTAGCTCTGTCACTAGCATTTGAGAAAGCCTTCGCGCATCCAGGATATTCACAAGTATAAGGTTTCTCTCCTGTATGACTTCTTAAATGGGTCTTCAGGTTTTCAAGTCGGGAGTATGCTTTACAGCAGCCTTCAAACTATGAAATAGATAGGCAGGAGTTAAATAAAGTAAACATAAAAGTCGATAAACAAACTTGTAACGCTTGAAAGGTAGAATGGAATGGAAAATGCACGAAATTCCCGATTGAGTCAGTTCTTTATTGGTCTTCAATATAAAAACGACGTAGTTTTATTAATCATAGTTCCAATAAAGGAAACGAATATAAATAGTTCCCCAAACTATGTCTACTTCGTATAAGTTCTTTTTTATAATCTATCTTGTTGACCTTTGTTTGATACAAAAGACCATTCCAACCTTCAACATTAATTATAATATTTCAAAATAATACTCACCGTACACTTATGAGGCTTTTCTCCTGTATGTCTTCTCATATGTACAACCAACATATATTGAGCTTTGAAGGGTTTTTCATCTCTGGAGCATCCCACCCAGCGGCAGACGAAAGCCTTTTTGCTGGCGTGGATATGATCTGTATTGATGTGTTTCACCAGATCATCTTGCGTTGGAAACTCTAGCTTACAATCCACCTGGAGAATAAAATTATCAGATTATAGAAAAAGGGGGAAGAAAAATTACATTAGAAAAATAACTGACTAGGTATAAGAACGGTAAAACATTGGACGATGACCGAAGTCTGGAAGATGTTGCGTGAGGAGGCCTCCTGCAAGGTGGACCGAAGACATTGTCGAGAGTCACGAGGAACCATCACTTATAATTGGCGAGTTGATGTTCAGCGTGGAGGATTAAGGGTAAGGCCATTCCTAACCTTACTTAGCAGTGGTCATCTTCTGGTTTTGGTCTACCGTATGAATTTTGTACTCACCCAATGACAATTGGTCTCGATGAAGTCTCCAGGTTCGTCCTTAGAATCCAGTCCATCATGGACGGTGCTCTCAGCAGCCGCTGACAATGGCTTGTTGCTGTGGTGGTTCTCCCGGTGACCCATCAGACCTTGGGGGGATTTCCGCTGCGTCATTCCTGATGCACTGTGGAAGAAAGAAGAAAGATTATTGTAGCAGCTTATGATCACGTTTAAATAGTCTGGTCTGGTAAATGACCGTAATGAACGCGGAGTGATTACTTTTAAAATTTTTCTCAACTTTACTCTACATTTGGATTTTCTCCTACATCGCAGGTGTATAAACAAACAAACAATTTTACTAACAGATCAAACGCGAACCCAAAGGAATAATTTGTGAATCACATAAAACATACAATTGTTCTGTTCGGAAATGGACAGCAAGCTCTGTGACCCAGTTACACCCATCATTAACACATTAGCATGGCTGCTTGTCAAATTAATATTAAATCTACTGTTCTTGTATTCATACCTAAAAAAACTCTCCTTACAGCTCTTATATTCATACCTATCAGCTTCCATGACGCTAGTGATCTCAGGTTGCTGAGGAGGCTGCTGCAAATGCTGAGGAGGTGTTCCGTCCAGGGTTAAACCTGGGCGAACGTCCACTGGAGCACCCATTATGAGTTGTGTCGGGGATGATATGTGAGATCTGGCGAGAATATTTATAATGTTTTATTCTTCTGTTCTTCGAGTATGACTTAAAGAACACGTTTTTATTTCACTGAATGGTTAATAACGTTACAATTTGCTTGCTAGGTATAGGTAGCCTGTACACCATTTAACCACAGAGGTTTTTCATGTGGTGCAAAATTACCCTCTGAACCTTGTGATAAAAAGTTGCAGTTTCAAAGATTGCAACAATATTTTTTTTTTTTTAAGACTAACTAATGACTGCTCCCGCCTGGGCGAGGCGAGAGCGAGTGTCAAACTCTTACTGACTAAAAACCACCTCATTCCTACTCCTGCACTTCGAACCGGAGCCCCGGTAACCCGTTAAGTTCTCGGGTATAGAGTTTGGTTGTTTACTAGTACATACGTCTAATTTGTAGACAATGAGTAATCTAATAAGACCCTATAATTTCAAGTCAATTTCCGTACAAAATTAACCACACTTGAGTGCGGTTCAACTCATTATTAGGTACCTAAAGATACCAGACTAATACATACAGTCTGATTATCATTGCTCTTTAAACACTAATCAACCGAATCGAGGTCTACTTAATTGCAAAATATTGACGTCACTAGTAAAACGTAGCTTACTCATAGGATTAGCGAATTTGTGAAATATTTTTGGGACACGATCTAGCAAAAATGAATTTAAACGTCTTAATTATAGAGATAAGAATCGCCTGGATTCAGAAAGGTCAAAGTGTGCTTTGACGTGTGTAATTGCTACCGGCGACAGAAATGTTATGTATCTAATAATTATTTTGTAGTTGATGTAATTGCTTTATTATAGGAATTATTTAGTATAGACAACTTAATATGTTACTCCTTAATAGAGATCTTTTATAGTGATTTTAATAGACTTCGTGATAGACTGTTAATTTTCTGATAGGCTGATTAAAACAGCACCAAATATCCCATCCAAACCACATCGGCCTGTTGCGCTTGATTATTGTTACCATTAGGTGTGCCGTGTGCTTTTTTACCTCCGTCGTGGTATAAAAACAATATCATAAAAATCTTTGGAAAATTTTTCGAATTCAGTATCAAAAAGTAAAGATTTTACCAAGATTTCTCTTTGAACTCTACTCTTATTTCTTACTCTTATTTTCTCAATTAAGATATCGCACAAACTTTATACATAATTACATCAAGTATGACTCATTACATCGACTGCAACTAGCGTCAACCAAAACCACCAACAAAAGTCCCACTTTCAACTAAACGTTCTCTTACCTATGGATCCCCGCCACGAGGTGCGCATGCGCAGCGTGGTGCGCGGCGGCGGCTGCAGCCTGCTGGTGGGCAGGGTCCATCAAGAACCCCTCCCGCCAGTACTCCACTTCCCCCCACCACGCCCCCCCGCGCCAGCAACTGCTGCGCAAGAGACGCGTGCGAGAGAGACAGAGCTGGAGATATTGCTCCTGAAAAATTTTAAAAATGTGTTTGTTTAATTTTCTATCTAACAATCATACTACCGTTAATCATCAGCAAATGTATGGTAGTGATGCTGAATATGATAGAATATAACTGCTTTTATAAATTATGTACTTTTCGTTTTACTCGTTGACCTCTAAAGGATTACATACTTCTTTATACATTCCTTTAGATAACATAGCCTGGATTCCTATATTCGAAAACCCCTCAACTTTTCTTTTAATCGATTAGTATCGATATATCAACTATATCAATATAAAAAAGCTTAGAAAAACATAAATAATAAATACCAAAAGAGTGCCAATGATCTTGAAACTCACCGGCACTAAGATGTCCATAGCTGCCTGTGGAAGCTGCTGAAGGTGCTCTCACAGCCAGGCTGGCAGGAGACGCCCTGATCACAGCTGCCAAGTCCAGAGACTCTGCTGAGTATGGACTCCAGGAAACTGCTCTCTTACGATTAGCCGATGCTCCTATAGCACCTCCTGATAACCTTAATCTAGTTGGTGAGGCTATTCTTGAACCTGGAGAGGAAATTTATATTGATTTAGTTTTAGGATCTGAAGTTAAAGGACTATCATGGATATAAATATAAATATCATGTCCCGATCGACTTCGACCACAGTGACCTGTCTGTCTAAACGAACCTGGTAGTTATGCAGGAGTAGGAAAACATTGCAAACATAGGTGCAGTCACTATTCCCTCATTCAGTTTTAATTTTGATACAACCGGACTGCAGTCCGGCATGACCGGAGAGTAATAACGTGCTCCTGCACAAGGTAGACATCCTCTCATATAATGTTACAGAAATGCAAAATCTTTTGATGACTTCTTATCAATAAACCTCTATTATACCAATTATTATAATGCTAATGAAAATAAGCTGCTATTCCAAAAATCATTGAAAAGTTCACGTCAACACCAAAAAGATACAAAACACTATCTAATCCAGATTATTTTTAGCAAAAACAGTTTAGAAGTCAATCAACTATTATTGAAGGAAATTAATAACTAAATTATAAGTCTCAGATGATTGATAGACTAATATAGAATCGTTGTACAGTTATTAAATGACTGAATTACTTCCGTGCTACTGATACAAGATTATAGCCAATTACAGCCTAATCGTTCCTCCTAGATTTAATTTCGTTAACAGTTTTCTCTGCAACTGGTCTAGATATAAAAAATACAAGATTTATATTTGTTCGTTCAACCATAGTAGCAGTGATGGTTAATTTTTACATAACTAGTGCGTAGTATGATTTAACTCGTCGAGTACCGTCATTATAGACACAATTATAGAACAATAGGTTGCGGTCACCGGTGACCGCTTGGTGTTTGACAGTTTAATTTTGTATAAAGCACTCAACATAGAGTTCTTTAGTAGCAGCTGAAATGTCTAAAAGACAGTTATATAAAACTTTTTTTATTAGCGTTGTATAGTGTATTATGTATTCTGTCATGATATACATATTCGTACATTTACCTTAACTATATAAAAAAACTACTGATTCTACAATGTTACTGAAATCGACCTCTGATTACTTTGTCATTTCAATGTATTATTCAGTTTATCATGTCCAAATGGACAATTGGTCTGACTCGTTGGCCGAGTACTTAAAACTGCGACTGCGGCGCCAAGGACACAGTAATACTTTATCAAAGTATTGCTTTTTAATAATTCTCAGTAGTTAGCACGAAGTCTGGAATTGTGCCCGGTATATGGCAATAGGATCACCCTCTATTACATGGGATTCATAACATAAATAGTAAAAAGTGGGTGTTAGATTGTACAGTGGCCTTAAGTGCCGTACAGTAATGTGAACCTCTGCCTACCCCTTCGGAGAAAGTAGGCGTATTATATGTGATATAATCATATTATCTCGACTGTAAGTGCAGCATCAGTCTACAAGACTTGTTTTTACAATAATTTTCTTACCCTCTAGACTAAGTTGAAAGTCTTGGCTAGCGAGTGTACTGCCAGCATGCAGCTCTGGATGCAAGCTCCTAGCTGCACTAAGGTATTCTAAACCTGAAACAATAAACACAATTTGTCAATAATCATAAACATCAACGTTAGTTGCTAGAAAGTCGAGAAACCCCAAGAAGATTCAAGAAATGTAAATTATTTCATTTAAACTTGTCATAAACCGAAATTGAATCCAAGACCAATAAGTAAGCTGATGATTACGACACCATCAACATAGTATAACTAATCTATTCAATAAATAACTTGATTAAATCATTGCTTAGAGGTATAATTTAAATTCATTCTAAATAAAATGCCAGAAATCTTGAATAGATTAAAACCAAAATTTTAGTCATATTCTTCAATCTTAGCTATCTAATTTCAATAAAGTTAAAATTTAACGTCTTCATAGTCCATTTTAAAGGCCACAAATTAGCCTGGCCTTAGTCACTGTGTCCATAATAAGCTGAGATTGAGTTGTCACCATGTAGCTGACCATTTTGAATATAAAGTGGTCGATTAGCGCCGTATGTGATTAATGTGGTACCGGATGTCTTTACGAGCTATTTCGCGGGAACAGATTTCATGCTGACTAAATTGGGAATGTCCTAATATGTCGCCACTAATTGGACACCCTACATAATGTGACAGTTCTGGACATGGCTGCTGCTATATTTGCATAGACGAGCATTTAATGTTAAACAGTGATAAACTACTTTTTGTGAGAAATGTTCTCCTCCATACATGACGCTGAAGTACTCGCACTAACCTCGATGCATTTCTGAGATTCAATAAAAAGCAGAAGGCAATTAAATTAAAGCTGTGTGTATTTCTGTAACATCTTTGTTCGATTCACATCGTTAACCGAACTCGATAACGACTGCACTCACAAAAGCATTAGTCATCCTTATTAAAATCTATCCTTCATCGAGGAGGCGGCGTTTAAGTAACAAATTTCCATAATAATCACATCTCAGACGTACGAAAACAAACACGCGGCGGGTTCCAAACGAGAAAAAAAAACGAGCCAACCATTTGATTTGTTGATCACGCTTTGCCGGCTCCGAGGCGGGCGATTTGCCCAAAAATAATAGGTTGATGCAAAAGGCGTCAGCGGCCAACAACAATTTTGCAAATGTAAGAACGACCCAACAAGAAAATAATACCCAAATCCCACGAATATAACGTATGTGGTCTCCTTTTGACGCGCCGCCTGACTTCCAAAATTTTTATGTCTTCATCGTCATGAGAACCGGCGGAAAACGACATTCGTGTCCTTTTAAAATAAGAGAAAAAGATATCATCGATCGAATTTGAGGCCAATCGACTTGGCCACGAATTCCATTACCAGGCTATGGTCACCCTAACGACATTGTGGTAACAGAGCGCAAAAACTTTATTCGAAAACTGACTTTGTGTGTGTTTTTCTTAAAGGTGATTTTTGAATGTGTTGTGTCGAAGCGAACTCGTTTTTGTACCAAAATCGATAGGTCGATTGGAGTCCATTTGATATTGATGTATTAATTTTTATCCGAGTCGATTGGGCGTAAAATTAGTATTTCGATGTTCGGTATCTAGTGGTTTCGTGGTCACGTTTAGCGTTAATATATGAATGTCAATGGCTTTGTTGGGCGGCGTCTTTGGCCGCGCGCGCACTGACTTTGTAACAGCGTATACTAATGAGAGTCGTTGTAAATTATGAGTTTGGTTGTTATTCGAATATGCGGCGAGATGAAGGCGTTACGACGTGAATTTGTAATGGCGGCGTAGGTATTTTTTACGGCTTTACCATTTTGAATATTCACGGGTTTATAAAAACCAAAGGATGTAATATTTTGTTTAATAATTGCAGATTTCCTTTAGATATCAAGTTGAGATATCTAACTTTATACTTTGAAATGTTATTCATGCAGTTTCATTTGCACAAAGTTATTTCGAAACACCTAAAACAAAAAGACAAGATCTAAACGATAAAAACAAATTCATCTGGCACCGAATTTCCTCAAAAGCTCTAGACAAAACAGGTACCGCCCAGCGTTAAAATTCACAGGAAAAAACGATTCTCATTAAACCATCAATGTCATAAAACGATTAGTATATATGATCGTTAGTTAGGGTACTGCAAAAAACCGACCGTGTTTACTAATGAAGTTTTTACACTGTGGTCCAAAGAGTGTGACCACAGAGTCTACACCAGCGGTTCCCAACCGATGGTCCGCAAAAGACAAAATATGGCCCGCAAAAAAAACTACAGAAGAATAATCTCTATCCAGTACCTAAATACCATGATTACAGTTCGAATTAAACTCATGCCAAAGGAGACAGTGAGGCAGCAAAGCATGTTGAGAATCCATAGATTCTTTTAGATCCTTCTAGATTATCTAAAAGTCACTATTTTTATAAGTAAATAACTAAGTAAACTGTAAGAGTGTAAGACAATATGAAATTAATAATAGTAATAGTGGTCTCGTACAAGAATGATATAAAAGCGATACTTGACCAGAAAAGGTTGAGACCCCCTGATCTACAGGTAGCCGGTGTAAGAAAACTACTTCATGGAATTGAAAAAGGACAAAATAGTTAAATAAAGTTATCCCCTTCATTTAATTTTTGATTGACTTCGGTCTGATTGAAAGATATCAAATTGTTAAGTGGATGTAGAAAATAGCTATAGGCTAATCTGTATGATTAGAGGGATACTTGACAATTAGTTTTTGATGCGATGCGTGTTTATCTTTGGACTTATAATAAGGCTTTTATTAAAACTGGTTCAACGGATACATGCTCTTATATAGGACATTGGACGTCGTGCCAATATATTTATACAATTATGTGTGACCGCCGGGGGCAAGAGTCTGGAATTGTGCCCGATATTATGGCAATAGGCTCACTCCCTATTACATGAGACTCATAACATAAATAGTGAAAAGTGGATGTTACGCTGCACAGTGGCATAATGTGCACCTCTACCTACCCCTTTGGGGATAAAAGGCCTGATGTTATTATAAATTATTGATTTTTCTTTGGCAATTAATTCTTTTCATAGTATAGATTACAGATCGCAGGATTTAGAGCTATATTGATTTTCCTAATCACAAGTTTGAATAGGTCTTCAACACCGTTAGTTTAAAAGAAGTGATCTTTTTCAGATTTGATCGTCTCAGGAAGGCTATAGATGACAGTACACTGCGACACTTAGGACCACCGAAGATAAAGCAAAATACTGCTATTAAAAGTATTAACTTTTATCATGATTATTCTCAGCCTATCAAGTTATAAACACCATATAGTATCAAAACGTCTTAATAAACTTTGAAATAAAAATAAAAAACTACATAATGTGACGCATACATCGCTTTAACAACATGAAATTATATTCTTAACGGCATAATTATAGGTTTTGTAAACTAGCAACTTTTCTCTCTTTCCCTCGTGTTTCGAACCAATCTTTCTATCTCGTTCTAATCGTCCTTTTCGATTTTGTTTCGCGAGATGATCGCGGATGATTTATTCATAAACGTTCATATTTATTTTTTAGGGATCCTTTGGATGTTAACAGGACATCAATGGAGAGGTGAAGTTTACCTGTCTGTCTAGTCAAAATCAAAGTCAAAGCATTTATTTCAATTAAACCATGGTTTGGTACGTTTGAAAAGTCAACAAATACAAAATAAATAATAGTCTGTCAGTCAGTCCGTCAGTGAAACTAGGTGCTCATTCCAAAATGTAGATTCGAATGGAGAAGAACGAGCAAGAAACTCCACTCGTTACTTTTTTAAAAAAAGTATGTTCTACAATGTCTCTGATACATATTTCAATACTGTACGCATATGTAAGAACAATGCAAAGACACGCTTGGCGCATTATACTAATAACTTACTAAAATAAAAAAATAAAGTCGTATCTTACGGAAAGTTTCAATTCTGAAGATCTACTACGTCTGTGCACTTTTAAAATTAAAGTCACTCACAATCACAATCGTCTGAACAATGTATGGAACATTATAGTGTAATATAACATCATGTGTTTTATCCCTGAAGCCCATGAACACCCGGAACACCTGAGGCGTTACAAGCGCCTTACCGGCCTTTTGCGGATTAGGTATTTGAGGATTGTTGGACATTCAGGTATTGGGGAGGGGGTAATTAAGCCTCCGGTAACCACACTCACACGACGAAACACAACGCGAGCCTTGTTTCACGTCGGTTTTCTGTGAGGCCGTGGTATCACTCCGGTCGAGCAGGCCTATTCGTGCTGAATCATGGCTCTCCCACGCTTGAAGGTACATTATACATACAAAAATATTTAAGTTTGTACGGAACCCACTATAAAACTTAACTCACACTTGTTTAGCCTTTTATAAATAATTTTCTTCGAAGTGGTTTAGAACTGTGATTTGAACCACTACTGGGTTTAAGTAAAATTAGTTGTTAAGTTAGGCTTGAAAAAGGTTTTTGAGCGAACTTTAGTTGTTTTTTTAAACCGTTTAACTTATTCTGTGGTGATTAACTTTACTGAGTTCTGTGTGGCCGTGTTTAGGAGTTTGATTAAGGACAAGGTTCAGGTATTATAGTGGTTGCGACTGCTGAGCAAGGGGTCTCGGGTTCGATTCCCGGTTCAGGCAAAGTATTACTGGGCTTTTTTATTACTATTTATGTTATGAGTCCCATGTACTAAGGGCCTATTGGTGAAGGTGAGCCTATTGTCATATATACCGGGCACAATTCCAGACTCCGTGCTACCACTAAGTTATTTAAAAAAAACCAGTAATACTTTGCCCGACCCGGGAATTGAACCCGAGACCCTTTGCCCGGCAGTCACACTTGCGACCACTCTGCCAACGAGGCAGTCATATTTAATGTGTCTGTTAACAAGAAAATAAACCCAAAAGATCATTTTTCAAAATTAAAGCTTCGATAATTGACTTCCAACTTAACAACTGCACTAATTAAGACCGAAACTATAATTGGGGATCATAATATTGACACCAAAATTACCGAGTAGGGAACCAATCCCACTTGAACTCCAAACATGTTTAACGTATTTCTATTGAGATACCAAGTTATCCTGGTTGTTAAGATTTGTGGGAAAGAGACAGAAGAATTCGAAATTCAAAACCGACAAGCTGCGCACATATGCGTATGCGCACCCTTCCGGTTCCGTCTCAATTATTTCTAAGGGTCGTTTAATTACTTATACAAGAATAGAATTGAGTCATTATTGTATTTTTGGATATCTATTGCATTCTTTGAATAGTAGGTATCATGTCTTAATTAATTTATAATACACTAGCGACCCGCCCCGGCTTCGCACGGGTACAATATGCAAGTAATATACATATAAACCTTCCTTAAGAATCACTCTATGTATTGAAAAAAACCACATCAAAATCCGTTGCGTAGTTTTAAAGATCTAAGCATACATAGAGACAGACAGACGGCGGATAGCGACTTTGTTATATACTATATAGTGATCATTAATTTCACACCTATATGTTTATAGGAGTAAGTAGAAGTGAAAAGTTATAGTGAATTTTCAGTTATCATATTCTGTAATCAAAATTAATATAACATGACATCACGCCTTTCTTCTCCGAAGGGGCAGGCAGAGGTGCACATTACGGCACTCAATGCCACTGTACCATGTAACACCCACTTTTCACTATTTTGTAATAAAGGGTGAGTCTATTGCCATATACCGGACACAGTTCCAGAGTCCGTGCTACCACTGAGAATTTTTTAAAAACCCAGTAATACTTTGCCCAACCCGGGAATCGAACCCGAGACTCCTTGCCCGGCCGTCGCAATTGCGACCACTCGGCCAATGAGTCGCGCGGGCAACAGCTAATTGAGAATATAACTATGTATCTATTTGTATTCAACAAGTCAAAATTTTAAAGTTTATAAAAACTAAAACAGAAAGGACACACACGCATGCACAAAATATCAAATTTCACCACCCTGTCACCACATGCTGAAAAATTCGCGTTTTCATACAAAAACATGTGTTAACTTGTTAATCACCTTTCTTGGAATCGAACCGAGAGTATTTCGAAACACTGCCGCCTGATTTATGTTTCCTACAGTGACATGGCTTTCAGATTTCGACTATTAATAATTATTTAGACAGGTTTATTATTTAATTAATTAATAATATGACAGTATTGTAATAATGAATTATTGTTGATTGTATAGATTGTTATTAAAATTTGTTATTAATGATTGCCTCGGGATTATTTTTGAGGTGTTGTACTAAGTGAACCTCCTTCTACTGAACCCTAACATTTATTTATTTATTTAAATAGGTATACCCACAGTTTCTATGAGGTACATAGTATAGTGGTAGTAGATCTTTGAATGAAGAGGTGTAAATGAATGGGTGCAGCTGGGAACAACCCAAAGTTACTTGGTGACTATTTTTTAATGTTTGTATCTATGTGTGTTGTTTCAATTTAACTTTAATTTTACAATTGAAAAGCTCCACTAATCTAAATGAGTTTAAGAGAAAATTAAAGACATTGTTATTGAGGAAATGTTATTACAGCATTGAGGAATTTCTGAAAGATAAACATAGTTGATACTAAAATTGAGATTATACTAGTGACTTATTTTTATATTAAGTATTCCAATCTGACACATTTAAATTATTTGTTGACATGTAATTAAATTACTCGTATGTTGTTTTGAAATTATTAGTAAGTTAAATGAAGTTTTTATTTATGTATGTATTTAATTTATGTATGATTGTATTTTATTTTAATTGAATTGTATTGCTTTTACCTGAGTTTCTTGATTTCTATGTGATTATTTTTAATTTTGGTTCAAAACCGTATTCGACACAAATGTAAATTTGTTTATGAATAAATAAATAATGAGAACGTTCACAATAATTGGTGTACCTTTGATAAGATTTATTGAATCTCTCACTTATGTTGTAAAATATAGAGATTTATATAATTTAGTTAATTTAACTATCGAAAAGGAAATGTCTTGTTTTAAGTCCTATTATGAACTCTGTAATATACAGGAATAAGATACTGTCAATTTCTAGCCATTGGTTTTATAAACAATTTTTTTATGAATTTCCTTTCTAAATAATAAGAATTTAACAAAACATTTCTCACTATAACCGTGCCATCATCAACAGCCTATACATGCTCACTGCTGAAAAAAAGCCTCTTCTCACACGGAGAAGGTTTGAGCATTAATCACCATGCTTGCTCAATGTGGTGTGGCGATTTCAAACTTATAATAATTAGAAATTATAAGCGCAGGTTTCCTCACGATGTTTTCCTTCACCGTTTGTCAGTGGTGTCTAGATAATCTTAGAAACTACATGTTATTCGGAAAAAGTCGCATTGGTACTTGCCGTTGGCAGGTTTCGATTCCGCACCCTCGTGCATGAGAAGCGGGCGTCTTAAACCTCCGGGCCACAATGACATTTTATAACTTAATTTAGTGAGTTTACTGAGAAAAGCTCTACTAGTTTCGAACCACAGATGGGTTCTACTATCTATATCTGTGGTTCTTCCTCATGCATGAGCAGCGTATGCGGTCGCGGCGATGTCGAGAGCTTTTCTCAGTATACTCACGTGAGTAACCCGCGATTTTTAGTTAATTTAGTATGTCCCACGATAGTTATTATAAAAACATTTTATTACCGTTTACACAATCAATAGTACTACAATCCAGTCTTCAAAATCATCAATCAATAATTATACTGATCAAAGGCTGACTATCGAAATTATTAGTTGACCATTATATGCTTTGACGTCACAGTTCTACAGTACCTACGATCTCTTCATATTACTGACCTCTCCTTATAAAGGTCGTTGACCACAATTCGATTCACACGGATAATTAACTTAAATAAATTATCAAAATAAATGAAACCAGATACTTGTGAAGGCGTTAATTCTACGTTATAAAATATAATTTATGACTTATTTATATACACTTATATGTTATTTCAAAAGAAACGTACAAAAGAGAATAAAAAAAACAAACGAGGCAAAGTAATGAATTTAAATTTAGATTTTTGAATAATCGTATTGACATTTTTAATTAGAACTTTTGCAACACCCCGTACAAAAAGACCACCAATTTAAGGTTCCAAACCCTATCAAACGATATTCAACCCTAATCACACCAAAACACTTCAATTATTCTTCATAACTGCCAATCAAGCATAATGAATACATTTTAGCCAATCAGCTTCGCCAATTACTTAGACATAAAGTATTAGACAAAAGCGACGAGTAATTATTCTTATCAAGACGTGATTAAAAAGTCTGTTGAGTATTTTGGTAACAATAATATTCCTGGCGTAGGTGGTGGGGTGGTGGTTTAAGTCATTAGAGTAAGCGGTAGCAGGAGCGAGAAGCGGTAGCGGTTTAAAGTGTGTGTTGGTGTATTTTTTTATGGAATAGGGGGTAAGTGAGCGAACAAATCATTGGATGTTCTGCCCATGGTTCGTAACACTCATAACACCAGAATATCAACGTTTTGGCTTCTTTTTTTAATTTCAAGGCCACCTATCTCTTGACTTCTTCTAAGTTGAAAGGTAATGATAAATATTAATTATGAATTTAATTTTGCATCAACTTTTAGATAATATTTTTCAACATAATATCACGCCTTTTATCCCCGAAGGGGTAGGCAGAGGTGCACACAGATAGTAACACCCATTTTTCACTATTTATGTTATGAGTCCCATGTAATAGGAGCCTATTGCCATATACCGGGCACATTTCCAGACTCCGTGCTACTATTGAGATTTTTTTTAAAAACCCAGTAATACTTTGCCCGACCCGGAAATCGAAACCACCACCGACCACTCGGCCAACGAGACAGGCAATATTTTTCAAAGAATAAAATTACCAAGTTAGAATATTACTTTTTAAGTAACTATAAGTGATCAATGATGTATATTAACCAAACATACAATAAATAAACTCCGACTGTAGTGTCAATAATAAAACTAAGATAAATACACCAGATTAAAATACAAGAAACATATCACATTGATACCTTTAAACTCCCTAAACTATACAAAAAAGACAAAAGTAACACTGTCAAAATTTTGTACTAAAGATAAATTCGTTGGCTGATAAATTAAGTAATTTACGATCAGTCGATAATCTCTTATCACTTAGGGTGGCGCCTGTGCAGGCGGGCGGAACTCGTTCCGAGATGTCTCAATCTCGATAGAGACCGGATCAATCGAGACCGACCCACGGCTTTTTTCATCGATCATCGATAGGACTGGTTTTCAAACGAGAAAAAATTATAGAGGTACGACCAGTCGATACATTTTGGTTACTTCGGGATAACTCTGATGAAATTGATAGATGGAAGTTGGAACAGTGGTAGGAATGTTTTTTTTTTAATAATGATGATGATTTTGGTAGAGAAATGGACTTGTACCGTTAGAGAGGAAAGAGAAATTATGCTAGAATAAAGAGGAGAAAGGAGATTTTATTTAGGAATTTCGTAGGATTACTAACAACAGACTAATGACAACTTGTGTTACATTTACATCGCCATTATGAGACCCCAATAACTTCCATATTAAATAACTATATTTACAAAATTTGTACGCCGCTTCTTACTACTTATATGCATAATTAATATACATACGATACACATATCAAAATATTTTTTTAACAATATTTGTCCGTCTGTCTGTTTGTACTGGCTAATCGCTGGAATAGCTGGACCAATTTTGCAAAACTTTTATTGGCAGGTTGTACTAATGAGTAACAGTCTATTTTTATTTTATTTTTTTATTCTACATGTAATTAATACAGGGTTTTTATCCATGAGGATACGCCAACCCCATCGTACCTAATAGTACCTACAACCATTATATAAATAAAATAAACAAAACCTTAAAATTAAACATGAAAGTTCCTAATTAACTTAGTCAACGAAATACATCAACTGACACAATCGTTTTGCTAATTCAGAATTTGGCTGAGCTAAAATAGATTGTATCAACCCTACCTCTTGTATATTTAGCTGGAATTTATTGACCAGATCGTTCCGTTGACTTTGATTCCTGACGCAATCCATCAGTAGATGTTGAACGTCTTCTATAACATTGCACGTCGTACAATTGGGTGAGGCTATTTTTTCATTAGAAACCCAAATTTCGCTGATGGATAGTGTCCGGAACGTAATCGTAACAATAACTTAATATAATTTCTGCCTACCTTACTATTCTCAAACCAGGGAATCTGAGGAAGGTTACCTTGAATGGTCTTGTACCATATGCCTTTTTCTTTTGATGTCACTGTAAAATGATTTTGCCAAACATTATTTTTATTTTGGGAAATTGAACATAAAGTAAGATATGTTCTAAAATTCAAATATCCTAAGCGGATGAAGTCGCGGGCAACAGCTAGTGTACTTACCTACAATAAAAATCGTAATAAACAAAATCACAATAATTTCACGCCACTCAATATTAATAAAGATATTACAGAACAACGCTTTAATCGAGATATTTCGCCAGTTCACAAACTCGTAATAAAGACTTATGACCATATAATTACGAACATGAGGTCAACACGTTTAAAAATTAATATGAACATATTAAATGCTGTGAAAAATATTATAGTGAGGTGAAGGTTTTGTGGCGAACATGAGGATGCATAATCAGTTTGTAACTGTCCCACTGCCTTTTTGATACGAAGAAGGTGACCAATTGCTTTCCGCATGGAATACTTCTATTATCTTTGAGATTCTTTTGAGAGTTTGTCTTCTCCCATTCAGGATAAGGCAAGAGGGAGTGTCAAACCTGATGAGAGCCGGCACCCCGGTATCTTCTTACGCTTTATACGCAGCCCCGGTTGAGTGCATTTCTAGTACCTAAGTTATACAAAGTATATTCTTTTTCAAATGTCCTTCTTGTTGACATCACTCAATACAAAATGATTCCTTTCAGAAAACGAATGCCTCGGCACCTCAATGCTCAGCTCAGATTGACAAAATATGAAAAACCGATTAGTATAGATATTTTCCCTGTTAATATAGGTAGATAATTGACATACCAATTCTGAGAAATAATACTTCACTAGGTAACATAATTATTTGGCATGAAAAACTCAAATAATCAAACTGTATTTCAGATTCATTTATAACGATTGCTTATAAAGTGATGATAATTCTGCATAATTTAAACGATTTATCGAAGCCTCGTAGTGAAGGGATTATCGCTATTAACTGACTAAGTTATTTATTGAAATATTGGCGATAGGTTTACACCCAGCAGGTATCAGGGAGTATGCATCGTCAATCATTTAGTCAAGAACAAGGCTTGAACAGTTGGAGACGGCATATGTGGGTAAGATTAATATTATAAATTCGGTTGGGTTCTGTATTTATTAATAAAGTTTCAAATACATTTTATTAGAATTAGTGTTTTTAAAGCATTGTGAGTTTTTGTCACATGGCCGAAATCCTAATTTTTAAGGGGGGAAAATCATCGAATGACTGCTCTCGCCTGGATGACGTGGGGAGCGTCAGACTCTTACTGACTAAAAACCACCCTGTTCCTTTTCCTGAGCCTTTGAGCCGGAGCTCGAAGGAACATTGAAGAAGGTTAGGTTCTTAGGTTCGTTAGGTTCTTCTATGTTTATTTGTTACTCCGTTACGTCAAAATGGCTGAAGGGATCAAAATGAAATCTGGATAGATTATGGCTTGTAATATAGTAGAGGCTTCTAATGTAAAAAACATGAGCCTCTAGCATGGCCTGTAACTAGTCGAGTTCCTGGTCAAAGAGTTACGCGAGTAAGCCGAAAACAAAATAATTGATTTAGTAGAATAGATAACATTCAATTGCAATATATTTTTTATAATATTTCATTTATGATATGAACTCTACCTCTACAGTAACCACTAGTGCAATACTGTCTAATGAATACGTAGCCATTGCAATTTGATTATAAACTATTTACATCTGTAATCAGTCAAGCAACTACTTCGGTAATTACACAGTGGGTGCTAATCAAGACCTGTCATGAAAGA
Organism: Spodoptera picta; assembly: GCA_038387885.1. Classification (NCBI taxonomy): domain Eukaryota; kingdom Metazoa; phylum Arthropoda; class Insecta; order Lepidoptera; family Noctuidae; genus Spodoptera; species Spodoptera picta. The sequence continues at coordinate 409,050 of JAZHFQ010000269.1, forward strand.
ATAGTATTTATTTTGATTCTAGACCGTAATGACTAGGATTCAATTCATGGCTTGCGCAGAGTATTATTAATTAACCAAATATTACCTCATGACATGAAAATGATGAGGATTTATTTAATTGCATTATATAATGCGCTATATAATACGCGAGCGATTCAACTTTTAGGGGGAAGCCTCCCAGTGAGATTAGATTAGATTGAACCTAAGATTTTTAGTAAAAATTGAAGCGCTCGTGTTATCAGTTATCGGGATAATACAAGTGTCCGGCGTTACGGGACTTTCCCCTAATATTTTGAATATTTTTTCGGAAAATTACCAAATATTACTAGTTTAGAAATAATATGGTTAAAAAATTATGATTGATGAAAAGAGAAGAATACATTGAAGAAGAAGAAAGGATTTCTTAAAGAGTGGTATCAGAAGAACACCTGAATATTTCAAACAACGATTTCCAAGCTATCTGGCAGACTTCAGACTGTCAGTCGTCCAGCTTCCAGCAGTAAAACGTCATGGAACAAAAGACCAAAATATATCATTTATTCAGCTTAATACTTTTACAAAATACCAAAGGTCATTTGAAGGTTTGTCTACCAGTAGGACGGAACCCTAAAAGCAATGATAAATGGAGTTTAAAATGGTAATTTATATTTGTGATGTTCTTCAAATTATATCTTTATCAATAATATTGTCGCTCTGTACTTCTCGACGGTTATCGGCAAATGCCTTTTGAAGCAAACAAGGATATTAATTGGAATACTAAAGTCAGAAATATATTTAACTAGCGACCCGCTCCGGCTTCGCACGGGTACAATATGCATGTATTATAAATCACTCTATTTATTTTTAAAAACGCATCAAAATGCGTTGCGTAGTTTTAAGGATCTAAGCATACATAGGGACAGACAAACGGCGGATAGCGACTTTGTTTTATACTATGTAGTGATTCTTTGGACTTATCACTTTGTCTGTTGGAATACTTTCAAAGGTATCTCGGTTTAATAGTGGATGAAAACGCGCTAATGATGATGATGATGATGAAGATATGATATCAGTAATAATGTACTTAGAAAATCATATCGTAATTGGACCTCCGATAACCTCACTCACACGACGAAACACAACGCAAGCTGTTGTTGTTTCACTTCAGTTTTCTGTGAGGCCGTGGTATCACTCCGGTCGAGCCGGCCCATTCGTGCCGAAGCACGGCTCCTTCACACTTATTACTCTCTACTCCACATTTTCCTTATGGAAACGTTGGCACATACTAAAATTATCTCCTGAGTTCAGCTATGCTGCATACAAACACAGTACATAATTTTGTGTATCACACAAACATTCTGGGAATGGAACCCACAGCATTTTGTGAAGACGGTCTCCGATCAAAGTATTGAATTTGACTACCCAGCTGTTAAAATTCCTTTAACAGATATTTTATTCAAATTCTATAATAACTTCAACTTCAAAGACCACGAAATTCTAAATTCCTAGAATTTATACCTACTTTTATAGGCGGTATTGATGTAAATATTATCTTCATTTCGATCGGTTGAAACATTGTTGTTTAATGTTGTAGATTTTAAGATACAGATGGTCGATTCTAGCAAAGGGTCTTCTTGTTAAGAGCCTGGAATTATACTGAATGTATAATAAAAGACTCTAACACCGTCCTCCTATCATAATTGGAGAAAAGTAAGTGTTACTTACGATACTTAAATGCCTCTTCTGACTAAGGAAAGGATGCTTACAGAAAGGCATATCGAACATCACAGATTTGTTTTTATTTCTAAAGAAATGAGTGACTGGTATTCCCCCTTCACTAAAAGCCTTAAAAGCTTAACTTGCCCCGATATTAGTCAAAGTCGATAAGACACTCCTTAGCACACAAGAAAAGGCTGAAGTCATACATAAGTAAGTCAAAAATGAATTCAAAAAAATCTAACTTAACAAAAAAAAAAATAATCAAAACTCATTCAATTAAGGGATCCGAGACCAAAATTAAGCCTTCTTCGTTTAAAATGCATTAATCCGGTCACTTGTCATGCGCGGGCGCACTCGTGCCGTCCCACTCTAAAACCCGTTCCGGTTCGCCCATCGTCTTCTCGTTGACAAAGATTAAGGTTCGGGACACCGTATTTGACAAAGGCAATTAAAAAAACAAGATTGAACGTGTCAACTTTGTTCATGACATTTCGTAAATTGGAATCCGCTGCAAAAATTTATTAAATGAATAAAAAACGCGATCAATCTCCCTCCAGGTCGATTAAGGCCCTCTCAACTTCGTTCTCCATTACACCTGCTCCAAATCACTTCCTCACTGAGACATCCTTGTTGTATCTACAAATGTCTAGCTCTGATTATATTTATTTCTTTGACATTACCCATACATCCGTGTCTCTTACACAATCGAAGCTCTGATTCTTTTTTGTTTTACATTTTCGTAGTAACATGAACTCTCAATCTCTCGCTCACAGTTTTTACGCTCAGTTAAACCAGAGTTGGACCTTAATTTACGATTATCGAACGATGAAGACATACACACGTATCGATTTAACCGCTACACTTATAGTAATCATATTTTTTTCGATAACAGCGACATTTATGACATTCGCTTTTATTACATTTTCATAATCTCGATACGTTTTTACGATATCGAAACATTTGCGAATCCAACTTCCAAGAATTAAATGCTTACTCATTTTATTATTGTCATTAATTTTTATATTTATGTTTCTTATATAAGATTGTCCGAATGTAATATCAACCTGATGGTGATTGGCAGCTGTACCATTAGCAGCTTTATTAAAATGTTTCATAAAATTCCTCGCGGCAAAAACACGGGACAAGTAAATGTGGTGATTAACATTTTGGACAGAAAAAACTGCTGAATAATGAAGGGTATCGGTGTGAACAACTTTATTAAAAAGGCAAACACGAGAAGCTAATAGCTCGTCTGTCTCGTTACCCTTGAGTGATCCCTATACAGATTTTATTACAGCACTATAACACCAAATCTTTCCATTGCGATTTCAAACATTTCATAAATACCACGCTGGTCAACATTATCCGTACAACAAGAATGAAAAGGATACAAATTGAGTGAAAAACTGTCCCAATGAACCTTTAAATTGTTCTCTATATATGTCTCTGGAACACGATCTTCGTTTACATCATCATTCGTCGACTTATCTGATGAACGCACATTGTTCGACTGTGCATCTTGTGCATTTACTATCAAGATATATTTTACCTTGTTTACATGGGGCACGTAGTTTCTTATAGCGTCATTGTATTCAACTAAAAGTAGTGTAGCAGAACTACTTATTTCTGAAACTACAACTCTGTTACTGCAACTGTAAAGCTTTTTGTCGCCTGTATCTTGATGTCTGAGGTCTGTTGGACCATCTTCAGTGTTGTTTGTTTGTGTTAAAGTTGGTTTTCGAATGATTTTCCTCGGCTGAATGAGCGGTTATTTGTTTTAAGGGGGCTTTATCGCGGCACGTAGGTTCAATTTGAATAAAAATACAATTTATATGTGTCGGAGAGTTCGGTAAGGCGGTGTAGGGTTACGGAGCCGGTCGGACGACTCGGCTCCCAATTTGCTGGTGCATTTCTGAGTAAGTTATTAAGTTTCGGCTTGTCACTTCGGTTGCAAAATTTTGCAGTCCACTGATGACGGTACGTTGGTATTTTGTTTTAATAAAGGCAATCGAGTGCAGCTAGGTCTTTTTAGTAGTTTTTGTGTGGGAATGATTGATGATGTCGTTGTTTATTAATATAATTTGCCTAGACATTAATAGCTTATTTCGCAAGTGATTATTCCGCCGGTTGAGGTCAGGCATATTTGCATAAACACTTTCGTATTAATAAACAAACTTATTAATCACATCTTGCCTATTTGTGTTTTAATCATTTGTTATCGTTCTATCGAGACAGTTTAAGTAACAATTAGGGTGTATAATTCCCATTCATTTTGGAATGAACCCATTTATATTCCAGTTATAATTTATTAGGTTTCTTCATAACTTTACTAGATAAAGTTTATGTCGTATATTATTTTACATTTTAATTATGCTTGTGCATTGTAGAGGTGCAATATCTCAAAAGCACTTGCATATGGGGCATGAATGTTGTTGATCATATTCGTAGTCACGTCTTGTAGTGACTTTAAAGTTTTGATTTTGCCAATATGCATTATGTAGTCAGTTTTGTAATCCCGTGGTGAACCGAAGGTATAAGACGCCCGCTTCTCATGCAGGAGGGTTTGAAACCTACCAACGGCAAGTACCAATGCGACTTTTTAAAGTTATATGTACTGTCTAACATTGAATTGAGAATATCTGGACTTATAATTTCTAATTATAAGTTTGAAATCGCCAACCCGCATTGAGCAAGTGTGTTGATTAATGCTTTAATCTCCGTTTAATTAATTTGTCTTTGGTCAGCAGTAGCCACTTATAGGTTGTTCATGTTGAAGTTTCGTGTTACAAAGATTCTCATATAAAATATGTCTTCGATGGAAGAGGAGGTCTGCAGAGTAAATGATCAAGGTCCTATCGTAGGCCAGGAGGATTTAACTTTGTATTGCTTAATAGTTAATGTTTTAGGGTTTCTAATGGTGATTATTTAACTTTTTTTGTGCCTAATAATGATTTTTATGCTTTTGAAATTGCTATTTGTTGGAGACTGAATTGTATTTTTCATGAAGTAAATAACTAATTCTTCGTTACATAGATCTTGGAAAAGAAGTATAGAAAATATTTATATCAATACAGTTTATATATATATATATATATACTTTTCCTGACTCGAAAATTGTTTTTTAAAGCACTATAACAATTCTATGCCATAACTAAAAACTGTTTTTTGTTAAAGCTGAATAAATCCAATATCTCTTTGCCTGACCCTGATCGACGAGGTATTTTAATGACATCTTGACAGTCCTGTCACTTTGCAAGCTACCTATAACAAAACGGTGCTAGACTTGCAGTGAAGGTCACATGTCCAATGGGTCTGTGGAACTGGGTCCGTCCGGTGCAGTAGACGAAACCTGAGCCTTTTGATACGCCGCGTTTCCAGCTAACCTGTCTGGATGGCGTTATGCATCAAGTGAGCTGTCGTGATTGTTTTGATTTTATTTTTGTAGAATTTTAGTTTTGTTATATTTTTCCTTTTAAACTGTCAAACACCACGCGGTCACCGGTGACCGCAACCTATTGTTCTATAATTGTGTCTACAAAACCGGTATTCGACGAGTTAAATTAGATTATAATACTTGGAAGTAGGTTTTCGATTAGGATTTGTGATTTATTACCTCTAAAATTGAAATCGAAAATAGTACCTATTTATTTTTGAATTTTTTGTAGGTTTTATTTGTCGGGTATACGTTAAATATAGAGAGTAAACGTCTTTAACGATATAAACAATTTCACATGAAGTGGAAAATGGTTCTTGTTACGCTTTACAATGTAAATTATTTTGTCTTTATTTATTTGTCAAAGATTTTAACTACAAGTATCAATTAAAATACAAAAAATAGGTCACACAGACGAATTCTTAAATACTAAAAATGCTTTTAGACTAAAAAATGTTGTTGACAATAAAGTCATTAGAGGCTTGCTATTCGATTCCCGCATAAAATTAAAGGACTAAGGGATTCTTGCATTAATTAATTTGAACTGGAGTACATACGACATGTATATAAAGATACACCATTCTGTCAAAATGTGTTTATCGATATTCTACTCTATTTACTTTGATTACAAAGTTGAAAATTCTTTGAAGAAATTGAACAGATGAGTATAGGTTAAAATGCTGTTGTCTGTATTTTCTGGTCACATGTTTTTTATCGCCAGTAAGTAAGAAGACCGCCTACAGTTCCGATCAATGACAAATTAAAGTAAATTGCAAAGTACCTAATTCAAATGCTGTAATAATGAAATTATGCGAAACTTTGTATTATATAACTAGTTAACCATAATTATCAGACATTAGCTATTCTTGTCCTTTAATTTGGTTTTTATTGAGTAATTTATATATTTAAATGCCGATTAACACTAAAGGGGGTAAAGTTAATAATACTTCTTGATTACTGCAAACATCAGCCTTTATGACTGATTACATCTCGGTTTATTAAAATTTTGCGCTAATTCTGCATTTTAATCTATTCCTACACATCACAATTATGAATATTAAGAGACATAAATGTAATAATAATAAAAATCCTCCAAAAACATTACGTATTACGACTACCGCATAAAACCATCCCAAAAAGATTTACAATAAAAAATGGCCGTTAATTGAGCGTTATCTAAAGATGCGTTTACTTCATGTAAGTCGACCCAAGCTGCTTAAGAAAACAGACACCATTCGCGATTTTTTTTTATCATAAACAGTTTCGGTTCCACTCTAAAATGACGCCGCAGCAACGGGTTAAGTTTCAAACGTGTTGTAATCACGCGGCCCAAAAGACCGCCAGCTGACAGAGGGTTTTGACGACTTTATGAGGCATTAAATTCTTTTTTAATCAATTTTGGACCGAAGGACCAAATGTTTGAAAGTGCTGAACGCTCAACGAATGCTTTTTTAAACTGCGTCGCGATTCGAATGCTAATCGCCTGATAATATTCTGGTCAGTAATGCTTTCAACTGATGAGGTTTTAATTGAAAAAAAGCTGGAGAAATTCGCTTTAAACTTCAGACTTGAGTTGACTCAGTAATCAGATTGTCACGGTATTATTTGACGGCACGGCATAAATACCTCTACAAATTGTGGAGCAACTGTTTGCTTAGAAGTTAAACAGATGAAGCAATTGAAAAGGTGATCATCAACAGCCTATAAAGGCCCACTGCTTTAATCACCACGCTTGCTCAATGCGGGTTGGCGGCGATTACAGACTTACAGTTAGAAATTATAAGCCCAGGTTTCCTCACTATGTTTTCCTTCACTGTTTGTCAGTAGTGTCTAGATAATATTAGAAAGTATATATAACTCGGAAAAAGTGACATTGGTACTTGCCGCTGGTAGGTTTCGAAGCCGCACCCTTATGCATGAGAAGCGGGCCTCTTAAACCTCCGGGCCACCACGACACGTTTACATTGGAAAGGTAAACTAATTGAAAATAAATATTTTTGAACTGATCAAAATGAAATTCAAACAAGTTTATATAACATCACGCCTTTTATCCCCGAAGGGGTAGGCAGAGGTGCACATTATTCACTATTTATGTTATAAGTCCCATGTAATAGGGGGTGAGCCTATTGCCATATACCGGGCACAATTCCCGACTCCGTGCTACTACTGAAATTTTTTTTAAAACCCAGTAATACTTTGCTCGACCCGGGAATCGAACCCGAGACCCCTTGCCGGCAGTCACACTTGCGACCACTCGGCCAACGAGGCAGTCAAGTCGGCAAACAAGTTTAACCTTTGTAATATCAAAATAGGTACAAATAATCGGACTACGGACCACAAAACTCGCTCAATAAACGAGCAATATGAGAGAGAATTCAGGAAAGTTTGAAAATAAAAGGTACGTAGGAGGAATCTAAATATGTCCACGTCGAATCGCTAATGTACGGTGTAAAGCTCAGGGTAGACTGCAGGGTATAACCAAATGTCTGGCCCAAGAAAGTGGAGAGGAGCGGGTTCGGAGCACAACAGGAAAATGGTGAGAAAAATAAAGTACCTGCAAGTACAGCAAATGTATGTGAAGATGAATCACAAGAGTATCTAGATCAAGACTATCAGGAACTAGATCAACAATATGAAATTCTATGAATAAAAATGTTTCTTGATGGTACTATCATTTTGCGCTAATGTGCATGGACACAAATGGATTTCAAAATATTCTAACTTGGGTAAAATGGAATCTGGGCCTTGGGTCGATTACGGAATTCTTTCAACCACCATAATACTCACTAATTCTTAAATAACAATATTTAATTTTATCGTTATAGCATGGACAACGAACTTGAATTCTTTACAATAAAACTTTTTGTTTAACGTTGCCCCACACTAGGATTTTCTCCTGTATCGTGGATACGTTTACAAATATACAAGTTCACATACATATGACACCCAGACCCGGAAAATTAAACTGTGGATCACACAAAGAGTTGTTCCGTGCGGGAATCGAACCCGCCGACACGTTGCGCGGCAGTCATTTGCCCAAACACTACGCCAACTGCAACTACAACATACAACTAAAACCAAAGTCCTTATAACTTAACCCTTGAACCTAAAACATCAACAAATTCAATCCATCTGCTACGGCTACGGCGTACACAGAATAATAGACTCGTCTCTTATATTTGTTATTTCAAATCCCATCTTAAAACGGCGTTTATATTGATTAGGAATGCCCATAAAACCTCAATGGGGGAACCGTCCCATGACATTGAATTACTTATAATTATATTAGACTAATCGTATTGTTGAAAATAGCGTTGAAAATCGTAATGACATTATTTTATATTACCAATCAATTCGGATGGTTTGGTCTTAATAAGCGTTTCTGACGCCATGTTCGTCGAATTAGATTTTTTTCTAGACATTAACAGTAATTTATAATCAAGGGATGGGACGATTTTTTGTAAAATTACTCTGCTTTTGTTGCCTAATACTAGTTATGTCGGAAAGGGAACCAATCGGGACTTAATGATTAAATCGAAGACATATTTTGGAATCGATTAATTCAGTCAATAACAGCCGATGGACCCAGATGTTCTATAAGAATAGTCATGACGATGAGAGCGAGCGATTCAAGGAAGGCTTACAATAATATACTAGTCTATTATGCCCTGCATCTCCTAAGGCACATATCAGACAATCTTTTCACCGTGTGTTATTCCGTATATAGTCGCTCACGTAATCTGAAACGTCTTAATTGCGAGGTCGGAACCAACCCTTCGTTACTCAAATGCATGCCAATTTTAACCCGTGACAAACCACGGTCGGTCCTTAATAGCCACTTTTTCGTATCTGTCATCTAAGCACTGCCAGACCATTTTGAACTTAAAAATTGTTGAATAAAAGTTACTTTTTGTTTGGTTTACGAATTGTAACAGTCGTGAGTTCAATGTCTAATTAACACCTCGGGTTGGAGATAAATTGTGGCGATAGTGTTCTGCCGTGGCGTTGCGCATTGCTTTCAGTGAGATATGCAATGTACGCCGTACTTATTGAGTATCGAAAGTAGGGAAATTTTATCCGGTGGGCTTTTGGTTCTAGAATCAGTTTTTAAGATTAGTTTTTAGAGTGAATTAGATTGTTAAAAACAAAGTCACACTAAAACTTTATGTGCAAAAAAGAGCAAAGAGAGAGTTGTCTTTAAAATAACTACCAGTCTTTTAAGAAAGCATGATTTATCAAAATCTTTAAAGCAGTTTCCTCGATGGCCACGTTGTCGCAATTGCGACTGCCGGGCAAGGGGTCTCGGGTTCGATTCAAAGCAACGGGCAAAGTATTACTGGGTTTTTAAAAAAAATCTAAGTAGTAGCACGAAGTCTGAAAATATACCTAGTATATAGCAATGGGCTCACCCCCTATTACATTGGACATAAATAGTGAAAAGTGGGTGTTACTTCTGTGTACACCTCTGTCTACCCCTTCGTGGATAAAAGGCGTGATGTTATGTTTAAAGATAGCCGATTTTTATTTTTGAAGACAATCGATGTATTTGACTTCGTTACCAGACGAGTACGTGTACACGTACTCGTCTGGTTTAGTAAGCTCATATCAAAATAATTCTTTCCAAAACTCTATTGTTAATTGACAATTATTAAAGTTGAACATTTACCGCTCTCATGTCTGGCAACTCCACCTGTACGTCGAATAACAAGCCAATCAAAACGCAACCATTAGACGAAACAACGATTTCCTATGAATATAAAATACTTTCATAAAATAGCAATCGTTGCTTCGATTGCAGTTGTAACGGATGCAACTACAACACACGGCGATGTCAGTGTCTGGCAATGCATGTAATCTGCTATAACTGGCTAGTGTTGCAGATTTATCATTACGGGTGTAGTGTAACGTTACTGAGTTCACACGTCTGAGGGTTGATGCTGTCTATATAATAATAATAATAAAGCCCTTTATTCTGATTTTTTTTTACAGTATATCTCTTAATTCAGTCTGCCTTTTGGCAAAGGCTTCCTCTAGCTGTCTCCATTGAATTCTATCGTGGGCTACTCTTCTCCAGTTGGATCCCGCTGTTAGCCTTAGTTCGTCCTCCCATCTTTTTAACTGCTTTCCTCTGCTGCGTTTACCGTCTCTTGGATACCAATCAGTTACTATCTGATGCTGTCTATAAGTTGACTTAATTTTTTTTATATTTGATGGGCCGACGTTTGACCACTATCTCGCCTAGTGGTAAGCAATGACGCGGTCCACGATGGAGCACGTTGTCCCATAAGCACCCAAGTTATACCCTTCAGGAAATACAGACTATGGCAAAGAATTCCACTCCTTACCAGTACGCACAAGGAAGCTTGATGCGAAGCGCTTGGAGTGGGTGGGACGGGACATCTATCATGAATCGGTGACGCTCGCCGATGGTCTTGTGGTACAATGATGGAAAGGACTACGGGGAATCCAGTTGTGCTATTCCCCCGTACACTCACCGAAATGTATGTTTGGAAAGCAACTGTATTGGCTGCGATTTTTGAATGATATTTTGACCAGACACAATGTTTTTGAGTCTGATCAATATCAAACTCAATAAATCAATACTCATAATACTAATATTTTAACAGTAAGTTCACCTGTATATATTATTTGGTTTGATAACTTATTTGTATATCATGATACCCAATTTTGCTGTAAGTGCCTGCGGTCAGGAATATTATTTCGCTCTATCAATTAAATGCCCTTTACTTCTGCATATCTTTCAGTCAATTTTTGTGTACTATATTGATAAAATTAGTACATTTTCCAAAATAATGAAGGCATGTTCCTATCTATTATTTAATTCTTAAAGTAATTTTTTTAAAAATGCAACAGGTGCCAACCCTACTCTGTGCATCGCGGTTGATATCGTGTCTCAAGTTTAATTGCGACTTATCGGATTGTTTTTCATTGTCCTGCTTATGGCGGTTTATAGGTTCGATGCCGGTGCGGGTATTTTTATTTCCATGGCACCGCGTCGCAAGGGTTCTGCGTAAGTACTTACAATACAAAAACCGATGTTTAAGGAAAAACAATGGATACCGCATCTTTTGTTAAAAATAAAAGAATTAATTATGAAATAATGAAAAATCGTTGTAGTTGTTGTACAAAATTGTGTTTTTTTCCAATATTATGAAAAGCGTTGCAGTCATTGAACAAAATTGGACTTTTTAAAGAAGTCCAATTTATGTTTCTTAGTCTGGCTCGACGAATAACAAAGATTTTAATTATACAAATTACTACGTTGGAAAATCGATTTGAATATAAATTCCGACTGCTGATCAGTCACGAACTTTGTTTTCGTTGAAATTTAAATCGAATGTCATCTCTTAATCAGTCGAAGTCATCTTTAAAAGATACACTAATCAGATCATTTGGAATCAAGAAAAGTTATCAAAATTCATGACTGTGTCGATGTAGAAACAAGTGATTGACTGTATAAGTTAGAAATAAATACGTTTATTTGACATAGTTAATCATTTTCATACCATTTGCATATGATTTTACGCAAAAAGTCTTAAGGAATCCTTCAGGGTTGCAGTTCTTTAGGATAAAAATTATATATATATATATGCTTATATCAAGAATTAATATGGCTTAAATATATATGGCTTAAATCAAGAAATTCTAGAAAAAATGCATTAATTTAGACAATACTACATAGACTCCATGGATGAAAATGCTGATAAAGACTTACCTCTTAACGTATTTGCTCCATACAACGGATGATCATAAGGTACTGGGCGATACGCTGGATGGAGGGCAGCAAGATAGCTTAGTTCACTTGTTGCACCAGCTGCCGCCGCTGCCGCTGCTGCCAGCCTGTTGAAAAGAAAAAACACATAAGAAAAAAAATTATAAAACCAAAAATGTTACGTAAATGACCTTAAATGAATATTACAAAATTTTAAGCTTCTTCGCTTAAATGTTCCAAGTAACGTTAACATTTTAAGGCCCCTCAAATCACAACCATAATTTCATCATGTAATTGCTAAATAAAATTTTCTCATAAGCTCATCTTATCAAAATGTCGACCTGATTCAAATGCCTGCCCCAAACTGACTTGTGTCAAGTTTTTCAACGAAATAACATTCCTTAATAAGACGAGAGGAATATTAAAAGATTATTTTCTCCGACACTGGGTGTCTTTTAATTACAGAATCTCGTTTGCCAATGACAATATTTGAATGCTTTGCCAAAAAGGTTGAACACAATGACACATTTGAAACTTTTTTCACGATCCCTATTCAAGTATTCGGAGTATCGTCGGGGACATCTCGGTGCGAATCCAAGGCCTGACAGTGGGGTTCCGCAAGCAATAAAAAGAGGACGAGCGCTCGCAATCCACCGGCATCCGTGACGTAATATGTCTGGAAGGTTTTCGACAAAAAACCCTATACAAACAAATGGATACTATAGCGCATCACACGTGAACATTTCGCAAGTTGTAGTGACCAAACAATTAAGGCCGTGTCTATTAACTTGTACACAAACAAAAGTTTAGTATTAAATACTTAAAGCTACGGTATCCATTGAAATTAAACAATAGCTAACTCCTGACTCGCAATAAGTAATGCATAAATTCTGTACAAGGCATTGAACATGGAATTTGTCGACTGCTTAATAAAATAGATATTAGCTATGAACAGCAAAACAATGGATAAATCAGATAAACAATGAGAAAACAATCCATTCCCACGTTTACAGCGAAAAACAAAAGTAAAGCGACCACTAAAAGCGCAAAGCTAAACAAAAATAAGAACACAATAGCTCGCGCGCATGCGCAATGCGCCCAGTAATAAAATTATTAAACAAATCAACCTCATAATAATGCGGCCCCAGAAAATTGTCGGGTGGGCTGAGTAGGATAAAGAAATTATCCAACTTACCGGCCACGGACGATTGCGCGCCCCGACCGAACCCGAACAAAGACGTAGCTCGAGAAAACGAAGAAAAAAAAGCTGCCGGCTAACAAAATAAATAAAACAAGTGCAAGAACACTCGCGCGCCTTCGCCCCGCGTGACGTCTTCATGTACTCTGTCCTTTTCGCCCACGCGATCTGTCTGTTCTCATGTGTACGTGTGACAAAGACAGAGATATGCACAGATTGTCCTCTGAATAGGAAGAAAGTTTTGAAACTGTTGCTTGATGTGGAACAAGTTTTACAGATTTCGCGCAGACGGGCTTTTTGATTTGACGTTTTATTTACATTTTTAAAATGATTTTCTTTGCAAGGTCCTTCAAGTCATTAAGGCAACACAGGAGCTGCATCGGCAATGATTTTATAAATTAAATTGTTCATGTAAAATGCATTGTGGTCTTCACCTTATCAGCGATCATTAGCCATTGTTGTAGTGTAACCATTCGAATACTTGACATATTTCTAGAATAAAAACTCTTAATAGACCTCGACGGTAAGTTTTAATGACAGAATGAATAACTTTACGTAATAATCAACGGTTGTCCGTATTAAGTGTTGTTTTTTTTGCTTATTTTCAAGTAATCAGCGCAGCTGAAGTCTGTCAGTTGAGCATTTTAAAAGTGTAATTGCCCCCTCAATGTGAGCGACTCAATCATGACATCATGAATGTTTCATGAAAAACCAGTTGGCAATTACACTCGTTTCTTACGGCGGTGTACTTTTTTACGGTTTATTTAGTTTTTTCGTCGAATAACCAATTAGTGCTTACTGCCTGCTACACAACCCTCGCGTATCTATGGTAAATTGTACCCGTTCTGTAGTGTATGTGTTGTATGGTATTTCCTGAGGTATTTAGTGTGTGCTTCATTAAGGAAAGCATAACTGTATAAATGTATGTCTCGGAAAAAATGTGTTAACGTTGAAAATGTCAATTTTTTTCCGAAATAATTACTTCTGTCTTTTTCATTCAGTTTGCTTTTATACGGATCTATAGATGTTGGTTATATTTGCATACAAAAACTACTGAATTGATTTATATGGAATCCAGAGTTCAGACAGATCTTGACCTGTAGTAACATCCTTATTAATAAATGCCAAAGTGTGTACACTTTTCTTTTTTCACGTCACAGCTCTGTATGGTGGTTCATGATATCTAGTTAAGAGGTTGGAGAGTGATATAGGCTACTATTTCCTTTGAACACATGAGTGATGCCGCAGGCGGAAAATGAGCAAATAAATAATTCTCAAAAAGTATCAAACGGTATAAATGTTTACTGCTCTTTAATAACACACGGTTTGACCTCAAAAACACAATACACATAAGAAGAATTCAAAAACATAAAAATGAATTTCATACAGAAATAACAAGCTGTTTCTTTATGCTGGTTTTCGTCAAATAATATATCACTTTATTACGAATTTCATGAGCAAATAATATTAAGAATTTAAATTTTTAAATACTTAAGTGTCCGAGTGACAGATTTATTAGGGTCCCAAATAAGAATTGGACCAAATAAAGGACCTTAAGCCTCTTTTCGGTACGGCGTTTTCGAATATGGCCGACGAATACACAGCGTCTGTTTTATGATATATTTGCAGCAAATAAATTGAGATTTTGTTGACTTTTCGTATTTTTTAAAAGGGAATAAGAAAGATGGATTTCATAATCAAGCTTTAGACAAGTTTTTGGATGATCTTTTTCGAACACGGACGACGATTTACAAGTTTAGAAAGAAATACTTACATATTAACAAAAGCTTATTACGGGGGAAGGTATTAAAATCCAAACAATTTGATCAAAACAGAATGAACGTAATTGCACATTGTCAAACTTGGAATTCGATTCAATAATGCAATCACACTGAAAACCTTGCCCAGGAAATTTACAAATACGTACAACTCAACTTTCTTCTTAATTTTTTCTTGAATAGAAACTGTCGTATTCCAATAATTCACCGCTAAATAACACCATAGACAAAGTATTGTATTAAATTTTAGACAATAAAGGTTTAAAATGAGTCACTTCTGTGTGGTGTGTCCTTCTTAGAAGGTCTAAAGTGGTCACCGCGGGGTTCCGCGGTAGGAGTTTTGTTTAAACCGTATTTTATTGTCACACTAGTCGACCCAACACCTGCTTTTTTAATTTTGCTATTTAAAACGGTGTTGAATGAAGATATTTATCGATTTTCTAGAATAAGGTTTTGGTATTTATTGAAAAAAAAAACAGCTGTTAGAACTAAGCTGTGAATCTATCGATTTTTACCGACGACGATGTTCAAAAGGGCATGATGCAAAGGAAACGAAATAGCTTTCATTCATCTAAATAGGAAATCTAATTTAGATCACAAATATATGATTATTAGTGCAACTGAGCTAAAAGATTTTTGTCTAGATTTCTGTACAAACATCTAAACATTTTAAACTTAAAATTCCAGTCACCCCACACTATTCACCAACCACGTATCTTTATCTAGTCCTACAACTCAAATCGAAGATTTTATGAAATTCAAATCTTTCACAAAACTACAAAAGCAAAATTCCTTTCCAAAGTCGCTACGAAACCTGCACAAACGCAAGCGCCTCAATCGGTTCGATCTCTACACTGCGCACGGTGACATGTCAATCGGTTGCTGAATAATGGAGGAGACACCATGTTGTAACACGCTGTATATCCCGACAAGTATAATGATGAACTAATAGATGTTGTATATAGAGGGTGATGTTTTTTTAAGTTGTCTATTTATAGCCATTTAATAAAATTAATGTATGGCAGAAGATATCGTCAAGATGATGTGAATGATAATGATGATGATGACGATGATGATGATACTAATTTCTGATAACGGCTTCGCCCGCGTCCTCGTGGTATAAAAAGTAGCCAGTGTTATTCCAGAACATAATCTTACCCTGTTATTTCATCCTGGACCTTCAGCCGTTAGACGTGAAGGAGCAACAAACAAAAGTTTTTAACAACCATTTGCATTTATACCTCTAATAACAATCGGATTGTTGAGAAATTGATTTTACCTAATACAGTTCTGTCCAAAAGAGCTAGATTAATATTGCACTAAGCTTTAGAACAGTAATCGCTTTTAATCATTATGAACACAAGTCTAGAATCCATGCCACTTAAAATTATACATCAGGAACACGAAGCTTACAGTCAGGCAAAAAATACTGAACATATTATTTCTCCTAAAACACAAAATCCTGGGCACACTACAAACAATCGTACGGCTAACATTGTCGCGCATTGTACGACCGGTCCTGCCCACCTCTTAATAGATAGTGTCGTTATATTGGGACGTCACAACTACAGGTTTACTGCAACTGTTATTTATTTAACAATTGTTCCTTGTTTTGTTGCCAATCGGTGAAGATTTCTTTCGAGTGAAAATTTCTTTGTTAGAAATGGTATTTTAGACTTTTGTTTTAGTACGTTTAAGGCTATTGGAGACTTTACTCTGTTGCATCCCTTTAGCTCGTTCATATAAAAGTACTGAGTTATATTTGCCAGCAAATGGACTAGGATCCTAGTTAGAAGCCGCTCCTCGAGAGAGTCAGACGAAGGCGATTGTCAGCCTCTTACTGACTTTTAGGGCCCCATTTCATTCCACCATTATTTTCAGGTACAGTATTACTGGGTTTGTAAAAACCTCAGTAGTAGCACAGAGTCTGGAAATGTGCCCGGTATATGGCAACAGGCTCACGCCCTATTACATGGGACTCATAACATAAATAGTGAAAAGTGGGTGTTATATTGTACAGTGCCAACAAGTGCCGTAATGTGCACCTCTTCCTACCCCTTCAGGGATAAAAGGCGTGGTGTTACCTATGTTATGTTAATTATTTTCAGGCAGTGTGACAAAAAAATTGCTTTCCTTCAATTTTCATCATATGTAATTTTATACATCAACATCGACCACATCAACTCAAATAAAATTCCTTACTCAACTGTCACAGCACAGTGAAAAATCCTCACGCATAACCATAGCGGTACCGACTTCCCAGGGTATACCGGACGCGATGGTATCACGTGTGGAGTCCAGATATCATATCAATGGCATTGGTATCTTCATCAATCGTTGCATGCGTTGCATATTAAATCTACCGCAATAAACCACGAACTATGTCTCACGGTGCGTTCCCGCTCTTTGAAATCAAACATGGCCGCCACGCACGCGCAGAATTGTAACGCTCAGGGTTACCATACGACATAATTCATGGGATATGGTAATAAATCTTGATTTATTGTGTGAATGTTTTTAATTTTGGGTATTTTTGGTGTTAGTATAATTTTTGTGCATTTTTTTTGTTGCACTATTAATTTGACGCTTTACTTTTCCAACAATATCGAACACAAGTCCAACGTTGGTGACCAAAGTTAATAGTAAGTAAGTATTATAATCTTCATTTTAAAAACAAACTCTACCAATTGACAGTCGTGTGATTTATTTATTTGTTATTATAAGTATTTGATATCATAGATGAAACATATCTATTAATTAATCCAGTTACTCCATACGGGACTATGGCAAGCAGCTCCAAAAAACAACATACAATCAAAACAAAAAACCTCAACTGTGTACACAACAAATTATGGAACAATTACCAAGTGTCATTTTACAAATTGGTGACCCTAAATGAGCAATTAGAGACGGCCTTCATAGCAATGTGTTGCATTAATTGGTATGTGTCTAATTGATCTTAATATTTATTGCGGTTTGTTCATTCTTGTGGATCAACTCATTCAGTCTTGGCTATGAATAGATTCACTTAGCTTGTGGTCTTCGACTATAAATATCATCTGTGGCTTCCTTATAATGTTGTTAAGTATCAAGTAACTAGGAACTGTTCTGCTGGCTGAATGTGGGAGCATTTCTAAGAGATGCTATTGATCTTTCCCAGTCCTGGAAGTAAAGTGTTTTAAATTATTTTAATTTCGTTTAACCTACTACTGACTTGAATTCGCTAATAATTTACACTTGGCAAAATTCGAATTTGGGGAACATTTAAATTTGATTGAAGCGAACGATAAAAGTAATGAAAATGGTGGAGAAGTAAAGGAAGCAATCTGGTTAGACATGTTGGTTAAAGATGAAATATAACTTAAGGGAATAAGTCACACTAGCCTACCTAACAATTTGCTTTCATTCAGTGGAATGAAAGCAAATTGGTTTGAGCTTCTGAAACCCAGATATAGTCTAGGCAAGACAGAGAGGCAATAAAAACGAGGCTTTTAGAACTTGCTGGATATAAATCATAATAAGCAATAACACAAATGAAACTCATTCTAACATAATAATCAAACAAGCTCATGAACAGAAGCCATTAGACATTTATTATCTATAAAATAAGGTTACGACGTGTTTAATTGCTAATCAAATTGTGTAATGAACAATAATATCGATGCATCATTTCCTAATATAATTCCATGTTATCGCGCCCCATATATTTGAAAGCGATCAAAGTTCAAAAGTCAATTGAATTTATTACGTGATAAATTAATGGACCAATATTTCCAACCAAACAATATTTTGAGATAGCAACAATGTTATGGAAACGAAATATCTTGTATCAGTAACTTAAAGATTCACAGTACAGCAAGAATTTTAAAATATTTGAACATTATTATTAAAGTGAATAAAATAAAAGATAGAGAGGAAGAACGACAACAATCAATATTTCGAAGCATATGCTCAAACTACACATCATTTCAAACATCTTGATTGCAGACACTCACATCTTTTTAACATCGAATCTTGGTTTTACGCAAGTACAATTCAAACAGAAACACTCAATTTCCACACCTAAAAACAAACATGATTCACGAGGCAATTATTACACCATATCCATTCCTTGTACAACTTTTACTACCCCATACATTTTACCATCGCCAACTTCACCAGTACCATCAAAAACTTCCGTAGGTGTCAGAATTACACCTATGATAAGAACAGTAAAGACTTTACGATACCTAATTGAGATGTCATTCGGTACTATTGCCACACCAACTGTTATTGTCTTTTACGATTCAGCTGGATAATATCCTTTACGATAGTTCGAGGTTATTTCAGGTCAAATGTTTATTGTTTTTAACTGTTGTCTGTTTATTAGTAACTTTAATTGGATAGTCAGTTTCAGAATTTTTAACGAATTCCTTGTTAATGCTTAAATTATGTTTTTTTTTCACTTCCTTAATACTTTGCTCTAATAATCTGTGAACTAACAAAACTTCAATGCTTTTCTTCGTCTATATTGTTTCAGTCATATTGCTCATTTTATCAATTCATGTTTTGAATACTAGCTGACGGACCCTAGCGCCATTCTAAGAATTGAATACATGTCCTGAATCGTTGATAGGCTAGAATATTTTTTTCCTGTGGTCTAGCTCGAGTGGAATACTTACCAATCGTACCATGTTCAATGTGAGTAAGCCTAGATATGTAATTTGTTGTACAATAGGTGCTTAAATTCTGGACAAGGAATTTCAACAATAAAACCAAAAGCAGTACCAGAAACCATGAAAGTAATTAATTCGAGCAACAACAACAGCATTATTTATTCTCCTAATAATTTCAAACAACAGCCAAACAAAGCTAATCAGTTTCTAACTAGAGAACTTTATGATTCATCATTAAGTTGCATGTTGCACGATAACTGCCACATTTTATGACATTCACGGTTCAACAAATTGAAATGTCAATAAAAATTATGTCTGGTCAGGGCACCTTTAAAAATAATAGTTTGATGGCTCTATTTTGGGCATATGTGTCGAAATCTCGTTGTTATTAATTTACGACTGTATAAAATACAGTTTTACAATGTAGTTTTTAATTGTTTCGATGTTGCTTTTATTATTTTGTGGTTATATAAATGTCTAACTTGTGTTGTTCGGCGCTTAAGTGGTGTGTGATTTAGTGCAACGTCTTTATGTTTGATTAGCACTTTTCGAGATCCTATTGTGAATGGACGCCGACACAATAATAAATTGAGGAAAACTCGTTTCAAAGTTTTTGCGTTATTATAGTCTATAATAAAGTCAGATTTCAAATTAATTTTATAAAAAACTTGACACCAGTTTGCAAAAACATTTTTAGTTGTGTTTCTTATACGCTGGACAAGGTTTCTATAAAAAAATGACTAATTCACCGGGAGAGTCAGACAATAAGGACCCAATGGCACCTGAGCCAAACCTGAACGTGTCCTTAGTAAAATATACTTCAGCAATAGGCCAGCGTAGTCAAGTTATTTTCTGTTTCATAATACACCTATAAAGCCCAGTGAAAAACACATGTACTCTCGAAGGTACATAAACAGTAGCGTATTAGTGAACAATATGTAAATAAAAAGGGTGATAAACGACCGGATTGGACTTTTGGAAGCTTTTTAATCCATATGCAGCGAAAATAAACAAGAGTCCACTATTGTAAACAATTGCTCGGTATGGCGCGGGCGCATCGTACAGGATAACATAATTGTGGCTTTAGATGTGGTAATACTAATTTAATTAATGATTGGTAATGGAAGATTTATAAAACAATCATTTTGGTGAATGGATGTAAGCATAGAATTGATTATTTTTGGGTTTTATGTCCACTATCGAAAACTATAATTGAGTATTTAAATTGTACTGCAGCAACAACTACTAACAAACTAAATAAGATAAGTAAGTGTAAATATTGAACTGAGAAAATCCCTGACAAATGTCAAGAATTCCAAACAACTTTATAAGTAAAACCGATTAAAAAACACCATAACCTAAAAACGTTATAAGCGAACCAATCTCTGAATACAAATCATCAATCATTCAAACAAACCAAGAAAAATCGAAAACACCCTCCGCGTATGCACAATATTACGATCGCGCGTTGACGCGCACGCATCGCGCATGTTTACAAATAAATCATCATTATTTTATTGCCCTGCGCCCGCGCCGCTCAGTACCGCGGTGTACGCTTCCGCCCGTCAGGTCATCGGACTATGTACACGTGATTTATGAACTAGGGTAGCCCTTAGGACTTCAGTTTTTGTGGCAACTACATCTAGGTTATCTGCAATAAATCTTAGTGCTTACATTTCTGTATTGTATTCATTAATGTTATCAACAATTCCAATTGCATAATTTATAATGTTGAATACCTACATTTTTCTTGTTACATTTCCCGTTCATAGCTTTAATATTATCTGTGGCTTCAGTAGCGCCTTTTTAACTTCGAACAAGTGATTTATTAGTATTCTACATATCGATAATTGCATTGACAACCCTAACAATGTCAAGTCCTTTCGGTACCACGGGAAATCACCCGGTCACTTGCCCTCTGTTTAGATTTTGAACTTCAAAAATATTAGTAGCTTCCTTCCTGACTGTAGGTAAATATTTGATCTAAGCTCCGAAAATAGTTTTTAGAGACTTGGTTGTAAAAGAAAGCGTCATTTCGAAACTCTATTATGGCTAACAATGAAACTTTATGTGTTCATTACAACAATGTTAAACGCGAAAATTTTGAATGCAGCGTCACGTAGGAAAATAAACGTTTTATAATATTAATAGCCCTTGCAAGCTTAAGTTCTGTTTCTGTCGTTATTGTTACAACAAATGTCAGAGTTAATGCTAGTGATTTGCATACTAGTTTTAGATCAAACAGTACTGTAATATTTATTTCTTATGTATTGCTTTGTAAATATTCAGCGCGAATATATGCTTCTCTGATTAATGATAGTAGGATATTATCATAATTAGCACACTTGGCAAGCGACGAGAAACTGTTGTTTATTGGAAATTTTAACTAACATTTTTAATGTTGGCAAAATAGTAGTAAATGTTTGGTCAATTTAATGTTAAGATGTTTTGGTCTATGCATTTTCTAGTAAACCTAAAGGTAAGCGATGGGTCTAAATTATTTTGGAATATATTTAAATGTGATCCATTTCGAGCAGTCAAAAAGGAGTCATTATCAACAGCTACGTCCACATAATATTTAATTATAATATTGATTTCTTTGTTGGCATTGTTTAAAACTATCTTTATTATCGCTTTATCTCAGGTCCTTATGGCAAATCCTATCAGTTAATTTTCTGCAGCAAAACTTAGCAACATGCTGTTTATAATTTTACCTATTAAAGTTATCAGAGCAATTACAAGAGAACAGTATGCTTCTGTACGCATTATTTATTTAGTAATCAATACTTGGGCTATCATATGTTAACCTCAAGAGATAATTTGGAACGCCAGCGCCATCTCGTTAACAAGTTCTTCGTTCAAAGAATTATTTTAACTTTGTTTCCGTGTGTCTTATCTCTCATGATTTTGTTAATGAGTATTAAGTTCTGGTGTACTCTTATTTACTCAATTAATACTGTTTTTTTATTAGTCATATAAAGTGTATTGTTGATTTTAATATTGTTATCGTTGTCAGTAATCTTTTTGGCTTCTTTCATTAGCGTTTCTGATCTTCCTTCCTCAGTATGAAAAAGTACGAGATAAAATAGCAAACATCAATACTTTTTCCACTTTGTCTCATCTTTATTTGCATTCAAAATCATTTTCATAGACATTACGTAATACTATGTAAGAGGTATGTACTCACACCAAGCAGTAGCATCTAAAAATTATCTATAATATACAAAACATTGACATTCATCATTCACAAATTGCTTTTGAAAATTTATATTCCCAATTGCAACCAACCAAAGCCTAATTAAAGGCAATTTATTTAAAAATTGTTCTATCTCCATCATCATCGTCGTCATAGTATCTGATCAGTACCTCTTCAAGACTATTAAAATTTACGGTATCAGTTGTATTTGCTTCAATTGTAATATTGATCAGAGAACTCAGTTGTGCCCTTGTCAATGCTTCCATTGACCTCAGATGACAAGGAGTACTGTACGGTAAATTTAGATCTCAAGTAGTCCTGCTACTTTCTAGATAATGAATGACGTGCTTTCGAAGTAATGCGAATTCTTGCTTTATAACTGTGCAGCACTTTGGTAAATGAAGCTATGTGAAGACGTTTTTAAATTTATGGATGGGTTTCTTCTGTAGTGTTTATTTTTTTATGTATTGTGTAGGTTATGGTTCGCTTGTGTAAAATATTCAGTTTTCCTTCAGAGGGTTTTAGCTCCTTAACTCATCACAATTATAGAACAATAGGTTGCGGTCACCGGTGACCGCTTGGTGTGTGACACTTTAAATGTGTTTGATATTCCTGCAAGCAACCAAAAGGTCTTGCAATTGCAAGTCATTCTAATTAGCTATAGTTTCAGCACAACCTATTCAATACAAGCTTTACAGTTGTATATGTGTCTATTACCGCAATATCATATTAACGATATTAGACTTATTACATACATACATAACATCACGCCTTTTATCCCCGAAGGGGTAGGCAGAGGTGCACATTCTACCACAATACAATGTAACACCCACTTTTCACTAGTTGTTATGAGTCCCATGTAATAGGGGGTGAGCCTATTGCCATATACCGGGCACATTTCCAGACTCCGTGCTACTACTGAGAATTTTAAAAAACCCAGTAATACTTTGCCCGACCCGGGAATCGAACCCGAGACCCCTTGCCCGGCAGTCGCACTTGCGACTACTCGGCCAACGAGGCAGTTATTTACATCCTAAAAACAAATTACCATCAAAATATCCTTTAACAAGCCCTCTCTCCACTTAATTATATACATCCAAATACATATACAACAGTTGTCGGTTGCACCAGGGAACATTTTTATTGAGATGCTCTGTTTACGAGCAACTGACATGCCTTAGGGTCTTGACCTCCACAAGTGTAGAGTGCATAAACCTTCGGAATGAACTAGAATGGACCTTTAGACTTTATGGTATACGGCTGCAAACTTATTAGTTCGTTTTGTGATATTTTCTATCATCAGCCTTTGTTCTGATTCTATATTAAGATATGAAGTCAGATTTTATTTCTGTTGTTTCTGACGTGGGTGTGACAGAAGAGCGGTTTAAGTAAACTTAGTTAACCATTCTCATGTTTTGGTCATTTTAAATTCGTATGCTACATTATAGTAATATCATCATTTTGGTAAGTACATGGTACTTTAATGGAATTAAGGTGAAGAATACATCGAGGAAAATCACTATTTTTCCGAGGAAAAATGTTCAATGCTTATTTTAAGTCTCAATAATGCTATCTATCAGAAAAATTACTAGATACTGACAAGAATGTTGAGAAATTTGTCTCGAGCTTTCTATTGTATAGCTTATTGAAATACTAATTTATTGAGCTTGATCACTTTAATTCTTATATCGCATTAAACTGTCAAAACACCAAGCGGTCACCGGTGACCGCAAACTATTGTTCTATAATTGTGTCTACAAAACCGGTACTCGACGAGTTAAAGTCCAGAGATATAAAATGATACTTAATTAAAAACATCCAAAGGAGGAGAAGAGCACCTTTCAATAGACCTTCTTATAAAATGCCCTTACAAAAACAGGATACTTTACAATCTAATTTATATCTAATAAACGTTATAAATAAGGTCTCATTTTGCGTTTTATAAATTGTTAAGTTTAAAACCGATTTGTGACAGTTATGTTATAAAATTTATATTTTGCTGCCAACGTACCATTCGTTATGTCGTAATGAAATTGTAAAATGGAATTTTACGATAATGTTTTATCGAAATTCACTCCCAATTTGCGAATAAGCGGGCTGTGTCGGAAATGTGTTTTAGTTTGTGGTCCAAGTATATAAGAGAAGAGATTAGAAAATGTCTTTAGGGTGTGTGTTATTATAAGGTCAACTGATTGACTAATGAAACTACTATACTATTTTTAGTTTCCTGTTTAAAGGTTATGATCATAATAAAAAATGCAACTGTTACTTTTCACCAGATGATTAAAAAAAATAGATTTTTGAACGTAATAAGCATAATTGGGTTTTGTCAGAGTGACAATGGTAATATATGGCCTGATATAGAAATGTTCACATTTCAATAGGTTCTCTATGACAATCAAACTACAAAAACGCGATACCGGTAAAATACGTTCATAAAGACCATTACCGCTAAAACTTCGAAATTGCGACACAAAAAATTAGGCAGAGCATTTTTATAAAGATACAAAAAAATATAACTGTTTGTCGATTTTATTTTCGCGATAAAAATATACAAACATGGCTGTGAACGATGTCAGGTGACATCGTAATAAAGAGATTTTATTTTTATAGTATTATTTTGACATTTGTATCTTTTCAGTGTTTTTACATAATGTAACGTCACGCCTTTTTATCCTTGAGGGGGTAGGCGGAAGGACAAATGTAGCAGTGTAACAGTGTAACACCCACTTTGTATGTAATGGGGAATGAGCCTGTTGCTTTATTTTAGTAGTCGATTTCGAATACCGTGCTATTAATAAAAAAAAATTGTCCAGCCTGGGAATCGCAAGTACTCTTGCACGTACTCGGTAACCGCATTGCATCAACTTGCCCAATAGGACAACCTTTTTCAAAAATACTTTAGTTGAAACCCTCAGCCCAGTTGCGTTTTATTATCCAAAATTCCTTCCGTACAAATTGAACCCTTCCTGAACTTAATATTTATTTAGATATGGTCCAATTTACACGTTTATAGCTATTGTCATTTAATACATTACAATTTCACACCCAGTTTTCACCAGTTCTATTCTCCATGTAACTTCGGGTCTTTTTATATAATCATATTATCCGATATTTATTACCTCGATACTAATGTCAATCTACAAAAAAAAATCGAAAAATAAAGAAAAATTAAAGTACTTTGATCAATCCAGGATCCCGATGTCGATGACAATGAGGCAGTCATGATATTGTTTCTCAACGAGTGATGAAACAAAAACTATTTCAATGTCCCATATTCATAAAACCGCTCCCGCTACAGCCTACACCTTACTCCACCCCGGTTACAGTGCATTGTTATTTCAGTAAACACAATCGCAGGTGCCACGTTTCCGAACGAACGCGCTTTGATATAGTATTGGGTTTCACTAGGCATTCACTATTACGTATTTAGAATATTCAGTCAACACAAACACACACTTTTATCACTTTTAGTATTACTGAAATACAAGACTATTACATGGCTATAGAGTTTTATGGTAATTCTGTTTAGACTTCGATTATTTGTTCAATTAGTTGTATAATTAGGACATTATAAGAATTTTAAAGACCAATACAGCATTTTGAGATACCAAACAGGGGAGGATGAAACAGAAGAAACTAGACAGGGTAATATTGTGCAACTATGTCATTAAATCTAAAAGGTCGTAGGGAATAAAAACTAAAACGCGAGGAATAAAAGGACTATGTCTAATTCTATTGCAAAAAAATTTTGTCGACGAATTAAACCCCTGAAAATACTTGAAAACTTTGAACACAAAAGAAAATATAGAGACGTATACTTTTACGTAGTTTAAGTTATAAACCACAAAACAGTTGGGTCATTACTCATTGTGCTCAAGCCCACCTTGGCTGGGTCAAATTGGTACCAGACTATTTAAAGAACCATACCCTTCCCAAGGACCCAATGGACCCATTACGGCAATAATCGACGCGCGACAATAAACCGCGCGACCGATTTACGCGCGATTGTGTCGACTCAGTCGCCGTGACGCATAAAAATCGCAACATAATGAAATAACAAAACAACGTATTAAACGCAAAATGAACGTTTATTGATCGATGTGTACATCTATAGTTATTGGTCGTGTGATTTATGATGTGTTGTGTGCACACTATGAATTTATAGAAATATTTGTTTGTTTATTGGACCTCTTTACGTAGGTTTTGTTAAATAGTTCATATTTACAATCACCTTTATCAGAAGAGCCTGATGAAACATCCTTTTTCTTCATACAACTTTTTAGGAACAGTTACCTAATTGGGTTTATCTACCATTCATACTAATTTCTAACAAATCCATTAATTCATGACACAGTTCCTCAAAATAAAAATCATCTTCACTTCCACTGAATTCAGACATAATCCAGTCTTAATTCACACCACAATCATCGCCCAATTCGGAAGGTCCTACCTTTAATTCACCCATCACCGCATCACTTTAATCACCCAGTATCCTTAACCCATCCAGTATCCTTTACATTTCCATATCTGTCCCAACACACGTCTGCGCGCGCACCTTAAGATTTTAATGAGCAGACCTGCGCCTGCGCTGCACACGATTGTGTTCAGCTACTGTACACACGCGACGTTGCATGACCTCACTCTTTTTCTTCTCGTTCGTTATTAACGTTTTTATGGACCCGATGGCGATTATTGAGAATTAAAAAATGAGTTTCCATTGACGCCCAATTTCGCCAAGCTTGGTCTGACTGCTTATAAACTTTGGAAACGTTATTTTTCAAAACGACTCCACAAAGAATTACAATGATGACACTTTATGATATTAATAAATGGATACCGACAGTCCACAACTCATCCTCACTGAGTCTCCACCCACGGAACTTGCTTACATAATTAATTATTTAACCATTTTTAAACAGGATAACGCATAGTCTATTAAAAGGTAATGAAATATTCATACGGTGGCACGTATTACGAAGTATGACAGACAAAATTTGCCTACAATAAGAGTGGATAGTTATTAGCGATGGATATTTTTAGACCAAAGTGTTAGGTCACATGACTACGACTAGTGATGAGTTATAAGTGATTAACCCGAAT
This sequence comes from Spodoptera picta, assembly GCA_038387885.1. Taxonomy (NCBI): domain Eukaryota; kingdom Metazoa; phylum Arthropoda; class Insecta; order Lepidoptera; family Noctuidae; genus Spodoptera; species Spodoptera picta. The sequence continues at coordinate 436,844 of JAZHFQ010000269.1, forward strand.
TCATTTGGCATTTGAATGGAGCGAGCGACTGATCTCTGGACGACTGAAGTGAATACTATTATGGAAATAGGATCAAAGATATCTCAGGAGCCATTGACATTCAACTAAGCGTCTCATTCATTAATGTTTTACCAGATTATAACTCTTTTGCAATTTAAATAAGCCGGACGGAATTATTTTCTAATGTCAATCATTGCTAAAACGAGAGTCATAGAAAAATATTAGAGCATTTTTTTCTAAGAATCTGAAGATAATGGATCAAATGGATTAAATCTACTTTCAGACAGTTTAATGTGTGGATTCCTCAATTCTGGGAGAGTAGAAACATTTGACTGATTTCGCGAGATTTGTAAAGAATCTATAAAACTTGTTTGAGCCGTTCTATTTCCAAGACTATTTGGTGGCCAGACTATATATATGAGGGGCGTGGTCAGGACAATAATGGCAGTCAAACGGGATGTGGACGTGTAGGGCCAATTTATGACCGGAACTGCTTTATAGAGATTGACCGATTGAAGACCATTTCTGGTCAATTAACGGACAGGACTTGGGACTTTAAGGGACAAAAAATAAAGGTTTTTGAAGCACAATAGATAAGTGTTAGACGGGAGGCTTTTAGCATGTTGATCTGAGGTCATTTTGGGATTTTTGGTGCTATTTTTTTCGCTTCCGTTGTAGCTATCCTGATTGCTGACACGTTGGGAGATTCATTCATTACTACAAAATTTTGTAACATGATTTGCTATTTTTTAATGTTATCAGAAAAATCTTCTTCTTACCTTTCTTCTGCTATTGAATGTTTCTTGTTGCACTTCTAACAGGACATAACGACCATCTTAAGACAGTCAAAACAATTTATAAATACAATTGCAGCAGTAACAAACTCACTCAAAGCTCTTGAATATTTAAAATAGCGTGTCTTATTCGCAAGAATGTTGAACAACAAAGAGTTGAGTCCTTTATAAAACCAAACTTCGTTACCGTGTCCAATGCATCTCTTTTCGTTGTCTTTCGGTGAAAATTAATTAGTTTCATATATTTTGTGTTTTATTTCAATATTTCGAAATTAGAATGCGATTGTGTATTTCTCTCAACAACAATACTAATAATCACTTTATATTAGTTTTATTTAAAATTTTAATATTTAAATGTGTTTATTTTCATAAAACATAACATCACGCCTTTTATCCCCGAAGGGGTAGGCAGAGGTGCACACAGAAGTGACACCCACTTTTCACTATTTATGTTATGAGTCCCATGTAATAGGGGGTGAGCCTATTGCCATATACCGGGTACATTTCCAGACTCCGTGCTACTACTGAGGATTTTTTTTAAAACCCAGTAATACTTTGCCCGACCCGGGAATCGAACCCGAGACCCCTTGCCCGGCAGCCGCACTTGCGACCACTCGGCCAACGAGGGAGTCATTGTGTTTATTTGTTTAGTGTTTATTTTCATCTTATAACATAATAGAACAAGTGCGTTTAAGTATACCTATACTTCTCAAATTCCCTTTTTTATCAAAATACGGAATCATTTGATTTCAAGCGACCATTTAAAAGTTTTTAGTTTCCCTATAAATTGTCCCAAAATGTCTTCTTAACTACACGTCACTTGAATCAAAAAGATAAACATTACAGTAAATGTCATCATAAACATAATCTATCCCTCTCACATCTCATAAAAGAGAAAAGGAACGAAACAGTCGACGATACAACAAGATCCAAACATATCAGATTGATTCTGAACATCAATGTCTATGTTTACATCTCGGAAAGGCTATCGATGACAAGAAATCTCGAAACGTTTAAATAAATATCATGTATCGAGATAAAAATTACACTCTTTATATAAGCGACCATTATTATAAATGATAGAGTTATTGCACCTAATTGGCGGAGGATTTCGTGTTACGCACCAAAACAATAGTGAACCACACACGACGACCAATCACGACGCGATAACGCCTTTGTCTCTACTTCAATAATAATGGTTTTTTCTTCGATGATTTGTGAAGCCAGGACGTTCACAATGAGGACGGAGTGGGATGCGGGCGGCTGAATGGTGCTTTTATTGTGGCCGTGAGCTTTTGTGGCGACACATGTGCGACCCAAGTTACCAACACAATTTACACGCAAGTGAATGCTAACGGAATCTAACTATTCACAAGAGAGCATTCTTCTCCACCTAATAAATATATAACAAGATTATATAAGATACGGCAGATAAAGATTAGATAACTCACCGATAAATAATGATCCCCTAGTATAATTAGATACGAACATCGAAGCAGTGAATGGCCACAAGATAAATGTAACAACAAAAAGAACATCACGTGGAAATCGAGGCAACAACGCCAATGATGCAAAACAACAAACTAATGCGACACGCAGCGCGTACCAAGCCGGAGCTAAAAAGGTTGAAACAGAATTAATAGGCGAAGTGGCGCGATACCTATACATCAGTTCAAAGGGTTCCAGTTAATGAATCAAACGACAGGCGACTCGCAACACCTCTTTTGTGGCAGGACAAAATTGACTTTGACAGAGCGAACGAAGCCAAAATAACCGATCGTGTCCAACCCATTGTGCGTGCTATAATTAGAACGCTTGGAAATAAACACGTGGTGGCAATTATCGCAGCAACGGGTTAAATGAGGCACCGAGAAACGGTCGTTAATGGGTACACCCATCCGGCGACGAAATCCTTCGCCACGGACCGTGGATAAAGGATTCCTGGACTTCCGAGAAAGCGGACGTCTTTATACAAGCAATTTCATACCCGATTTTACATTCACCATAACGAGTTGCACAACTGATATAAATAAGACGTAGGAAATAACGAGTTTATCGAACGGGGATGGAACCTTTAAGTTAATGCTAACTTCAGCTCAAAATATCTTCCCGTGTGAAGATTTAAGAGGCATTTTCATTATGGTTCTGTTATCCTGATGGATATGCTGATGGCTGATGGCTGATGCCAACTGTTATTGATACTTTAACTGGCACTGGAGAGCTAAAATATTACCACTTAGGTAAAGGCATAAAGGTGCATATATCAATATCTTGGCTAAATTCCGAGTGCTTAGTAAATTAACATTTTAAAATTTCGTGGCGCAGTGAGGGTTAAGTCGAAGCGTGCCTTGAGGCTCGGTACTGAGGCATTAATCATTTCAGTCGGCCGGCTCGGCCCGGCCGCCGCCATACATCACGCTCCCTTTGAGCACAGCAAGTAACTCATTTGTTGAAACGCACCGTCCTGCTTTTATTAACGTCCATCCTAACATTGTAAATGTCTCAATCCCTTTGACGACTTCCTGCTCATCATTCGTCACCGCATCGATTCAGGTGCCGATCCAACCTTTTTTGGTGTTTACGACGTCATTTTTATATCGCCCTGTTACTGAAGATTAATGTTGTCGTCAAATCAGCCGGCTCACGGTGTCCGATGTTTTGCAATAAATTATCATTAAGTAACACGTTGTCTCACCTGGACGGGGTTTTATAGTCGGCCGGCCGTAAACCACAGTTAATACGCCGGCTCTAATCTAATCTAAAAGTTTTCTACCTGCTCCCGATATAAATTCCCCGGCAAGACGTAAAAAGCGAAGCCGGAGTAAAGGCAATATTACTAATGGGGACGAGCATATGCATAAAGGTGCATAAGAAACAAATATGAATTTTATTACTGATAATGCAGTTACAGTTTTAATTGAAACCGAATACAACAAAGTGATGTTTTGGATTACAGTTAAGTTAAAAAGGTAACATACGCAATTATGTAATAAAAAGGTTTCGCAGCATGTAAAATGTTTAATGAACCACTCTATTTTATGGAGTTGGCCAATAAACGTGGACGACGGTTAGGAGCAAGCGTGTAACGTGAAGCGATCGTAATATTAAAGGACACTTGCCTTGCAAGCGAATCATAATAAAATTACATATGTAGATGGATTCTTCTGATACGAAAGCGCTCCGTCGTTCGGACGCTAGATTATGATAAGCGAGGTACTAAAACGTTGATAGAACTGAGTGTGCTGCAAATTGCAGTATTTAAGACGAAATATTAGCAAATGTAATAAAGATGAATTGGCAAACGCTTGGGTTGCAAGCCGTGAACATATACCGCGTCGCATTAATAAAACATTGCGATTCCATCTTCTTAAATGAATGATCATCAATAATATCTTTATTACTCCAGTTAATGTTGCGGAGTCAATAACTACAATATTAATTTATGTGCTTCTGTTGTGTCTTGTGTTCATTTGTTCTTTTATTTTTCCATATTAATATTAACACTTTTAATAACAATTTTAATTGCATATTTTATTTTCAGTCTTGGACAAGGACTGTTTTTTATTAGGCAAGAATATTAATTGAATATATCACTTACTGGGCATGATGATGATAATGTGTAGCGTGATGCATAGCCGTAGTAGGAGTGCCAGGTGGGGTCGAAGCATGGAAGGCTGCAAACGCCGAGGGGAACTGTAGTGGTAGGAAACCACTGCCTGCACTCCCAGGACCTCCCACCGACTCCCGATCAGGCATTATTTACAGTCCTAACACTGCGACATCATAGTCCTTCACCACTAACAGTCAACACTTCATCACTTTCTAGAAGTTCAATCACAACCACTATTATATCTTTAGCACCGTTTATAAAATCTTCCGTCAGGTCAGTTCCAACCTTATCCCGTCCATCTTTAACACCAACGTCATTATGTACTTATACATGATAATTTTGAGCATCGTTGATTACAGAACGTCGTATATTGTCCAAATGATCTCCCATGTTTCCGGTTTTTGCTTCTGAAACAAAGAAATAATTACTGTTAATTATATTTTCGCCTTTAAATTCGGTAGCTGCATCGGAATTGCTAAATTAGAATGTTTTGTACGGTTAAACACACAAGTGTGAATGGGATCGTGTTAAGATTGCGTGCTTGTGTGTTGTTACTTCAATTGCCACCATTATGTCTTCATTTTACGAGCCCGCAAGACGAATTACCCAGTTCGCATTAAGTTGTTTGTAACTAATGTACGTGTTTAGACTATTTTATAGCAATATTGTATTGTGGTCGGCGTTAGTTTGGCACTCATTAACTAGCTTGTTTATTGCTTCTACGTTAACTATGGTATAGTTTGTGTGTTCGGTTGCTACATATTTGGTCGCTACAGGTTTGTGTTCATTTGATACAGTAGCATACTAATTCATTTTAATGTTCTTCATTATTAGCTATTTCAACTACGAGATTGATACTGTTTTTTGGGTTTACTGAATTTTAATTTGTGCTATTATTATCAACATTCGCTTATTGTTTGTTTACTATCTTAAAATAATTTACTAGTTGGTTTAGGTAACTGTTGTGCAAACTTGGCGCGTAGCTAAACCTACATAGTTTCATGTTAATTAAGTTTATAATTTGCATGGGAAATGACACGATTGACACGTAAACATACATTAATTCCTATCGATATACGCTCCTTTTCATTAACTTTACTTCTTATGACTACTTACTGTATTCTAAGTAGCTATTAATACTGTTATTAAATTTGTAATTAGTATCTACCTTGTAGGGAATTTGTAGTAGTATTTCATTTCGGGTTTTAAACCAGCCTTGATATTACCATGTTCACTTGTTTCTGTATATATTTTACTGTTATTGCAATTAGTGTCAATTATAATCGACTGATTATATCAAAGCTTAACTTTGGCTTCACAAGTGGAGCATATCTTAACGTGAAGAAAAGTCTATTTTATACAATAATATAATTAACTACGTCTATTGACTTGTCTATTTACCTTGTTTGATTAGGATTTATGCCATTTGTCTTGGGCACGGTCTAGCCATGCCATTTGTCTTAATCTATTCGTATACTGCATACGTTCATCGCAAAGTTCAAGTAAATAACCTAGGCACTAAAAATTATAGTGAAAATTACTATCTTTTATTTCATTTGTGGCTAAATTATAAACATCCGTTTGAACACAGTTAACTATAGCAAATTTTGAATTAGTTAAACTATTATAACGCGTAGTTATCAGAGACGGACTGTGGTAGCAAAAATCATACAGACATTCATACATAGCATCACGCTTATCCCCGAAGAGGTAGGCAGAGGTATTAAAATGTAATACCCACTTTTCACTATTTATGTTATGAGTCCCATGTATAACGAAGTGAGCCTATTACCATTAATCGGGCAGAATTCCAGACTCCGTGCTACTACTGAGAATTTTTATTTAAGCCCAATAGTTCTTTGCCCGACCCGGGAATCGAACCCCAGACCCCGGCAGTCACAATTGCGACCACTTGGCCAACGAGGCAGTCAAATATCTACCTACCTATATAAAAACTATCTGACATTTTTCTAATGAAAATAGGTATTATTACAATCCTGTTTTTAAGTAATTATAATCACGAAGAGGATTGTCCTGAAAAAAGAGCTTTACTCTAAGTCTCTTATATATGTAGATGGAACTGTTGCGGTACAATCAGGTTCTCAGTTGCCCAAATAAACCTTAGGCCAGTCCGACCCTGTTAACAATTCTTCCTCATATAATTTCTTTTCGTTCGCAGTCGTGAGTATCATTACTGTCACGAACCTCTACACTATTCGTTTCAACTAACTACGTCTATTCATCTGTTGTTTTGACTAGAACACGCACTCCACGACCTAGAGGATTTTCTGAAACTTATTTTCTATCGTTTATTAAATTACTATCTATCTAGTTTAGCTTTGTCTGCCCTAAACGTATTTTTGCATTAAATATCTAGTTGTAAGTTTCCTTTATATTTTCCAGAATAAGTCTTAGAGAAAAATGAAACGTGGTTTTTCATGGACAATGCACAATTCCTTCATCAATAGGTGTCACTCAAGAACGTCTTCCGAGGTTTCTCCGAAGTACTTTTTGTTATCAACATTCTCAACAGTATCAATAGCAATAAGTCTTGAATTATCTTTAGTGTTAGCAAAAGTCTAGTCTTCAATTACAATAGGTCTAATTACACAATTAACAATGGGCCAGTGTAAGTTCACCTCTGCTTACTCATTTGAGCTATACCAAGCATGATGTTATGTCCCTAACTCTTTGGTACAGATCCGGTTTTCTAACCTAAGTATCTGTACGATATTTCCATGCAATTTCGCGACCTAGTTTGTTTTTGCAATTGATGTCTGCTTTGACATCGCTAAGGTTGATTTGATGTACTGAAATACCACGGCTTTTGTGCTAGTTAATAGTTACTATAGCGATGTGTTTATGGCTAAATAACTAAAACTTTAATACCTAGTATTCTAGTAGTTATTCTATCGAATATCGCAATCTGTGTTATGGGGACGTTTAGGTAAGATGACAGCTATTTCCTGGCTTAATGACCCGGGCCTTGTATACGTTGCAGACTCTGAGTGCATTACATTCGAAAACAAAATCATAAGAAAAGCTCACCGAGTTATGAAACCTTCGTCCTAGGCTGGCAAACATTTCTTTAGCCTTATAAGTCACATTAGTATTACTATAATTAAATAATATTTAAGTAATTAAACAAAGAAGTCTTCATTACCACTTCTGCGTGTACCCTTTAGTCTTCTTAATTACTCCAAAAATTACGTGGACATGGGAATCGGCCCTAATTACCCCTGAATCTCGACAAGTCGTGGTGACAAAAACTCGAATGAGGCCGGGCGACAAATTGAGAGACTCGTACGAGCAGCGACTTGCCATTATCACTTACGAGGAAAATTGGTGTGGTGCGAGTTGTAGCGGGAATGACTATATTAAAAAAATAAAGGCGACGAATTGAGAACATCGATCGTGATTTTTCGTCATAGCAGACAATGTAATGCAATGTTTTTTTTTCTGGTACATTAGATAAACTCTATCATAATATAATAGATTATTTTTGATGATTGAGGTAACAAATGCATTAAAAAAAATCTAATGATACTTTGCTCAATTTCTCGATCGACTCGATCGACTTGATCAATCCAATAATTAATATGTTCGACCAATGAGTTTGTTTAATTACGTTGCAAATAAACAAACAATATCATTACAAATAAAATATAATTGATTTCCGCAAGGCCACACAAAATGACGCAATCTCTAATCGCTTCAGCTTATCACTAACACCCTATCAAATAGGTTGCCATCGGAAAAATTCCTTCCGTAATTAATGAAGATGTGATTGTTAGGGACGTGACTCGAGTATTGTCCTCAATAAGGCCACGACTTATACTCGAGTAATGAATCGATCGTAAAATCCGATATCGATATATCGATACTCATTTTCATTCAATGAGATTTACGATGTTTATGCATGCAAAATTGGCGGGCGTTTCGAGTGTCGACTTTTATCGGCCATTCAAAAATCGAATTGTGAATTTTGAATTTCGTATGCGCTGGATTAATGGCGAATTTTATTCTTATTTGCCGCTTTGTAAAGTGTCAAGTGATTTCCAAGTTTTTTTTATATCAATCATAACTTTCGCAATGTTTTATATTTGGCGAGCGAAAGTAATAGAGGTGACGCCCACACAATTATTGATAACGAATCCTTGTGTTGCAATGAATATAAATACTTTCCAATGACTACAATGCTTGCTTGTGTAATACTATTGGCAATACCATAACAATCTAAGGTCCTGTTGAATTGAGTTCTCTGAAATAAAGACTTGTGATATTTGACCAATAGCATTATATGAAATTAGACTATTACATACATGAACCTTCACTCAAGGCTTTGTGTATCTTTTAAGAAAAAAAAATATATATTTTACCATTTTGCAGCGTTGTATAAATAAACATATTTATAAAAATCGGCAATATCATCGATACTTTCACAGCACTATCCCTAAAATGAGTGCGGCAATGCACGGACGCATGCCGCGTCTCTTAATACGGCCCTTAATTACGATTTAATTGTTTTTAGCGGTGGAATTGTTCCGAGCCTTTCTCAGAAAAGAGACCAGACTGGATCGATGGTGTTTTTAGATGCATTTTAATCATTCTAGACCCCTAATCTGACGAATATTTTCGATAAATTAACGTAAATTAGCCATTTATACATATATGAAACGGTATCACGGTTGCTTTTCTCTCGAAGAGGCTATCAAAGGCTTTTTACTTCTCAGTTTAATTGTATTCCTTTGCAGTAAATATTTTCTTTTCTGGATTCGAGATGTTTTAGTATACAGCCAAACATGCATCAAAAGACTATGTACTGTCTGCTATTTTAATTATTTAAACTAAAACCAGAAGAAGTTTGTAGAGTTTCAAATAACAAAGTAATAAATAAAAAGTAAGATAATTTTTTTTATTAATTTTGTTATGACTTTAATGCAATAACGACTATTTTGCCTTAAACGACCTTTGTCCTACGGTCCAAACCTCATCTTAGTATTCCTTGTGAAATGTGAACAAGTCTACGGAAATATTATAGTTAGTCATTAAGCGCGGAATAAGGCCTCGCCTATCGTTTGACTTCTAACACTAATATAGATTAGTTTTATTTCGCATAACTCAATTATCGATAACAAAGGTCAAATTACTATTTGATATAGTAGTCCAAAGATTACTCATTCAGATTATTGTTATAACGTTTATGTTTATTATATTTTAACTCTTAATTAACTGTTTGTTATTATTTCGTAACCACCTATTAAGAATCTAAATTATAATCAAACAAGGAATAAGGTTATAAAGTTATTTATCGATATCGATAGACAGGATTTGAGAATATTTACAACACTATTTTGTCATTGTCTCAAGAAAAGAAAAATTAAGACATTATTTTCGAAGTAATGGATAAGTGCATTGTCTTTTTTGTTAAGAATTCGATTCCTATATTGAGCTTAGTTAGTAATAGATAGTATATTGTCAGTCTAGATTTAAGACTGGTGTTTAAAAACTAGTTTTTGTAGTTCAACTTAAGTCTGCTTAACTCTTCAAGTCAAATATGCGTGATGTTACGTTACAGTTCTGTATTAATTACAATGCTTTAATTAATTTGATGATTCACATTTTGTTCGTGTTCAAGTTAATTATAAAATTATAATGTACAGCGGCTCTGTTGTAATTATTTCAACAATTGATGTTATCTTGTACTGTATCGTTTAAATGCGTGATATTGTATAATTATTATATTACTTATGTCGTTTTCATGAATATGTATGAATAAATGTAGAATATTTCACTTATGTGTATTTGTATATTGACACCAACGCTTATGTATGGTACTGAATCATGGGTGTGGCAGAAGAAGCATGAAAGCAGGATTAATGTGGTGGAAATGAGAGCCCTAAGAAGTATGTGTGGACTAAAATTGAGTGATCGAGTGAAAAATAGTGTTATTAGAGAAAGGTGTGGATTGAAAGATGATGTAGTGACAAGCATTGAAAAGGGAATGTTACGCTGGTTTGGACATGTAGAAAGGATGGATGAAAGTAGAGTAACGAAGGAAGTATACAGAGCGGATATGAATGGGGCCGTCGGTAGAGGGCGCCCTAGACGGACATATAGTGACCAGATTGGCGATATATTAAAGAAGGGCCAAATTAAAAGTACCCTTAACCGACGAGCATGCATGAAAAGAGTGATGACTGTTAATGAAGCGAAAGAGGTATGTAAGAATCGTAGTAATTGGCGTTCCTTAGTCTCTGCCTACCCCCATGGGAGACAGGCGTGAAGTTATGTATGTATGTATGTATGTGTACTTGTGTATTCAGTGTAGATGTAAATGAAATCAGTCATTACATGAAGTAATTGCTGTGACAGCAGGGATCGTCGATCAATATGGTTAATAACAGCAACAGCGTATAAATGCCCACTGCTGAGCAAAGCTTCTTCTCACACGGAGAAGGTTTGAGCATTAATCATCACGCTTGATCAATGCAGGTTGGCGATTTCAAACTTATAATTAGTAAATCATAAACCCAGGATTTTTCAGGATATTTACCACCGATAGACACCGTTTGTCAATGGTGTCTAGATAATATTAGAAAATACATATAAGTCGGAAAAAGTTACATTGGTACTTGCCATTGGTAGATTTCGACTTTGAACCCGCGCCTTCATGCATGAGATGAGAGGCGGGCCTATCTTTAACCTGCGGGCCACTACGACCACGGTCGCATGTAATGTAAACTCATTGTAAAGAATTAAGAGAAGGATGCAATTTGATCACCATATTGGAGTACTATCGAGACATTAGAGTTCAAAATTCTTAGAAAAAAAACACGGATTTTGGGCTTGTCCCTGGTCTGTCTTTAGATAGACATACAGTTTCTTCATCGAATCCATACAGGTGAAATGAAATGAAAATACACCTTAATCTTTATTGAATGCGTACATGCAGTCAATAAGCTAATAATATAATATAAAGCTTCAAGTTAACGAATTACTTTTAAGTAACATACAGATAAGTTCTGACTTTAACTGACAATTAAAACTGTCAGTTAAAAGAGTTAAAAGCTCCGATTAAAGTTAACGTGTTTGTACCTACTTATACGACATTTTGGGGTTTTGAACCTGATAACAACATGATTCATTAGTTTCTTTGACTTGATTCAGATTAATGGGTTTAAGGTTGTGCATTTCGAAATTCTGGAATCAAAAATTGCTTAATAAATTATTATGTTTTCGGCTTACTCACGTAATTATTTGACGAAGAACTCGACTAGTTCCAAGCCATGCTAGAAGTTCATATTCATGAGCAACATTTTAGTATGTCTCAATCTTTATTTAGTATGGTATACAAAAATTGCTAGATAGAAAACGAGTAAAGAGTATGTACAATGAGTCAACTGCAATAAGACCTCAGCAGACTGGCATAAGTCATAGCATTGTTTACTGATCAGACGAGGATTCTGAGGACAATCCCGTCGTTTTAAAATCTCGCTTGTCTGATAAAACTGAGTCAAAACTATGACACTAATAGCTACGAGAAGCCAGAAGACCAAAACACTAACAGCGAAACACTCAGTCTATACAAAAATGAAAAAAGTACTCCTTGACCCCAAACCTACTTGGGTAAATTCCAAATGGAAGCTAATTCAACAGTAAAATCAAATACTATGTAAGGAATACAATAGAGTTATTTTCTATATACCATGTAGTGATGACATCATAGTATCATGCTGTATTTATGATGATCATCATATCACATGCCATAAACAAGGTGCATGCGAATGTTAAACGGACGTTGTATGCAAAAATTATACGATAAATAAAGTTGACACAAAAGTCGACGAACTTGCGACAAAGTCGTCAGAACGCAATAATGCAAATAAAATATAAAGAAGGTTAAAATTAGGAAGTGTTTGGAGACCTTAAATCGAAGACAACGGCAAACATGCACGGCATAAACGCAACAGGATACTTGAGAGTAGCATTTTAGAAATCTCATTTCAAAAATTCATCAGTTAGTTAATTTACAGTTTGGAGTATTATTAGTACAATAATAGATACGACAGATAGTTACTTTGAATTTTTAAATTTAATAACATTAAAACAAAACTTTTATGTTTCAAACTTTTCATGAGCAGTTTAAAACTTTTTAAAGGAAGCACCTTAAAAGTAAATAAATACATAGTTGAAGAACAGTCGAACGATCTAGTGAGACAACATGACAGTACTTAAAACAGTACCAGTAAGTAATAAAGTCTTCTAAGAATCTAAATACATAAACTAAGTACAATGTCATGGCATCATAAAAACAGTACACACAGACGACAATACAGAACAAAACAAACACGCGCAACCTTACAAAGACCTTGATTTTCACTAAACGCAAACTAATAAAACTATTAATTAATATTCAGCAACAAATAGTTTGCATCCAAATAAGATGGTGGAGGCACTCCAAACTTTGTTATATGCGGCTATTAGGCCAGCCGCTCACGAACTCATTGGACCGACATTGCCGATAAGTCAGTACACACAATAGGACCACTCATCATTTGATATGGCCTCAGCTTGCTCGAATGTGGTCTGAACGCGAATTGTCTTATTAGTGATCGCTTAGTCTGTCTACACACCCGCGATTTGTGTTGTCGTAAAAATTTTGAAGGACTTATCACCTGTCTGGGTCTTTTGTCGCGTTCCTGTCTCATTATCATTGACTTTGATTGTTGATTTTTTGTAATCGACAGTTTATAGCCTATGCAAGATGAATTTTGAATTTCGTCTAAAGAACACATTGATATTGCTACAATACTCATAAGTTTCTTAAGTATGTCTAACGAACCCTCTCTTACAACAAAACATGAATTTACTTTCGAAACAATATTAACTGATCACAATCTTGCTGCAGACCAATTAAACTACGAAGCAAACCCTTCATTATATATTGAAGCAAAATTATTTAACACCAACAGTAATAGATATCTTAATTCATTTCTCGTGTACTACAAGTTTATGGCTTGGATTTCAGATCATCTCGTGGATTTTATAGGTGACTCACAGATTTTCTATTAAGGATAAATGTACGTAGACTGCTTAGACCAGGCCATTTATTATAGCAATAAACTCCTTGACATCTAACTACTGGATTATATAATAGTAAATTAAATGGAACCATGATCATGAGTACAATTTCTCCTACCAGTGTTGCTGTTGGAAAATCTGAGAGTCAAAGAACCGATAAGGTAACTGAGAAAATTACCTTTCATCTACCTACTACTTTCATCTCTGCACTGCTTAAAGGTTGACTGGGAGACAATGCCCAAAGCATTAAGTCCACCTGTACACACTTGTTGTATAAAGTTGAAATAAATAAATAAATAAAATTAATGAGGAACAGTGTGAAAGAGGTCTTCCTCTTCATATGAGTATTGAAAGTTAAGAATGATGAGGTAGCTTGGAGTTGTCTGGCTGTAGATATAGAAAACAAGCAAGTTTGTTATCTAAATCAGGACTGATCTACAGACACTGGGTTAAAAAGAATTTCGTTACACTACCCTAATAAACATTGATATTAGAAAGCTTAGTTAATAATGCTAATTTAGCAAAAACATATTATGTATTCAACAAATAATCCATCCAAATTATGTAAACCCATTTCCAAAAACCATCAACATCATTCATGTTGGCGACGTCACAGCTAATCCTTGGCACCTTAAAGCCGCGGCCAATCCTTTCATCGGCAGCGTTAGCATTCGCGGTATACCGCGACAGGGACAACCATAAATTATAATGAGTTTCAACGCCATGCGGCTCGTATAAGGCCCTTCGGAGCGGTGTCAACTCACTCAGTTCGTGCACGTCCGGTATTGGACGATGGCTTTGTAGCTACAGATATGCTAGGCTATGGAAAATATGAATTTGTTAATTGCGGTTGGAGATAAGTATTATACGATAGAAAGTGTTAATGATGATGTCAATTCGATTTCTTTAAATGCATTTTCTCTTCAAGTGAATAAATCATTAGAAAATGTGTTTTTATTGTGCATAGTTACAATTTACTCCATAAAAAATAATAAATGAACGAGTATTGTTAACTTAATATTAATAGTTTAATTTAGTTAGTTTCAAGTTTGCCATCACCTGACCTACAAAAAAATGTAATTTATCGTTTGTCTAGAGGTATATTACATCTTTCAGTAGACCACAAACCTGTGACTCCGGCTAGTGAATAGGCACGTATAATGTTTATAATTTATTATATTCATAAATACAGTGTATTGTATTGTAAATGTAGTATTTAAATAAAAGAATTTAAATACAAAGATTACTGCTCAATTTGAAACTATGTCCGTTACGCCATCGGTAGGTAGAGAATTGGCTCCTAAGAAATATATAGTGAAACATATATAAAATAAGTAAGGATGTCAGAGGAGATGATAATCCTAATAAAAACTAGTTATAAAGCTTAAAATTAAGACCTCAAGAGAAAAATCGTACTGTAAATACATAATCATGATTCCAAGAATTTAGGTGCATTCAATGCTACACAGTTCAAAGTCAATGAATTAACAAAATCAATCCTTAATTGTGAACATTTTGATTCGTGATAGTCATGACAGATAGACCGACAAAAAATTATGATGCTGTAATGTTCTAGTGATTCCTTTACGATGTACTGGATTTTATTAGTCACCTAACTGTTATTTGGATAACAATCTTATTGAAATATGGCGATGCTAATAAAAATAGTTAGCAGAAGTTTTTATATTTTTCGCAACTGGAAACCTGTCGGTGTGTCAAACAGTTTTATTAACTCCTAAATATACGTTTACGATAAATTTAAATTCAAGTAGGCTTTTGGATTTATCGTCATTCTCGTTGTCAAGTATCATAGCCACATAAATGCTGTTTTATGTTCGCGTTTTATCAGTATCATCTAAATCTAGATCTCTTGGTACTCGTATAATTGCGTCTTACGTGTCGATATTACCTTAGTCGTGTGTATTTGCAGCTGCACTACATTTACAACATCTATAACCGTATTAACGTCTATGATTTTTTATTTTTCTACCGCTATTGTGCAGATGTCCTAAGCCACAAGTATTTTGTAGGCTTAACAAGTACTTTCGGCACATGTCAGTAAACCGTTGGTCGTGTCAGTTCCTCGTCGCCTGCTACATTTGCACGCAGCATTTCAATAACCTCACTCAGCCGCCATAACACATAGTTATATGTTATTTCAGACGCGTATTTCGGTACTATGTTCATTCACGGTAAAACTTTATTTATGTTTTCTAATTTTTATTGCTCATCGCCGTCGACTACTTAATGACTTGACGCCTCTGTCTACAAAATTAATCCATGCGGCTTCAGAAATAGATGCTGACTTGAATTAGGAAACCATAAAGTTGAAATTAAGTATGGAACGGTTGTAAAGCCATGTTTGGTAATGTTTGGTTAGCGTATTCACGCCACGGTGAAGGAAGTGAAGAATAAAACGGGCAGGCCCGAATATAAAGCCGGACAATAAAAATTGTAGGTGAAACTTATTTATTTACATTATAAATTTATTTTTACACATTGATTGGTAGTCATTTTCTGGATTTATAGGCGGTGGAACTAGCCAGTTTATTGCTTTCTTTAT
The DNA here is from genome assembly GCA_038387885.1 of Spodoptera picta. Classification (NCBI taxonomy): domain Eukaryota; kingdom Metazoa; phylum Arthropoda; class Insecta; order Lepidoptera; family Noctuidae; genus Spodoptera; species Spodoptera picta. The sequence continues at coordinate 452,895 of JAZHFQ010000269.1, forward strand.
GGCCTGTTTTTTAGGAACTATAAATTTAAACTTCTTTTTTTCTAAATAGGGAGCGTATTTTAATCCGTTCAGAGCAAAGTTTAGGAATGTGTTCGACATGTGTAACAGGATTTGGTGACACATTATTCTCCCTGACATTTACTGCGGATAAAACGTTGAAATTACTTTGATGATCTTTTGATAGTTGTGAATTTGCTATATTTATATTAAGTGTCTTTTTATTGGCCGCAAATCAATAGTAATAGCGTTTGAAGATGTACCGACATTTAATTATTTTGATGACACTTTAATTTAAACTGAATTATTAAAATGTATAAAACTGTATTCATTTCGAGTATTATTTAATTTTTTTATTCTGCTTTTTGAAACGGACTCATTGCCATTATTTTAACTTCTATCGTCTATTTTTGTAGATTTTTCTATTCTAGTGTTAATATTATCTAACGCACCAACACCCACTTCAATGAAATACTCATCTAAATTCGTTACAATTACTTATGGGGCTAAAAATATTGAACAAAAATACTCATTTTCCTCACAATACGATGATGGATCGTGGCCAAGACCAAGTGCGTGATTTTTATTGATTCTCGTCTATATGACTGCGATAAAATATTTATACCAGTTATTTATTTGTTCCCCGAATAAACCACATTTCGTTCGCTCTGTATTATTATGTCTTCACATTTGATTGTAAGATGGTATTAGTCAACAGATTCAAATTTTCCTCGAGAATTTCTCATTATTATAATTTCAATTTTTCATCAATTATATGACGTAATAGACATACAAATCTATACACAGTTTAAATGTCTTACTTTTACTAACTTACACCCGAAAACTGAAAGGTTACAGATTACAAATTTAAAGTAGTAAATAAATCATGCTATTTCTGTCATTTTATATGGAATTTGTAGAACTTTACTAAATCGCGACTTAAAATTGAGTAGCGTTTGAGTATTTCATCGTTAAACAAACTTGAAACGTATAATTCATTCTCGAAACCAACAAAACCAATATAAAAAACTCAAGCAATACCCAGCACAAGTGATAAATAAACCAATCAGAAAATTCAGCAAATTTAGACAAAAACAATGATTTCGACATTGAACACAAAAATAAAACCAAACATAAAAGTGCGAAAGCAAATAGTGAACAGCCAACTTCAGTCTACAAAAGCATTGACAAACATAACAAAATGCGATATTTCAAAATATTTCAGTGACAATAGAAGAAATATGCCGAGTGATGTGACTGCAATTGTAATTAGTGAAGACAAAGATGAAATGGATAGCGTGACTAATTTAGCAGAAGTATGGAACTGACCTAACGGGGCCAAGGAACATGGACATGAAATACTTGACATTGTATTTTACTTTACAGATGTCGTACTTGGGATAGTATTCAGTGTTAAAGATAGTGCAATGCCACAAAACAGATTTTATTATGTTATTAATTAATTATTAAGTAAGATTTGAATAAAGATGAAATCTCATCCAACAATAAGGATACTTCAGGGTGTTAGTATACTAACCGATCGATTGTCGATAGATGCCATCAATCGATGATAGAATAAATTAGTCGAAGTCGATCGACAGTTTTGTTCTGAGGTTAGTTCATTGGGGCCGGCCAATCAGAGCATCAAATGCATACTCGTTTCAATTACTTTAAACATAAAACGAGCTAAGTTCTCGGATAGAAACTGTCGATCGACAAGTTCAAAACAGAAGATTTCATCTACAATAAGTTGTATATCATAAAGTTAATGGTACGGATCTCAAAACAGCAGTTTCAGAACAGCTACCTCTAGATCCATTTAACCGTCCTAAATACATTAAAATGTAGGTCAAACATATACAAGCTTTTCACCTTGGTGTTCATGTAATAGAACAAATTAGTGATTCTGTGTATGAAGTAGCGTTGGAAGGAGAAAATTTACGACTTAAAGGAAATCTGATTACATTCAAACGATGTCTGAAGGTGTCCTCTGAATAACTTGAATGCTCCTTGAATTTAGTTGTTTGAAGATTTATTGTCTTTTCCTTTTTTGTAGAGATAGGTGTTGGTAATGTTGATTTTTTTTTAATCTAGTCGTTGTTGATGGTAATGTTGAGTATGGTGTAAAAGAATTTGATTGGATATTTCAGTAGTTGACTTGGATATGAGATTATTTCAATCAAAGAAGGAAAGAAGCAGATGATGAGACTGATTATCTATTCCAGAGCTGTCTTCAGTAGGTACCGAACTTTTCATTCATCATCGATATAAAAAGATATCTCCAAGGTGAGTTAAATTACCATTTTCGGTAAATATCCTCGAATTTAAAGCGCAATTGTCAAAAAAAGTCAATCACGTTCCGCAAATTACGCTGACAACGAGCCAAACATTATAATTATTTCATTGCAACACACGTTTCGAATTCACAATGAACACAATCGATTTAATAATCGAGAACCAAAAAAGATCGATGTGCTGAATCCGAAATCAAAGCGCATACCCAGACGACAGCCTTTAATTCGGTGATAAATAAAATTTTTCATTGTCTTTGTGACGTCTGAATTATTTGAATCGATTCGAATTTACGCAAATTTAATGTTGTATGTGGATTATTTACGTTTATTTATATTATATATATATGATTATTTATATTTTTATTATTATACTTTTTTCTAATTGTTTAATGTTAACGTGTTATTTGGTTCAAATTTAAATTCGATTAAATTTTTACTTGATTATTCACTACGTTTTTTTATCTATTTTATTGGCTTTTAACCAATAGGCTACGTCAGCTCCATCGTAACTCAAACTTATTTATCCAAAAACATTATAGAGGTAAATTAAGTAAGTAAAAAATACATTAATGTAGTTTAAAATATCAAATACCAGCGGGTCATCTCTGTCGCAACATCATTACAATAGATCTTACTACATTGTATAAAGGTTCTGACAAAATACTAGGAAAGGTCCCAAATCATATTTTTTTATATTAAACTGTCAAACACCAAGCGGTCACCGGTGACCGCAACCTATTGTTCTATAATTATGTCTATAATGACGGTACTCGACGAGTTAAAATGTTGCATCAGTGAGTCCCTCGCCACTTTAAAATTAACATATTCACTAGGTTTTAGGGATGTGACATAGGTAACAGGTTTTCATCTCCTATTTAATACTCTTTCTCTTTATTGCTTGGCATTTTTTTATAGCATATACCGGTAAATGAGCAGACGGATCACCTGATGGTAAGCAATCGGCGCCCATGGACACCCGAGCCGAGACACCAAGGCGGTAAAAGTGCGTTACCGGCCTTTTGGGAATTGGGAATTTGAGGATTATGGAGGATTCGGGGATTCGGAAGACTAGGAACCCCGTCGGGAGGGGGATAATTGGGCCTCCGGTAACCTCACTTACACGACAAAACACAACGCAAGCGTTGTTTCACGTCGGTTTTCTGTGAGGCCGTGGTGTCACTCCAGTCGAACCGGCCTATTCGTGCCGAAGCATGGCATATGGATGGATACAGTCTTCTACGTCCTATACTCCTGCTATCATTAAAACTATGATCAGCGTTCAGAACTCATTAACAACTAATATCCTCATTAACTTTAGAATTAGTATACCATACAGTAATTTAACGGGTCAAGTTTCGAACCTTTGACTTTTGTAGATAAACCTAGAAGCCGATAGAAGGATCTAGGATTACGAAACACGTGTATAATCTATAATTAAATGTAAATAATACATTAATCATGATAGCTTGTCAGTGTTTTGTCTTAATTAGGAATTTATTGATGACCACCCAATGGTAGCATAAATAATTATTTTTGGTGTGTTTTCTGTCAAGTCTTTTAGACTGACTGACTGACTGACTGACTAACTGACATAGTGATCTATCAACGTACTGCTCAAACCACTGGACGGATCGGGCTGAAATTTGGCATGCAGGTAGATGCTATGACGTAAGCATCCGCTAAGAAATGATTTTGAATATTTCCACCCCCAATGGGGTAAAATAGGGGTGAAAGTTGTATGATACTTTGTCAGTTTTAAACAGATCGGGCTGAGATTTTGCATGCATAAAATTAGTATAACATAGGTATCTTCTAAGAAAGGATTTTGATAAATTCCACCCCTAAGGGGATAAAATAGAGAGTACTTATAAATCTTTTTAACCATTGAATCTTTTCGAGTTACATTCGGTAAAACGATAATTTGAGACCTGGGTATATGATAGTTTTTATCACAGAACTCTCACGGGAACGGGAACTATGCGTTTATGCCCCGGGACTCTCTATCTCTTAACCACTGAATTTATTTTAGAGGGATTCGGTATAACAAAGGTACCGAAGGTCTGTTCTTACATTTGCGTACAGTATTGAAATATGTATCAGAGACATTGTAGAACATTCTTTTTTAAAAAGAGTAACGAATGGAGTTTCTTGCTCGTTCTTCTCCATTCGAATCTACATTTTGGAATGAGCACCTAGCTTCACCTAGTTTCACTGATGGACTGACTGACAGACTATTATTTGTTTTGTATTTGTTGACGTTTCAAAAGTACCAAACTATGGTTTAGTTGAAATAAATGCTTTGACTTTGACCGAAAGGTACGGTAAAGATAAAGAATAAATAATAAATAGGTACACGAAACAACAAACAGAAAGCAAATACTACAAAACTAAAACACTCTTGCGCAAACAAAATCATCGAATCACAATCACAATATCGATTGATATGAAACAAATCGATTCACATTTTGATCTCTATTAGTCCCGCTAGAGCTCAAACCGCACAATACAAATTACGAGACGCGTGCGCACCTTAGCTTGCGGTTATCACGTTCTTTTATTTCTAGTTTCTAAGTGAGCGTGAACTGTGAAACCACAAAGTGTAGGGCATCTTTATGGATAGAAAAATGTTATATAACATTTATTTTTTAGAAGAATTGTGTATTATGTAGAAAAATTATTACATAAGAAAAATCTAATCTAGAGGCTTACTCTTGAATCCAATTCCGATAGATCGATATTGACATTGTAAAATTTCGTACTCTTGAGTTGCAACACTAGCGCCCATTGCATCCATATTGCGTGAATATTGAATGAAATGAATGGTATTGAGTTCGGCTTTAGAGGTATATTCCGTACTCTGAATGCTATTTTAACAGCTACGATAGGGGTTGTATAGTTTTGTCATTGAATAATTATTGAGACTTTATTGGATTGAAATTGCATTGATAACCCTGATCCTACTATTATTATAAATGCAAAAGTTAGTATTTTTGTTTAGGGTAACCTAAACATTTGGGATTCCACTACCCATCTTTTGTTTAAGTGAATTGAAGACTAAACCAACTAGGTGATCTATACAATTAAATAAAGCGGAAGTGCTTGTTGATATTATTGAAAGAACCGCTTTTTACTTGTCCGTTTGTCTGTTTGTACTGACTAATCTCTGAAATGGTCATAGGTACTGATTTTGACGGGACTTTTATTGGCAAGGATCTGATGTTACTCCTTAGTACTAAGGAGCTACTTTTATTTTAGAAAATCGCAGGCAAAGTTGGTGCGACTGCACGGTTGGTGTGGTGGCTGGGCAACCGGCTGCCGTGCAACGTGTCGCGGGTTCGATTCCCGCACGGGACAACACATTGTGTGATCCACAAATTGTTGTTTCGGGTCTGGGTGTCATTGTGTATGTGAACTTGTATGTTTGTAAACGCACCCACGACACAGGAGAAAATCCTAGTATGGGGCAACGTTAAACAAAAAAAAACGTTAAGCAAAAAGCAAAAAAAAAGTTGCAAGTACAGCTAGTCTTTCCATAAAACATCTTATCATTTTGCGACCTACAGTAAAAGGTCGCAAAATGAAATAAAATTACATAGCATAACATCACGCCTTTTATCCCCGAAGGGGTAGGCAGAGACGTACACTTTATGCCACTGTATAATGTAACACCAACTTTTCACTATTTATGTTATGAATCCCGTGTTATAGGGGGTGAGCCTATTTTTTTTTTTTTTTTATGGCATAAGCCGGTAAACGAGCAGACGGATCACCTGATGGTAAGCAATCGGCGTCGCCCATTGACACCTGGAACACCAGAGGCGTTACAAGTGCGTTACCGGCCTTTTGGAGATTAGGAGTTTGAGGATCGTTGGGGATTCAGGAATTGGGGAGATTGGGGAAGGGAAGGATAATTGGGCCTCCGGTAACCTCACTCACACGACGAAACACAACGCAAGCGTTGCTTCACGTCGGTTTTCTGTGAGGCCGTGGTATTACTCCGGTCGAGCCGGCCCATTCGTGCCGAAGCATGGCTCTCCCACACTTATTATTGCCATATACTGAGCACAGTTCCATACTTCGTGCTACTACTGAGGTTTTAAAGACCCAGTAATACTTTGATAGTAAAAATGAAGATATAAATAAAATATAGATACATAAAGTATTAATAAAAATATTATTTAAATTACAACGAATAAATAAAACTTTAATTCAATAAAATAATAAGTTATGTTATAAAAATATAAAGGCCAAGCCGATAAGGAAATACAGAAAACATTGTTGGGTTTGCGGCCTTCATGTCAAAGGTCCCAGGTTCCTATCTCAACTGAGACACGTACCATCAGAGTATCCACTGCCACCGTGTGTCACTTTGATATTAATGTTGATGACATACTTTAGAACTGTCTTATCTTATTACCTCGTCGGTTTAGTGGTCGTGAATGCGACTGTTCAACTATTCATCTCAGGTTTGATGTCTTCGTTATAACTTTTAAGGAGTCACGAATTTTAGGACTTCATAAGTGTCGTGTCATTTTCTATAAATGTAAAAATAATTGTCTTCATCTTTATACATTAAAATCTCGATGTTTATTAGAGGTATATGTACATATAAACAAGATGCTTTTTAAAAATGTATCTGACATAGTGGGTCCTCAATTATGTACTTCATCCACATAATAATAGTGTCTGTAATTCATCAATATTAGTTAAATCAAAACCGAGAAGTAGGTCTTTAGATTTGAATATTCGACTCAATACAGACTTACAAACAGTCATCAAGACAAGTGAATATAAATCAAAGCTTGTAAAAACAGCAAACCACGTGCAAACCATACATTTAATTGCAGACAACTACTGGAGTAATCAACTAGTCACGCTAGCAATCAGTTTAAAATCTTTTAATTATGACATCAATGCAAGCATGACAGGTCTTGCTGCCAAGTTATTTTCTACAAAACGGTACCGTTCCATTATGATTTCTATAACATGAATATTATAGCTTAAACAGACTTCATCAAAAATTAAGATTTTTTTATGGCTTAAGCTGGTAAACAAGCATACGGATCACCTGATGGTAAGCAATCGGCGTCGCCCATGGACATCCGGAACACCAGAGGCGTTACAAGTGCGTTACCGGCCTTTTGGGGATTAGGAGTTTGAGGATCGTTAGGGATTCAGGAATTGGGGAGATTGGAAAAGGGTAGGCTAATTGGGCCTCCGGTAACCTCACTCACACGACGAAACACAACGCAAGCGTTGCTTCACCTCGGTTTTCTGTGAGGCCGTGGTATCACTCCGGTCAAGCCGGCCCATTCGTGCCGAAGCATGGCTCTCCCGCACTTATTTTGAATGGTAAATATTTTTGTGAAAACCCTATCATACATTTCTACCAAGCTTTCATAAAATAATTGTTTTTGAAAGAATTAAATTGGTTACAGAAAGATTCTACTTATTTACCCTTCACTTCTAAACACCTGTATGTATGTAGGTGCTGTGCGTGTAGCTGACTAAGGGATATTTAATTTCGTTTACAAAACCTACTAAATGAAGTATTTATAGATAAAGAAACACATTTTAATGAGAACAGATCAACAACACACTACTTCAGGAAGCCACTGGCTTCAACTGGCTCCAAAAATCGTCAATATTACATAGACAATATCTCCTAGCATTTAACATTGACCGATAAAATGCGTTCACATATCTATTAGGTAATCGCAAGATTCTTAAACAAGATCATCAATACATTGTCAATATATCAAATACAAACTACAAAAAAAGAAATCTAGTCAAACCGGACTAAACACTATCTGACAGCTACAAATGCCTAAAGATTTTATACAATTTAACTTTTTAAACGTAACCATAGCTTAAGTCAGGCCTCACAATAATCCAATAAAGTATTAGATCCAAGTTATTTTACAAATGATCATAGTAGAAAATGTATGTAAATATTAAAAAAAAAACACGATAAATTGAGTGTCGCCGGTTTTTATCTGGATTCTTAGAAACGGTTCTAGCGGTTGCACTTGCGCATACCGAACTCGGGTTCTACCTGATTAAGGGGATGGTAGCTTTGATATAGCTATGATATAATAAGTATTTGTATATTGGTTTCGATTTTCGATTATAAAATTGTTGGTTTTTATTGTATGAAGTATTTGGAATGTCAGAATAAATGCCTACCTATGTATAAAGAATACAAATAGTACTTAAGTTTATATCATAGGTCATGTCATCGTGTCAAAAGTCTAGACATATTTTATCACTACATAGTATAGAACAAAGTCGCTACCCGCAGTCTGTCTGTCCCTATGTATGCTTACATCTTTAAAACTACGCAACGGATTATGATGCGGTTTTTTTAATAGATAGACTGATTTTTAAGGACGGTTTATATGTATAATACATGCATATTGCACCCTGCTAAGCCTTGGCGGGTCGCTATTGAAATATAAAACAAACATGCCTATTTATTTCCCACAGATGTACAACAGTTGTAACAATAGCTATATAAATGCTAACTTTTCTACCGTTTTCCTTATTTTCAGCGATAACGTTTTTTTTTAATTCAACATTGAGGTATTTCTTAAATCAATTCAAAATAAAAAAAAAACATTTCCAAGTAGAAACTTCTCCTTAAGCCTCATGCGTGGCTACTACACTACATTGACCATTCGTTACTGGATTATAACACTAGATGTATGTATGTATACACATCTCCTATACCTATCGTATTTTCTATTCAAATTATTCTACAACCAAAAAATATTACCTTAGTAATCGTGAGTAAATATTTTGATTTCCCATGTCGAAGAGGGTATTAGACCTTTTTTATTAGTAGGCATGATAGTAAGTAGGTAGGTGATGATTTTTTTTAAATATTGTTGGTAGTGTCAGGAAATTCTCTTGACACTTTTTTTCTCATCATACTCATGCAATAATACCTACAATAAAATGGGTATCAAAACTGAAAGCTTTAAATTTGTATCACACATCAACAGTTTATAAGTGGCCACTGCTGACCAAAAGCCTCTTCTCGCTCGGAGAAAGTTTAAGTATTAATCACCGAGTCGCGGAGAACATAACGGGTAACCGGGGCTCTGGCTCGACGTGTAGAAGGAACGGGGTGGTTTTTAGTCAGTAAGAGTCTGACACTCCCTCCCGCCTCACCCAGGCGGGAGCAGTCATTCGATGATTTTCCCCCCTTAAAAAAAGCATTAATCAGCATGCCCGCTACGTACCGTAGAACTGGCTAAATCATAATCTGAAGGAAATACACATTGCATTGAAATTGCGCCTCATGACGATAGAGGATGTTGAAGCATATTTATTTCTAGTAGCTTCTGCATAGTTATTCTTAGTAAAACCTTTTTGTATCTGAATATACTGAATAGACTGCACGGTTACGGTTGGCGCGGCGCCTGGGCGACTGGCTGCCGTGTAACGTGTCGCGGGTTCGATTTCCGCACGGAACAACTCTTTGTGTAATCCATAGATCGTTGTTTCGGGTCTGGGTGTCATGTGGTCTTGTATGTTTGTAAACGCACCTACGACACAGGAGAAAATACTAGTGTGCAGGAACGTCTTTTCTTTAAGAAAAAGAAAAAATATAAATATACGTAAGTAAATAATATTATGTATATGATTTTTTTTGTATTTTTATCATCCGTCTTTAGCCCGGGAACCTACTATGATAAGAATAAATAGACACTTAGGAATCTCCATCAACAGAACGTATTTTTATCAGACTTATAAAAGACTGCCTCATTGTCCGAGTGGTCGCTCGCAAGTGCCACTGCCGGGCAAGGGGTCTCGGGTTCGATTCCCGGGTCGGGCACAGTATTACTGAGTTTTTAAAAAAAAATCCCAGTAGTAGCACGGAGTCTGGAAATGTGCCCGGTATATGGCAATAGGCTCACCCCTATTACATGGGACTCATAACATAAATAGTGAAAAGTGGGTGTTACATTGTACAGTGGCATAATGTACACCTCTGCCTACCCCTTCGGGGATAAAAGGCGTGATGTTATGTTATGTATTATTATAAAAGGAGTTTTCCCAGTTAACCTGTATGTAGGTATGTTTGTTTGTGCGCGATTACCTTAGGAGAGAAGACAAATTGATGAGGATTTGGGCTTAATATTAGATTCAAGAAATGTATACTGAGACTCAAGGATTTATATTCCTTTTAATCCAATTGGAAAAACAATAACACTATACTTACTACAACTACACAAACTACGTATATAAGTATATAATAATTCCACTGTCTCTTCATACAACAGCCACACCACAGATTACAATGTCCGTCCATACAAACTAAATATAGCCACAAGTTTCCAATAATCGCATTTAATGAACTCCAGTGTAAATGTAATTCGACGTGTATATTACAAATGTTTAGACAGATTCACACAACACAGACAGACTTACAAACAAACTGATATATACCATCAACATGTCTAATCTTCCATTAAAATGTTAGTTAATTCATTCGGGTTAAGGTTTTTCACTTAAATGTTTTTAGGTGTTTAGAGATGTTGAAATTGAGATGAAGCTACAATTAACCTGTCGCGATGTCACGCACGCTGTTCATAAAGAAGAGCTCCCTGTGTGGCTCGAAACTAGTAGAGCTTTTATCAGTATTTGCACGTGAATAACCCGCGATTTTTAATTAGTCTTCGTTAAGTATTAGAATGTAATCTAATGTAATGAATTCAATGTATTTTATAAATCGATTTCAAATAAAACACAGTCCTTTAACAAACTACGAATGCTACATACACAAAAAAAAACAAACAAAAGGACATTCAACTGCACAAAACTGAAACACGCTCCATAAGTCCATAACCTTTAATACTCTCATTGTTTTCGCTAAACCAAGTTACAGTAACTAATAATGAATTTCAACTAAAGTTGCACTCTGATGTATTTTTACTTCTTACATTGTATTGGACTGTTTAAGTCACGCACCTCACCTCTTTATTGCAATGTTTACCAAATTAAAATAAGGCTGCACTTTTTTATGCAACGCAGTGTACATTTTAAATTTCGAACCATTCTTTTATAGAAACAGTAAACATTGTGTTGTTGTGTGCGAGAGGCGTTTGTTTGTATGTGTGTAGGTTAAAGAGAATTCAATAATTATACAAATTTGATTTAAAAAAACAATTTTTTTAAGTCGAATTTGTTAGAAAATAGATGATACTCTGAATTAAGTTTTTTTAAGCTATTTATTTAAAGGATTTTATTGTACTGATATGACAACTCTTTGCTAAATAGTTCAATAGGTAAACCCAGGTAGGTTCAATAATGATAAGTTACTTTTTTACATAATAAGATTTAATCTTAGGCACTTACTTTAAAACTAAACACACGCCTAGTCTCCATGTCCTAATATTTTATGTACTTACATATTGTCTGGACTTTAAAAGAGAAGGACCTCTGAGTTCATTTCAGCATTTCTTCTCAGAGTAGTCAGTTAGGAAATGTCGACCTTATCGTCCAGAAGTAAATTCACTTGTTTCTCCATGTCATTCCTGAGAAATACCTAAATCGAAAAAAATATTTTAAACCAACCGAGATTCAATCCCCAATTTTTAAGCCACTTTTTCGACCACTCAGTCACGGGTTAAAAGTCAAAACTACACAAAACGGAGAATTTATTACAACATGCATTAGGTCTAAGAGACCCTGGCAGGTGCAGTCGAGACCGCTGTAAAAAGTGAAAAACCATCAAACGGCATTCAATTAATAAAATTACTATGAACAAAGTAGTTTATAATTGAAGGTATGTTGATGGTGTGAGCTCACTCCGTGAATACAGCCATCAATTCACCATAATCGATGGTATTTATAAAGTTGTTTCATAGTTGGCCGAGTGGTCGCAACATCGCAAGTGTGAGTGTGACTGCCGGGTAGGAGTCGAAAATGTAAAATGTGTTACATGGGTAATGCACCCTCCCCGTCGAGGATAAACGTGATGATATCTATGCCCGTTGCCGAGTAGTCGCAGTGCGACAAGGCAGGGTCTCATTCCCCGGGCTATTATATGGAAACTCATAGTACATGGAAATAGTGAAAAATGGGTGTTACATTATACAGTGGCATAATGCACTCCTCTGCCTACCCGTTCGGGGATAAAAGGCGTGATGATATCTTTATGTTCTTTCATAGTGAGGATTTTTATGTGCTAGCTAATTATTTCATTATCTTTAAAAAGTTTAAAAAAAACCGACTTCAAATCCGTCTGTGTTGAAGTCGGTTAAAACTATGTTAAGGTTTTTTAAGGTAAATTTAAGGTGTAAATATTGTAGTTTATAGTTATTTGTATTTATAATATTAATATTACTTAGTAACTATGTATTCTTAAATAAAATTTGTGTTCTTATAAATAAATAAATACATTGTTATGGATTAAAAATTAAAAATATATTATGATATTTGGCTTTGAATCAGAATTTGTTCAGCTGTTTTGAATTGAAAATGTATCAAGCAATGACTTTCCTTTTACATTGTTATATTGAGTTGAAATTAATTTTTCTCGTCTATCAAATATTAACCTTTTCACATAATATAGGTATTAAGACATTTTTCAGGTATATTTTACAAAGTCTAGTGCGCTGCCGGGCAAGGTATCTCGGGTTCGATTTCCGGGTCGAGCAAAAGACTTCTGGGTTTTTAAAACGAAATCTCAGTAGTAGCACGGAGTTTCCAACTGTGCCCGGTATATGGCAAAAGGCTCATCCCCTATTACATGGGATTCATAACATAAATAGTGAAAAGTGAGTGTTACATTGTACAGTGGCATTGTGTCGTAATGTGCACCTCTGCCTACTCCTTTGGGGGTAAAAAGGCGTGATATAATGTTATATTTTACAAAATTAATCAAATGAACGTGATAAATATCGAATTAAGTATGCTTTTAAGTGGTTGACTAGTTCTAGAATACAGTAACGAGAAAAAATATCTAAAATAAATTATCGATGTTACACTAAAAGTCAAAGTAAAAAACAATAAATAATAATTTAAGTACTTTAAAAAAAGTAGGCTTTAGTAGATACTATCCCATCTTTTAACAACTATAATTAACGGTTATGTTGCTAATAAGGTGCAAGCCATAAATAAAGAAAAATAGTTTGATGGACGTGTGTTAAAAAATAATTTTTTTATTTTGCAAAGCCACACCAACACTTGAAGTTACACTAAATCGATTTAAAAGATTTTTAACTTTATTGCATAAGGATTAAAGTCGATAATGTACCAAACACATTTGACTGCCAAGTGTAGCTTGATGAGCGTCTGAACATACAAGGTTGCGGTTTTGCGCGTGACTTCAAAAAATAATTTAAAAATAAAACCGTTTAAAATTTAAGAGCAATCTTGTTAAATTTTAAAAACTTGTTAAAACTCAATTTGTATTCTTGTTGAATAGGCCTTACAGTGTATTTATTGATAATATTTTATAGTTAAATGGTATAAAATGGTAGCGTAATTAGTCTGTTTGCAATTATATGGTAAAGACGTGGCCTGTGAACGTTATTAAATACATTTGAAATTATTTCAAAATATTGATGGAACTACCTACTTTTTATAGCTAAACTTTAATAGCTTATTTATTTTATTGCGCCTTTGAAGATAAAAAACTGGTGAATGTGAATCCTCCGCTAACGTCGGTCACAGGTGACCCCCATGGCATTTAACGTGTTATTAATTTAATGTATACAAGTTTATTTTCACGGACAAGTACTTCAATCGTAATAAAAAAACGTAATAAAGAAAACACTTGGCAATATAAAAATTAAAATTCCGAAAAAGGAAATCGATAATTAAGTAGTACAATTTGTAACAGTTCTTCTAAGTTCATGTTCTACTGAATAGTGTTAATTGTTCCAACTAATGACTTAAGGATATAGTAATTAAAACATCGTTAAATTTACTGAAAAAAATAATAGAAAAAGTTAACAGTTAACTCACCACTTGTAATTGCAACCAGCCACAAACATCTGCAAACAAAAATAACTAATTTATAATCGTTAATTTCATTAACAAAGAAAAAAATTTTATAATTCATTTTAACAACATTTTAAATTTTTAACAAAAAGTTTAAAATGTCAAAAATATTTACATTGATGACTTTTGATTAAATGTACAGAGTGGTTTCACCAAACATAGCGTTTTTTAATATATTTGAGTCATTTCTGATTGTCTGTACGTGTTATTTAAATTCGTTTTTGGTAAGTAATTTATTGTTTTTACACTGAACACTGATTACTATATTTATCTCTGTATTGCATCGAGTGTCGAGGAATTTAAGCTTTTGAAATTAATATCATAATTTCCGAACACATTAACAGTTGAACACGTATCATTTATGTTTTCAATAAAATGAATGGATTTATTTAAAAATCGAAATTAAACTGAAATGTTAAAATTTTAAACAAATGTTAAAAATTTTAAAATGACATTGTGTCTACAAACGTCATCCGTGTTAAAAATTAACGAGCGAGAACAACGGTTACAATTAAGGGACATTTTTTTACGCTCGGTAATAATTATTTGTCCTGTGTTTTTTCCTGCAGGGTGTGCACCGGTGGAGACAAAAAAGCTCTCACGCATTCTCATCAACTTGGACCTTTCGATTATTCATGCGCTACGCTGTGGATGCAGTTTACCTCTATAGAGCTGTTAAACAACTCCATCAAAACCCTCATTTTACTCTTTATACCCAAAACAAATAAAAGGCACGGTGATTTAAGATTTTTGATTAAGTAATTGATTTAGTAGCTTCATGATTATTATACTTAATATTTTGAAATTGTTTTAAATTTTTTCGAGTCAATTATTATGAATGCATCATGTCACCTCACAACTCCAAAATCATACCATAAAACCAATCAAAATAAATTTATTTAAACAAAACTCATTTAAGAAATAAAAATGTCACCGTTGTGGTATTATCAGCTCCATAAACATCTGCGTAATCGAGTGACGGCTGATAGAGTCGGCTGAGATAATGACATCTGCGGTAAAAACTCGGACACTTGGTTATTTATCATACACTGGCCTCTTTAATTATCCGTCGGGATCAGTGTGCGCCAACCTTAACGCTCAGTGTACCACCAGCCTTATAAAGCCGTCTCATCTATAGGAGGGATGATTTTTTGACATTTTCAATTTAGTTTTTTTTTGTCATGTCGATTTTTGGTCTGAATGTCAACGAAGAGTTGTAATGATGTGACCAAAATTTATGATGGCTCAATCTTGTCGGTAGATGCGAAGTGTAATTAGATTTTTTGTAATATCATATACTGATGTACGATATCTATTATTTTGATGTAATAATTTACATTGTGAGGTCTGTGTTAGCAAGGGTAGATTGCTTGTCAGATATCTAAGTATCATTGTAGATATTTTTATTCATCGGTTTTTTTTGTTAAACATAGAAGTAATGATTACTGTGTGATTTTGCATCAATTTTTCAAAAAAGTTAATTTACTATAATCATGTTTTACAAATTAAACATGTATTGTGATTTACATTTTGTATTAAAACATGTAGAAATTCAGGAAACAATTATTTGAAACATTGAACAATTTTATTAGGTTTGTAGTTCTAACATTTATTATTGTCATGTTTTAAAAGGAATAAAATTACGCAAATGGAATTTTATTACCTTTTTCTACATATTACATTGATTGGCTAAGTGAATTTTAATTTATTTTACTAGGTATGACGGTGCAATTTCATAAAAACACGTGTATCTTAATTGCTATACAAAATCGAAACAAATAAATCAATCAAATGAACAATTCACATTAGAACACCAATACAAAAAGTTTAAAATATCAACAAACTAACAAAAAACAAACTATCGATAATAATCGAAGCTCGATACATTTTTAATCGATATCGTTAGTTACGACACTATTAACGTGTACGATTTGAATATTTT
The DNA here is from genome assembly GCA_038387885.1 of Spodoptera picta. Lineage (NCBI taxonomy): Eukaryota > Metazoa > Arthropoda > Insecta > Lepidoptera > Noctuidae > Spodoptera > Spodoptera picta. The sequence continues at coordinate 469,143 of JAZHFQ010000269.1, forward strand.
TTTAATCACTCTATATATCAATTAACCCCAATATGAAATCGATTTGGAGAAACCGGTAGGTCAGTTTGGAACTTGGGGTACTATATCACAGTGAGATGCTTGCGAGTGACTCCGATAAATCTTGCGAGGGTTAATTAAATGCCAACACAATGCTTTATAAGTGTTTAAGGATGCATGTATGTGCGACCAGGGTTTGCGGTTGCAGGGTTGAGATAGAGCGGGGACGTCTTAATTTTTGAAAAATACTTTAATAAGTACACAAAAATTTTGCAGAGACAAAAGCAATCCTGTTGAAAATCATTACCTTTAAATTATTTTACACTTGAAGTTCAAATTTATCCAACAACTTTCATGGATGAAATTCATACATAATATAACATAACATCACGCCTTTTATCCCCAAGGGGATGATAGGCAGGCAGGGGGTGATGGGGGGGTAGGCAGAGGTGCACACAGAAGTAACACCCACTTTTCACTATTTTATGTTATGAGTCCCATGGAATAGGGGGAGCCTATTGCCATATACCGGGCACGTTTCCAGACTCCGTGCTACCACTGAATTTTTTTTAAAACCCAGTAATACTTTGCCCGTCCCGGGAATCGAACCCGAGACCTCTTGCCCGGTAGTCGCACTTGCAACCACTCGGCCAACGAGATAGTCAATGAATGAATTTAATGTTATATTATTTTAAATATTCGACAAAAGTAGTACAAAAACAAATAAAAATACTTTAGTTTAAACAAAGGTCAAATCGTCAATGATTCATGTAATGATTCCTCGTCAAATTGTCACTAGAACAAGTAAAACTAAAAACGATATCATTCCGTAAAACAAAATACACATAATAATCCAGTTTCTAGCTTGCAACTTGCACCAACCACCAACTGCCGCGCTAATACATCTAACGATTAAGATCTTAGCAGGAACTTGATACTACCCGCTTTATCCAGCGTCATCTAGCGGTAACATCGCGCCTAAGCGACAAGGGCCGGCTAGAGGATAAAAAATGCAAATACTTTAGACCCAATGGAGATATGAACGTAATTATAGGAAAATTTATAGCTAAACCAGAGAGTGTGAGTTATAGCAAAGATTATGTTGTTAATCTAGTCATACACTGATTACAATCCTAGATAATGCTTTCAGTAATTAGTAAGGCATTTAAACATGCATACATTCATCAACAGCATATGAGTGGCCACTGCTGATAAAATGCCCTCTCTTCACATGGAGGAGGTTTGAGCATTAACCACCACGCTTACTCATTGTGGGTTGGCGATTTCAAACTTATAATTAGAAATTATAAGTCTAAGTTTCCTCACAATGTTTTCCTTCACCGTTTGTCAGTGGTGTCTAAATAATCTTAGAAAGTACATATAACTCGGATAAAGTCATATTGGTACTGAGCGTTGGTAGGTTTCGAACCCGCAACCTCATGCAACAGAAGCATGCGCCTTAACCAGGTATTTCAACAGCGTAGGTAAAACCCACGTCTTTAATAACTTCTGCATGAACGAGCAGCAACTAGTCAACAATCAAGTTTTCAACAATTAATATCATTCAACACAAACTAATCCGACCGCTCAAGCAAAAACTCATTTTAACTTAATAATAAGCGTTATACCTAGATAATTAATCGCATAATTAAAAACCACTACATCACTAGTTGTGCCTCAATTACAAAACACTAAATCATGTCCCACCACTAATAAACCGCAATATGCGCTCGATATACGTACCAGTTCATATTATAAATCTTAACACCATGGAGTATAGAAATTCAGAGTCGTCTCTGTGTATGATAAAGTTTCTGTTAAAATATGATATGAGGGCGCCACTGAATCTATATGACAAGTCTAACATGGTACTTTTTTAATACCACGTGAGTATATTTCGGTCGTTTTCATGCAGAATAGATTAGTTTTAAAAGTAAGTTGCTTATATGAGATCATAACCCACATCTTAACTTCACTGCACTGTAGTCTGGTAGAAAACAATAACGGTAAATAAGTAAATTGTAAGGTCTAAAACTCTTGCTACAGCACATTTTAGTAATTTAAAGATTGAAGTGTATTGTGTTACTTTGTAACCTATGTGCAGAAATTAACATTTCATTTCATCATTTCTTTTCTATTTATTTATTACATCTTGCTCACCACTATGAGTCCCGGGTTGAATTGAAAGTAGTAGAGCCTTTCTTTTCTAATAGTTGACGTGAATAAGTTGAAAAATTAAAGTACTTCGTTACTGAGGAAGTTCGGAAGTTAGTCACTGAGGAGCTACTAAACAAGCTTGAGCGGCTGCAAAACGTTTGTATTCGCTTTGTCTTCGATCTTAAGAAGTACGATCATGTCTCAGTATATCGCAGTAAGCTCAAGTGGCTCCCAATCCGACTTCGCCGGAACACTCGCATTTTATGTCTCCTTTATAATGTCCTTAACAACCTAGCCTATCCTATATATCTCCGTGACCGTTTTTCCTTGGCTCGTCCTCCTGAAGCCCTATCTAGATCCCACCTTAAGTCCCTTCTTGAAATCATTCAACATAAAACCGATTTCTACTCCTACTCCTTCACGGTTCATGAGGTGAGATTGTGGAATTCGCTGCCGCCTAGCATACGCGACTCCAAGTCCATCTCCAATTTTAAACGACTTGTCAGGGATTATTATCTTTCGTCCTGAAGTACAGCTTTATTTATATATATATTTATCTGTATATACATACAATATATTTAAATATTTCTAATTATTTTATTTATTATGTTTGTTATAATTTGCTTAAGTTTATATTTTATCATTATATTACCGTCATTCTAGTTTTAAGTTCTTTCAGTAATTTTATTTTGTTCTGTATTCGTTGCATGTATCATCTACACTGTGTCTTATGTCTTATGTTTAATTTCCTTTTCCTGTCGCAGGTCTGCAGGAAGAAATCCCTTAAGGGATATGCAGTACCTATGTACCTCATGTTTGTAATGTGTTGTCCTTTGTAATATTGTCTGTGTGGTGTAGGTACATAAAATGATAAATAAATAAATACTTTTATTTTATCTGCTATCTGAGAGTAAACAACTCCATAATTCTGTACTCCATGATATTTAACGTTCGACACAGTAAATATGGCGGGAATGAACTAGCTGTGGCGTTGTCATCGAACGTATTCGCGCGAGATATCGATGCATACGATCTCTCGACCACACGTGACGTTATTCGATAATCGAATGAATCGATTGCATTCGGAGTGACACTAGTGCGGAATTTTAAACGTCGAATTGACATTCTGAAATCGTATTTTGTTTTTTTTATTACTATATGGCTACAAATGTTCGGTTTAGTTGACAGTGATTTCATTGTTTTGATTTCGAAACGTTTTGTTTTATGTTTTGTAAATGGCATTATTACGTGGACAAATTAAACCACATATTTAAAAGCGATTGACGCTCAATGTTATTTATTTCCGACTCGAATAAAATCGTATAAGACTCTTTTCTTTATAACAATACACTATATTATATCTATAAGTGCGCTTAGCAACATTCCATTTCCATCACGCTGTATCATTGTGAAGCATTTTTATCTCGTATACGTTTCACAATAAGGTCAGGTTAACAAGAAATTTTATAATAGCGACATGATTAAAAGAAAGACTAACAATCATGCCTAATCAACCTATTGGGTTTTTGTAAAACCACATCTCACAGTCGTCAAACGGAATAGTGATGGGAAACGTACAAAAAAAATATCGATACTTTTTTCGGATATTGAAAAAGTGTTGGATAATAAAAATTGTAGGCTATCGATAAAATCGTAGGGTAAACCGAACCGGCCACACGGAGCGTGGTCGTGTACCGGCGTTGCATGCCGGCGATTATTAAGTAGTGTACATTTCAATTGCTCGACGTGTGCTTACTATATTTATTGCACCTTTTCAATGGCTGAATAGAGATAAACACCACGTTGTGCTCAGATTAATGTTGTTTTTGTTCGCCAAGAATAAAAGACTGTGAACAGTCGTTAGTTACACCGCAATCTGCAATAAAAATCTGTCTTTAGAGGTCCGAGAGAGGCCCTTCTTGTTTTGTTTTATACGTTAAACTTGAAACATTAATAGTTCTATAAGAATTATTATACGTAAATGAATGGTTGTAAATTGAATCATGATTGTGAGTAATAGTTTTATATTAGTCTTAATAAACTGAAGCCCGCGGCTTTGGATGATTGATGTAAAAGACGTTATTGCTATGATTTTATTGAGAATCGGGAGTTATTTAATTGGAAGGTGCTAGCCACTAGTGAAGGCGAAAAAGAAAATAAAATGCATCTATTATACGAAGAGCTATGAAAAGTAAAACTTCAGTTGCCAACTAAAGACACAAGACTTGGACATTCAAATGGGACTTACTTATTATGATAGATGTTTGGCGTTGGGCTAAGAAAATTAAATTCAAGATGAAGTCCTAGAAATATTAATAGAAAATTTCCGAAATAAACGCTAATAAAATCACAAATTTCTTCTCTAACATATTGTGAGAAGACATTTTACCTTAGTACACAATAATGTAACAATGCAACACTCAACAGCTAGCATAAGAATAAACTTCAAAGGCAACCCTTCAAGGAACTTTTATGGCGGCACTGTCCGTCTACATTACAATAAAGATACAATAGAGCACCTTTACAATAAAATAGTGCGAAGACAATGTATCGATTAATTATCTGTTTCCTTGTTCCAAAACTTTCTCACGGTATCTATCCTTAAAATATAACATAACATCACGCCTTTTTGTCCCCGAAGGAGTAGGCAAAGGTGCACATTACGGCACTTAATGCCACTGTACCTACACTGTATCACCCACTTTTCACTATTTATGTTATGAGTCCCATGTAATAGGGGGTCAGCCTATTACCATATACCGGGCACAATTCCAGACGCCGTGCTGCTACTGAAATTTTTATTAAAACTTAGTAACATTTTGCTCGACCCAAACCAAACCCGAGACCCCTTTACTGGCAGTCGCACTTAAGACCGCTCGGCTAAATATCTTTAAAAAATATCACTTATATGAGGTAAATATGGTAAGATTCGTATTATGAATCGTATGGTCCTTTTCTAGTATTTATCGCGTTAGTTTGATTAAGTCTGAGAGTCTGAGTTTTGGTATTATCTTTCAAAATGTGTCATCTACATCATTGATTAGTCTTGTTGTCTAATTTTTTGGAGTTGTAATGAATTGTGTCACTCCTTTGATATTTGAATGTACTTGTACTTGTATCAATAAAATTTTATGCAAACCATCAAAAAGCCACCGGAATTCAAAATCATGTTACGATCTCAAAATCAACTCATCCAACAAAATTGCAACACACGAGCTGTTTAAAAATACACGAAACTGAGCACGTAATTGCGTAATAACTCAGGAACGATTACCGGAGCGATCTCGATGGGGTATCATTATACAGCTACTAAATCTTCCAATATTTCCTAAAAATGAAATGGCCTTGAGCAAAATAATTAGAACAACATATCTTCGCAAGGCATAAACTAAATTGAATAATTGAGCTTTAGAGAAATTCCATTTGAAATCATCAGAATTTTCAAACTGTTGAACTGTGTTTATGAATAATTTCATAACTGGGAATAACCTACACTTGTACAAAAGTTTCCTTCTAGCGGAAACATGTCATGTTTTTGCTCTCGGCCCTTAACTCCCCCGAGTTTCTTTCCTGAGATTCCGAGTGAATATAATGAAGCCATTACGCGCAAGAACAAGCTTGAGCGAACGCAACTTGTGTGGAAGAAAAAAATGCCCAAATCGCCCAGGGCAACACTCGTGCGCCGACATGCTGTCTTGCCAGTATAGAAAAAGAATTTAAAAAACAATATTTAAGTTCGTTAGGACTCGTTTCGCGGTCCTGCTTTCTGATACGAGATTTATTTTGGTATACTTAACATGTAGATGTGTCGTACTATATACCTAAAATAGCGGGAACGCTAATCGGTCCTAGAACGTCTGGTAGCCACATGTAGTGTGAACAAGTCGGGTTTAAAGATAGGAATAGCCAAGTTTACGAGCAACCAATTTCCCTAGTCGACTTTTACGAGTAGAACTGAAAGGTAAACAACCGGTTCACAATATCGTCCTTCATTTTGAAACGAACTCTTAAGACTAAGGATGGGAACGACCTCGAGTTCGAACTCAAAAGCATCGGCATTTTAATGACGTATTCACTCAATCAATTGATAGTTGTAAGAGTAAAAATATTAATTAATTACTTCCCAATAAAGAAAAGGCAACTCACTTAGTCATTAGTGTTGGCTTCTAAATTAACAAACAGAACATGACAGGGCATGTCTGGGTTAAATATAATAAGTTATTTCTTAATCACCCGACATCCGTTACAAGTGTAGGCTCTCGGAGAGATCTATTGTTATTTCAAAAATGCATCCTAAGTACTTATGAATATAGTTATGTTTGATATGAGTTTGATGATAAGTATTAAAATAGTAATTATCACTTAATCTTTTTGAGAGTACAAAAGTTGAGATATCTTCAAATAAAGTTAAAGTTATGTCATTAAATGAGTTGTGTATGTTATAATGCTTACGTATATTTATTTATTTCTGGTAGGCACAATATAACCACAAAAGTTGTTCAAATACCGATTCATCAAAATACACAATATCATTTCAAGCATTTTCTCAAACAACAACTAACCGAAAGTCTTCATTAAAAACCCTCAAAACTCAAATACAGCCTCGTCATCATCACCCCATCACATCACCACAACATGTTAATCTGTGATCATTAACCATGATAAAGGACACGCAATGATTACCCTACAATGGTCCACAAAAAATACCTTAATCAATTCATGGGGACCATAAGAAAGCGACAAACTTACGCCCACGACAAGACCCGAGGAACCAAAAGGGAATAATAAGGAGATTTGTATAAAACACCAAGTGTGACTCTTAATTAAAGTCGATTGTCTCATGGTATGCTTATGTAGATTCCTTGGATCGTATCTTCTGATAATTTTTAGTGTGACTTTGACCCTTCGATTGGACCGATTGAGTTACCGAACATTTTGTTATCAAGTCTCCTGAGACATGAATAAAAAGAGTAAAGATGTACCGGTTTTGAACTGTCTTATATTGTGAGTAGGGAGGGACTTAGGAATAAGATTTAGGAGGATATAATCTAATCGGGCTTCATTTAACCCCAATTCTACTGAAACATAATAAAAAAAACAAACCCTCCCGTTTGAAAACCAAAATATATTAAAAAGTATACAAATTGGTATTAGAATGCACTTTATAATAAGCAATACATTCTACTTGCTCCAATGCAAGCCACTCTTACAAGGTCCTTGAACTCGACTTCCAATAAAGGGCACTTCAAACATTTCAGAGCTAAGAAATACCAACAAACAAAACTTATCGACAACTCAATATCTTACGCAACTCTTATATAGAAAGAGAAAAATTCTCATTCAGAATATTTAACATAACGATACCCACAACCTACGCTTAAAACTCATTACAACACACTCGAAAACGTTAATTTCGTCACAGAAAACGTAAAAAGACATCTTAATTGAGTTCAAATCTAACACGATACTCGAATTTACGTCGGACCGTATCAAAATCACATTAAGTCGTCGAAAAAGCGACTGCATTAAACCGGCACTGGTTTCTGGTACCTTAAGACAACTAATAACTCAATCCTTAGTAAATTATATACGGCCGAGAAAGGCACATCACTATCATTATAGGCCGCACGTTACGACACGGTGCGTCGTTTTAGTCACGATACGTTTTTAAATGGTTTTCTGACATTTCTTCTATAATAAAAAGAAAGATAGGTTTTGGGGACGTTTATTGGTTTGATATTGTATTTATAATTGTATTTTTAAGTATAGAGGTATTTTTTACAATAAATTTGACAGAAAAATAAGTTAGAGGAGACTTAAATTATTTTTTATACCAGTTTTTAACCGTACTTTGTTACGTATCATAAGTAACTTAATATGGCGAATGCTTGTCATCGTTTAAACTATTTATATTTACTTCTTTGTAGTACAGCTATAAATAAAAATATAATTAGGTCTATACCTCTAGTAAACAAAGTACCTATACATAAATTAGACCATTCTAAGGTACATACCCTGTCAGTCAGTAATCTTAAAGTCTACAATGTATTTAACTACTATTTATCCAAGCTTTGCAATCAAGTGATGAAAATATGATATCAGTTAATTTCTATCTCATGCATAAATTCTAGTCTAAATACCAGATTTCAACTTAACGTTATGCTAAATACTGCAAGCTTAGTTACTTTGGTAATAAATCATAAAATGTAATCTGAATTATGTATGTTTAAAACATACGGCCTGTATGTAATTGGTTCAGAAAATATTTTTGACGTAATTTTATCAAATCAAATCAAATCAAATCATTTATTTGCTAATATGGGTAAATTAAGTTGTTAGCAGATAAGTAGATACAGTTCCAACCATACTACGCCTTGAGGCACGCAAATTACAAAATTTACAAAAATTACAGTTTTACAATGTTATTTGGAAAAAAATCAAGTACCTTCAAAATTCAAACTTTCATCATAATTATTGAAATATACGATAATTCAAAATATAATGTCACCAATTTAATTAAAATTTAATGTCAATAAAACGTATTTGTCAAATAAAATGTCATGAATTAGATTAAATAAAATGTCATACAAAGGACAATGTCCAAAAATGTATCGGATTCCACACCGATTGGTTTACATATCCTATCAAATGCATGCAAAACTTACAAGATATAGAAATTTACTTAATAAAAAAATAGTGATATTTTACATTAACTTGTCCTGCAAATACTCGTTGACAGTTTAATATGCTTTTGGCACTAATAGGGCTTTGATTTTTTTTTAAATATATTTATATCTGAAATCTCCAGTACAGACTTGGGTAGGTGATTATAGACACGTGGCGCCATGCGAAAAATACTTTTATTAAGTAATGCTGTTTTAGTGCTTGGAAATATATATATATAAAATATATATATATATAAATAAATATATATAGGAAAATATATATTTATCAAATTATATTAGGCATAGCAATATCATAAAACATTTGTGTAAAAGTAGGACTAAAGCGTTATTCTTTCATAGGTATAATAGTATCATTGAAACAAGGCTTTGCCATAACATGATACTTTCGAACTCATGAAAAGGTAGACAGAAGCACACACTAACTTTTCACCAATTATGGTATAAAATAAAGGTACTTATTACTTGTAGGTTATATTATAACATCACCATGTACAATTGTTAGTCGTACGTCCCATACACGTACTCATCACGTTAGTAATAACAATATATGCGTGTTGGTTTGTTCGTTTTGTTGCGGCCAATGTACCACGCCCCAGCCATTATAGTGAGACCGACTGGGTTTTCTGGTTTATCGATAAGTAACGGTTACAACACTAGTTCTTTTTTTTAACTCGATACTGTTGGTGTCTATTTATAAATGAAAAGTAAAACTTGATAAAAATTATAAAATGCCATACAGAAAATAATGTATTGTTAAGTTATTAAGGTTCATTTTAGTAACCATCTAATAGTTCCAATAACAATTACTTATGATAATTATTCATTAGCCATTTTTAGGTACTAACAAAAAATAATTTTATCGATAACTTAACAGTACAGCACTATATGAAGATGCATCGCCTTCGCCCGCACCGCTCGGACACATGCGGTGACTTTATCACCATCCCCACCAACACAACAAGTACAACATACATACGTACACACAAATAAACGTACTTTTCATATAACTCAAGCTCATATACGAAATATTCATATTTATACTACTTGACATAAAGTATCGATGATACTTTATCGACTTTAAGGATAACCTAATAAGCTTGTACAGCACTAAGATTAAATTGTACGTAACCATCTTGGTGAGTATGACATAAATTGATATTTTGTTAATATATTGTAAAGTCGTATTTATAACTGGAAGTCTTGAGTTGTATTGTTGGACATGCCCACTCTTCATTTTACTACATTGTAGATGGTATTTATTATATTACTAGATTTTAATCCAAGTAAGCTTCACTCGCATAAATAAAGGGGAAAAGTAAAGCCTATGTAGTATTTTTTTTGTGGAATAAGAGGCAAACGAGCAAACGGTTCACGTGATGATAAGCGATCAGTGCCGCCCATGGACACCCGCAACACCAGAGGAGTCACAGGTACGTTGTCGGCCTTTTAAAAAGGAATACGCTCTTTTCTTGAAGGCATTCTTCATCCTATGAAAATTACACTATAAAAGACAAACAAACAGACACGTTTTCGCATTGGTAATATTAGTAAGGATAACACAGGATAATAGAGACATAATGTTAATGTTACGTCATTTCACACATATAACCTAAAACTGATTTGATTCCAAATCATGTAATGTGACGTCACAAAGGTAACGAAAAGTTACTGTTTTTTTTAAAAAAAACGTTGTCCCACACTACGATTATCTCCTGTGTCGTGAGTGCGTTTACAAACATACAAGTTCACATACACATGACACCCAGACCCGAAACAACAATTTGTGGATCACACAAAGTGTTGTTCCGTGCGGGAATCGAACCCGCGACACGTTGCACAGCAGCCGGTTGCCCAGCCGCCGCACCAACCGTGCAGTCGAATATTCTACTTCTAAAATTAGTTTTAAAAAATATGTTCAACTTTTTTATACACTAAAGTGTAGTTACCTATACAAAAGTATTCCCATAAAGAAGTATCATAGGCGCATGATTGCGATGCGGACGGGGCACAAAATGTTGACTCACGCATGCGCGTGACGCGTCGTCGCGGCTTACTGCTATCGTCAATATTGACTCTGCTGCAAGCGCGCGCGCATCTAGGGTTGAATATAGGAACATTTATTATTTTATTTATACTGTAGATAATTACAGAAAATCACTTTTGAATGATCATTTTCATTTTCTAAGGGTTTCATCGAGTGATGAAAGGTAAGTATTGTCAACTATCATAAAGGCAAGGCTGGTATACCTACCTAAATATGCTTAAAACTTTCACTACAGAGTTTGCGAGTTAATTAAGATACTACTTTAGTTTGTTTCAATTACCACAAAAAAAAATTGACCCAAAATATATTATTAAGAAAAATTTAAACTTGACAACCCTATGTCAACTTGTATGACTGGGACTTTTGTAGAGCAAACTTTACGATAATGGGAATATCATAAATTCACATTACATTGCTACCTCGGAATCCAAATTATTTCCTTCGTTATTTGAACAGCATTCAATGGATTAATACAAAGCGATATGATACACCCAACTAAAATGTACTTTTTTATGTTGACATTAATTTTGTGGAAGCCCTATTTGCATAGGTGCGCAGGAGTTTAACTTAAAACAACATTTGTTTTACGTTGTCATCTCTGCTGATCATCTTTTTCTTTGATAGATACATGTTTGAACTGTACTTTGAGAATTTTGTCTCTTATCTTTGTTTTTTGTTCAATTATTAAAAAGATTTACTTGTGGAACATTTTTTTTGTGCAGTACATTTCGAAAATAAAATACCTGAATCTTGGACCTCGTGGAGTGTACTATATTAATATTAATAACGTACTTACTAAGTACCTGGTCAAAGGTTGCTTAATAGCTGGTAGGAGAATATATACATAGTTTCCAAATACAAATAATAAGAAACTTTAAGCTACATTAATTTAAAAGACTTTTCGTTTTTAATACTAAAATCAATTACATATCGACAAGTGCATCGACACTTCCACGTTAGATGTCCCATCACTAAAATGTAAGATAGAATGCCTCAACAGTGCCTATTCCTACATAAAGGCATACCAAACAAGGCATCTCTGATCATAATGATATGTGAGAACGTTCAAATCTTAGAAAACCGATCAACCCTACGATCCAAAAACTGGTTAAAACCAATATTTACCAGAACGAGAATCCAAAATACCAATAAGCTACTGTACGCCCCCCGGCCTCGCTCGGTCAATATTGAATATACTTAAAACATTTTCCAAGAATCTGTTTTAGTGTTGCACTGAGATATTGTAAGTAAACTCCTTTATTTAGATTTAGTTGATCCTAAACTAATATAAAATAGACTCTATTGCTTGTGCCGTAAGTTGGGTTGAGCGGTCTGGGTAGACTGGTCTGGGTAGAATAGGCTACACATACTAATTGATATGTAGGTGTAATATAGTTGAGAACCTATTTGAGTGGTACTATTTACGTGCAGGAAGGAGAAAGGACTGTAAATCAGTTTGTGACGGATCGATTTTGTGGTTTAGTGGTACAAAGGGAACTAATGTTCGCGCCTTTATGGATAGAAGGTTTTATTAGAAGTTGTTTACGCTGTAATCTATGTGATCTTGGAAAATTGGCGGGGCTAAGAAGTCCGGTTGACGATCGTTGTTTTGTTCTGTGTTGTTCTGGCTTTACAAGTGTGCTCACTCTCTGAATTTTTGAGACGTTTCTGATATTAATTTTTCTTCAAACATATAGTATGAAAGTCGTACTTATCTATGTGTTACTTAAAAGAATAATAAAAATCTTGTCCTAATAATTTATTTGTCATAATGTATTATTGTATTCTTGTAAACAGTAATTGAATTATTGTAATGAATTTATCAACTGAATCACATTCCATTAGGCCTTAAACAAATTGTTTATTAGTCTAGACTTCTAGACAATGTTTTGATATCTCATTTATTACTTAGGAACTAATTTTACAGGTACAACAGCGAATTTAATAATGTAACAAGCAGTGCTGTAACACTAGACAAGGTACCAAATAAACAAACATTAAGCATTAAAATAACAAATGAAGTCTATGCAAGAAACTCCATAGACTATTACATAGACAGATACATCAACCAAAAAACAATCGTCACGACATAGTCCAAAAAAGGTGCATCCTTCGTCAATTTCTAAGTACCTTTCTATTCAAATATTAAAACTTATAATTTTCACAAATCCTCGATTCCCATTGTTACCTACGGTATATTTAACCTGTCACGGGTTTCTATGGGACAATAGACCATATCCACCTTACACTGGTGATGAGTACCGACCACTTGTTCAAACAACTATTTGGGATTAAATATATTTAATCTGTTTTGTTAAATCACTCTGTATTTCTGCAAATAGTTGGCACAACCGTTCAAGAGGTTTTTATTTGAGGTTTTAAAGTACATATTGGCGGTGGATTTTAAATATTAAAGAATAGTTATGTTTTGTAAAAAAAACATCGTTTAGTTTAACAATGTTGGGTTTTTAACAGATTTTAAATATGCGGTAGCACTCAGATGAAGTCAAACTTTCCTATATACATCTTTTCTCCACTTCAGAAGCAAACGTAACCTAACGAGCACCATCTAGAACCAGCCCACAGATTAGATTTTCCTCTCAAAGATTTAAGTCTACTTTGGATCCTAAATTACGACCAGATAAAAATAGGGTCCTGAGCCCTGATAGTTTTATATGGTCCAATGCCAAACGAACCTTAGTTCACCTCGTTACTACAGAGCCGAGGGCTGGAGAATTAATTATGGCTTTTGTGTTTATGGCCACTATAGACTATGGCGTATACATTTAATCGTAAATTACTGGCGAACCGACGCCATCTTGATGTTACTTTTTGATTGCGAACGCTTAATTGCTGATAGAATTTAAGTTTTCGTTCTAGATATTGTTTGATTCGGCATTTGTAGATAAATTCGGTTTGTTTATTACTTAGTTTGTTTTTGGGTAATTTGAATTTATATGTCGTGGTTTGATTGAGGTGATAAGGCAACTGGTTAGTTCATTATCTATTGTAATATTTTAGGTATCTAGTTTTATGGGTGTTGTTTATTAAGAACTGAATGTTTGTGAAGATTTTTATAAACATTTACCTACTTCGGGACATTATACTTTTTCATGGCTTAATATCTTTTGTATTTTATAGCCATCTAGGTATGTAGGTTCAGAAATATATTTATTTAACTGCAGTTTTATTGGTAATTTCTTATTTAAACTTTTATAGTAAATATGTACAATAAATCCTAAACTAACTAACTTAAAGTTAAAAATCCTAAACATGACGTATACAAAACAAACGATAATACCAACAATATTACAAATAAAGCCCCATCGAATTCTGATGTCAAATAAACAACGACAATCTAACTCTGGTCCACTTTACCGTAAACAAACCAATCTATGGTGTTACGTCACAATAGTGTCCGGCCAGGGAATCGAACTGGACGCCCACTCACATTCCGGTTGAAACTGGTTCGATCGCTTTAACTGATTATTAGTGCCTTGCGTTTTACTTTATCCTAGATGTTGTGTTATGGCAGTTTATCGGTTATTATGTTGTTTATTTTATGTTATTGGTTATTTGTTATTTATTTATTGACTGTCAAGTACAGTTATCGAGCAAGTGGATAGTAAGCAGTGTCTTTAGACCCTCAATTTGTAATGAGATGGAGAGACGCGAAACGCGCAGATGGATCTACCGGCGGTAATACTGACTATAGACACTTGCTGATTGCTGCACACTGGAGAAGTTTCCTTCGGCCTTCAGAACCCCTTACTTTATTAGGCTGGAACAAATCTTTAGTAGATTTACGACTCATATAATACAGGACGCCTTTGATCAGCAGTATTCAGGCTGATGATAGTAATGATAATATTGATGCTATACTTTCTGATCAAATTTTTTTAATTTTTTTAGCATTTTCCATGTCTACTTCTCCACAAAAACCTAATAAAACTAATGAACAAATAAAAAACTTCAAAGTCAAAGTCAAAATCATTTATTTCAATTAGGCCAGAATTTGAACGTCAACATAAAAAATAATTAAAAGTGACTTACATCATCAACCAAAACTAACAAATAATTTCATTACATTACTCAAAAACGGAACTTGTTTTCGAAAACTAGCGAACGTAATCCGAAACTCACGGGCCTAAGTAAACTGAAGATAATAATGTCCAAACATAACATAGTGAAACAATATTGGAGCGAGGGATGCGCCTGCGCAGTAGCTCGCACGGCCATGTTAAATGGCGGCACAAACTGTCATTATCACCTACGAGTTGACTGTAATGCGTTTGCCGTTGACTGTGTCTACAACTGAATTTTTATTTGTTAGGAATTATGGGAGAATATTTCAGTTATGGCCTTTTTTGAGAAAAAAAATCGATAGAGGACTCGCTAATGCCGATCAAGAGGTTCAGGGTTGGATTCCCGGGTAGGGCAAAGTCCATAAGTTCTTTCAGTTTTTCGAAAAGGTACGGCGTCTGGAATTTTATCTAGTTAGTCGCAATAAGCTCAGCCTTATCAATCAAGACGCACAACGTAACTGATGGAAAGTGATTACAGTACAATTGCAGACTCCATAAAATTTTCATAAATACCGAAAATACTCGAATAACATAGCACGATCAGTGAATCAAACCCAGAACCCCTTACTCGGAAATCACACTAAGAACCACGCAACAAACGAAGCCACTCATAAACAATTAACTGTATCACACACAAATTGATCATTACACAGACACTTGAACACTTCCTCTGGGTCACTCCGTTAGAGATATAATCTCAAATCAACGCACAATCTCACATTATGAGATTAATGGGAGATAATTATAGTCATTCGCCACAATTACTATATTAAACTGCAACTAATAAGCAGATCTTAGGATAGATAACATAGATTTATTCTGGTCTAGATTATGCGGACTAGTCACTTTGTTTTGTTGGACATTAAATGCTTTGTAGCTACAAAATGATTTAGAAAATGACCATACTTTGTTAAAATTTAGTTAAGACTATAAATTGAATACAACTATACCTCTATAGTAATAAATCGATGAATTTTCGTTACTTCTATACCTATCAGATAAATAAAATTGTAGTGGCTGTTTGTAATATTAAAATAACTGCCTTTTACTACATAATATGAATATACATACGATACTCATACCAAAATAATAGTTACCAAAGTCACATTGGTACTTGCCGTTGGTACGTTTCGAACACACACTCTTATGCATGAGAAGCGGGCATTTTAAACCTCTGGGCTACCACGACACGACAAAAATTCCGTAGAAAAAGAAAAAAAAAGAATACAGTTCTTTCTTTATTTTTTCTTCTCTCCCTTTAAGAAGACGATTGTCAACCCATATCAAACTCCCTCAAAACATTAAGCAATCAAGTTAATTCTTAACAAGTGTTTACTCTCAGATTTGTCTGTCCGTCATATAGGAGCTAACACGAACATCCTGTCTGTCTGTCCGTCCAGATAAGATAATACGTATATACACAACATTGCTTGATTGTTTAATACAAGAGTTATATGGTTTCCTGTGCTTGAAAATTTGAGATTATAAAGAAGCTTCGTAGTTAAACAAAGACAGGTGAGCTTATAGTATCTATACTGGTTCGTTTTTAGGTTATGCTTGTCCAGAAGTTGGGTAATCTCTGCATTTTAAAAGGTATGACAAGTATGATGCAGTATTAGAAATCCTTACTAATATTATAAATCGGAAAGTGAGTTTGTTTGTTTGTTCCGATTTCACGCCGTAACTACTAAACTGATTGCTTTGAATTTTTGCAGACGTAAAGTTAGAAATCTGGATTAACAAATAGAGTACTTTTTATCCCGTAAAAATTTGATATTCCCGAGGGAAAACAAAAGTATTGGTATAGATGGCGCTGTATGTATTGGTATATGTAACATGGGCTACTTTTTATTCTTTTATGACGCGAGCGAAGCCGCGGGTAAAAGCTAGTACAAAAA
The DNA here is from genome assembly GCA_038387885.1 of Spodoptera picta. Lineage (NCBI taxonomy): Eukaryota > Metazoa > Arthropoda > Insecta > Lepidoptera > Noctuidae > Spodoptera > Spodoptera picta. Next base: position 486,010 of record JAZHFQ010000269.1, read on the forward strand.
TAAAATAGGATCAAAAATTTTGAACAAATTTGTAGGAGCAAAGAGCATACTTGATCAGCTTGAGAAGTTGAGAACACGTGGCTGAAATAGTCCAAATTAGTAATTAAGCTATTGATATAGCATTCAAACCACACCATGAACTGACAGATCAATACAAAATGAACCTACATAGTCTTATGCCAAAAAAATACTGTTCTTGAAATTGTACAGTTGAACAGAAAAACTTAAGTACAACTCCCTCTTATATGGACACGAAAACCGCATAAAATGGAAATAAATAATTCAGAAGTCTAGCCACCTAACACCATAAAGTATCAATTTCATTGACACCATCACGTTTTGCGTCAAAACCGTAAATAACACCTCGTTTGACAGGTCAAAATGCACCTTGAGCATTTTTTTCAAATAGACCATGTTGATTCGCAGAATTTCCAAGTTGCGAGTTCCAAAATGTGCCGAAAATAATTAAAGTACCTTAACAATGAATGTTTTGTGTTTCTGGGACCAGTTTCACAGATAATGGTTGAACAAAAAAGTGTATTTTGATGTCTAAATAGACACATCACATCACAGGTAGTGGGAGGAAGGTAACCGACACTTTTCTCGTCCGGAGTGAAAGAAATATCATTAATTTTAACGGTTCCCCGTCCGTCGAGTGAGGATACCTTTTTACATTTCGATAGCTGATTATTTGGAATTTAATCAAGATGTGAATGTGATGTGCTTGCTTGTTTAAACCTTTTTGTTTATCGTTTATTTATTCAAGTAACGATATCCAATACCAAAGTCTTAACCTCAACAATTTTTGATATTGAGAGATCTTGAGGAAATCAAATAAATGGTAATGTACAGTCAGACGCTATGAGGACTGAGTAAAAAAATTTTGCGTTCACCGAATTTTATTACTCCTAAAAATCCTCAAACATTACAATCCTAATGGTAGTCAACAAAGGGAATTTATTCTACCTGGCCGTCTCCTGGTCCATTGTTCGGCAACAAATCTGGTGCGCATTCGGATCTCTCGAACGGATTTTTTTTGTACTTTTTTCTCAAAAATCCCTTGTTAGCAAGTCCTCGGATAGATCTCTTTTGTGAGGACAATGGGGTTACATATTTATAAGTGGGTAGGTAGGCGGGGAATACAGGTGTTTTGTCTAACTGCGCCGCTCCGTATCAAGCATATCTAAACTGAAAATAGTTATAACTTTATTTTCTTGATCGACACACGCCACGGATCAGTCATCGGGCAGTTGTCAGCTTTTTGTTACATTTATCTTTTAATATAACACAGTTTTTGCAAAAGATATCGAAATTAGCGTATTATGAAATTTACCGTTGCGAAATGATACAGGCAAAGATTTCTGACTTATAACTTTGAATCACCCAGCTACATAGATAGTTTTTTATATTTATCTTAGAATTCATTATGAAAAAAACTGACAATCACGGTACATCAGAAATATTTGTTCGCTCCGAATATCAGAGAGCCTAAAGCAGTCAGTACCGGCATTTTTTGTCCGAAACAACCTCACGCTCCCGCTTCGGACATCAAAATAGTGTTACGACTTTAACAAATAACTTTTTTAAAGTATAAACCAACGAACGCCAATTAGTTCTACCCAGAAGAGATGGCTTCTTCGTCGCCCATTTTACTCACATTTTTTGTGAGACCGGTTGAAAAATTTTATTTAGTGAACGCGACGATTTGTTTCGCTCCTGTGTGTTTATTACGACGCTGACTGTACAAATATTTTGTGGTCGTATTTTCCGGTCGTGTCACGGTCTTGTTCAGACGATTGATTGTAAATAACAGGGATTTGAAGCAAATGTAGTGATTATTCGCCATTTTTGTGTTCATGTAGATATTTTTGTGGTTCGGTTATTGGTGATCTGTCATTATATTTGATTCTCTTCCGAAGGTTTTAATGATGATAATGGTTCGTGGTATCATCAATTTGATGATGGGTTTTTGTGATGACTTTGTATCGGTAAAAGGTGTGGAGTTCTTGTTGTTTTGTTTTGTGATTTTGCTTGCCAATAATCTGTTATTTCAGTTTTAAACAGTGCAATGGGTATGAGAAAAAATAAAGGACGAAATCTCCTCAAATAAACGGCAACTATATGTTTCCAATTAACCAAAGAAAATCAAACTATAAATCCTGTTCTATAGAAACAAACAAATATAATACTATCACAATATAACATAGTATAAACAAACCGACTTCCTAATTACATGAATCATAGCTCAATATTTACATTCACACAAAAAACTTTCTTTATCTATAAAAACACCATATCGTGTTTATTTGCTATCAATAAAATCGGAAGACATGTTTTATGAACACAAATATTTCACACAAACACGTTAATTAAATAATAAAATTAGGACTTAGGTACTGTTTGTTTGTTGATTCAGAATCATTTTATGTTTGATGTCATGTCATTTATTATATTTGAAGATATAAATTCTTGTTGATTTATGTATTTTTACGTGTAGATAACAGGTATTTGGAGATATTATTACTTATACCTTTGTACATTGAAAACTCTTTAATTCTATAACGTTATTGTTAAATTACTGTTCTTGGTAGATAACCAAGAACAGTAATTTTATTTGCCTATTGCAGAATCAGATAAAACCACAATACATCTGCAAAAATAGATCATATTCAAACACAAAATAACAATAAAGCAATAACAATTAACCATTCAAAAAAACATAAATCTACAATAACACCAAAATAACTACAGCAATGCTCCATTACCTTCATTGTTCTAACAAGGCTCCGCCGTTAACCAATAAAAGAAATCGGTATTCAAAATGAGCCTCTCCACACCACTGCTGTATGGAAACCCGAATGTCTTCATCTAACTCATGACCGCACTTGACCCAGGTCCCCAACCAGTTCCCGAGATAGCCCCGGCCAAATAACTAAACGACTTAACGATATCAGCGAAATTACACCACGAGGGGGTACATTTTTTATTTTATTTCATCCGCCGATGCAGCGCAAGAGTTTATTGCACTTCGATTTAAAAGCTTAAGCTTGATAAGTGGGAATAACTCTATTAAAATTACTTTTGCTACAGTTTCGACTAAAAAGTATTGAAATTAGTTATTGTAGGACGAGCATTTTTGGAGTATTTTGCCTAATGTATATACACATTTCTTTTGGTTAATATTACATTTTCTAGCGTTTGGTTCAAAGTAAACTAATCATAAAAAACTTGTTTTGATTGATAGACTCTACCTACTATGCATGTTTTCCTAAAATAAATAAAAGTAATCACTAGAAATTACATTTGTGTAATTGATACTCAAACTCATTAAAAATAGAAATACGCCTATGAACAAAACAAACGCAAAATATGCTGTAGACTGTCCTATAAAACCATTTCGTACCAACAACAAAAGCCATATAGAAACAAAAAGAAATATACATATATCACAAGAAAATGAGAATGCATAAAGTTCAAAGATAAAGTTCAGATGGTAGCAAAAACTTTAACGTAAGCGAGGTAACTCCAGGAGTCCTAGTATTATTTAAGTTTATTGTCTTTGAAAATAAATAAATTCGTTCGCTGGCAGCTAAAGATGATCGGTATACGATAACGATGCAGATAGGAGAGGAAAACAAATGAATTAAAAAGTATTTTCTGGAGCTACAGACTTTAAATAGGCTTGAAATGTTGAATTAAGTCTTAATACAGAATTAGGAAAGGCTTTGGAACTCTCTAAAGGTGATATAGACAATTTTAAATTCAAACATTTCTCGACACAATTTAGAATTTAGTTACTTTGCCGTATTATCCATACAAAACATAGATAGAATTTTTTTCTAAAGGGATGATATCTTTTGTGGAAATATCCAAAACATCATTATAAAGTATTATTACGTTTCCATCATTGACTACTTTTTTATGTTCTTCTTACAGATTGTTATTTGATGCATAGCCTGTTTCTGGTTCTTTATCAATGCGATATATCTTTGTATTAGTTTCATTTACGTTTCAACTAAAATTCGAACTTCGTCGGAAGTAACCAAGTCTATGTCGTATCAGATTACATCTCTTATTAATTAATGTTTTAATTAAAATGGTATTATAAAGTTTCAGTAGTTTTATCTGAACAATTTTATTACATTATTAAAGTCTTTAGGACTTCACTGTTTTCTATTACTTCTTCCTTACCTTATTATTATTATTATTGTTTTTGCAGCTTGTCTATGTCTAAATTTCATTTTCCATTGACTTTATTGAACCCATTTAAATATCAGACGAACTTTCTGGTACTTACAATAAACAACCCCATTGAATCTTTATTACCTTTAAACAATTTGACCGAACTATTTCTTGTTTTGTATTATACTTTCCAAAGCTTAACTTGACAGTTTCAATACCTCACTTCACAATCTACTTACTAAACAAAACTGTAGTTCTGTCAATCTAAGAAAAAACATATCTAATCGTCTTCCGAGAAATTGAAGAGCGAAAATAATCTTCTTTCAAGTCTCTCATTGCTCAATCTATCATTACTAAGAATAGATTCACAATATAACAAGTAATCATGACCCGATCTCGGATATCGTGCTGATCATAATGAATAATGTAAAAATCAATCAGCATTACGACCATACCAATTTACTTAAACACCAATCACAAAGAAAGAATCCATCTATTACAAAAAATAAACTACACAAAATGATAGAAGAATTCTATAACGGATGTGATTTATATCTTAAAAAAACCGCGAGCGGCGCCGCAGGGCATTTGTAGATGAGAAAACGTGTAGTTTTGGTAATAGCTTAATCAACAAGATCCGAGATCGATAGAGAGATGAAGGCATGTCGACGACCGATGCGCGTGAGTCGATGGATAGACCAATAATTGTTATAGACAGACGCGCACGAAGGAATTCATAATGGCTTGTAATGTTTCAGCTTATTGGTTAACTATTATGGAAATATTCTAAGATATATAACCCATATAAGTATAATGTAATTGAAGACGTTAAAATTGTTTCGAGTTAAATAGATATTAATATAAATTCACTTCTGTAGTTAATAAAAGTTGATAGAGATACGGCGTTTATTATACTCGAAATAGAAATATTGTAGCTTTTACAAGTTGCAATATAAACGTCGACATGTTATAACCAATTAAGATAATAGTTGTATCAATACATGAAGACTTGATTTCCTATATTCGTAATGAGAAATCGATGAACTTTTACGCGGAAGGAATATATTTTTGAATCGTCACTACCATCAGTTTTTTTGTTTGTAAGTGCTAAATATTCTCAATATTTTAAATGATTTCTAGAATTATTTTACATCTTTGGGGGTTTAAATTTTTTCTATAAGTGGCTCGGAATTTGGAAATTGCAATGATCTCAAAATTATTTCTGTTTGCAAGTTTTAAACCCAACGGCTACTTGAAATTTCGTATCGTTTCCAAATACGTTCGAGGGTGTTTCAACCATTCGAATTTTGCTTATCATTTCTTATGGTTAATTTCTTGCCTGTCTGTGATCTACTATAGCGAATTAATTCGATAGGCTTACGAATTCAAAGCAATTACATCATTTACTATCTAACATTTTCTATCGATAACTCATCTATAGAATCGATAGTGAGCAAACAAATCATTACTCTATCTCTCGTAGTCGTGATCTCTCTCAGGTCGTCGGGGCAGTTCGGGGCGGTTCGGAACCGTTCGTGTACCTCCGTCAGTGTTCGTGAAATGTGAGCATTATGAAGTTATTAATGGTGAAATCTTACTGTTTTACAATTTTATATAGTTGACTGTACTTTTGTATCGTTCATGGTAATTGCGCTTGATCATAATACATAGAAATGTTAAAGCTATGCTTAAAGTTATTGGCTAATGAGTTTTCGTAATGAGTTTCGTGGTTAATTTCGTGTTAAATGGCTATTTTCGCTTTTAAGTGTACGTTTCGTCTTTGTGCGTGACCTCTTTCATTGGTCCTTTTTAATACTCAATTTAATTAATTTTTCTTAATAGCAGTTTCATAGGTTCTTTAGTACATTTTATGTTGCAGAAATTTCTCTTCTCCTTATCCTATCATAACATAACATAAAATCACACCTTTTAACCCCGAAGGGGTAGATAGAGGTATACATTATGCCACTGTACAATGTAACACCTATTACTGTTATTATTATTGTGTACTATGTATGTTATCCTATCCTTTGTCCTATGTCTCTGTCTACAATATTTTGCCTCCCACTTTAGCATAAAAGACTGAACCTCCGCCGGTAACTACCGTATTTTTTTTTATGGAATAGGAGGCAAACGAGCAGACGGATCACCTGATGGTAAGCGATCAACGCCGCCCATGGACACCCGCAACACCAGAGGAGGCACAGGTGCGTTGCCGGCCTTTTAAAAAGGAGTACGCTCTTTTCTTGAAGGTTTAAAGGTCGTATCGGTTCGGAAATACTGCCGATGACAGATCATTCTACAGTTTTGCTGTGCGAGGCAGGAAGCGACGTGAGAAGCGCACAGTACATCTACATGATGGGGATGCATATTATGCTATCGTGAGGCTCGATGGCGAAAAGATGCGGCAGGTATCAGGTCAAACAATTCCTCAAATTACTCCCCGTGGTATAAGTGGTATTACAAAAAATGTCCATCTATATTAGCATGTTTGTCTTTTTTGTGCCTTTAACTGCTTAATTATTGTATAAGTAGGTAACAAACACCACATACCAAAAACGAACCTCCTTAGTTTTCAAACTTGGTTATAATCAAAATGTAGATATCTATTAAGAAATATTTTCGTTACAACAAGAAATTCAAGTAGAAACAATAAAATCTTTGTTTTATATCAATTCCTTTAACAAAGATTGTAATTGTAGTTGGTATCTAATAACTTATTTAACGACGACACGGTCTAAGAACACAAATATATGAAGTTCACTTTTTAAACATTTACACCTTTATTAATAAAACTACATACATAACATCACGCCTTTTATCTTCAAAGGGGTTGGTAAAGGTGCACATTACGGCACTTTATGCCACTGTAAAATGTAACACCCACTTTTCACTATTTATGTTATGAGTCCCAAGTAATAGGGGGGTGAGCCTATTGCCATATATCGGGTATAGTTCTAGATCCCGTTCTACTACTAAGGCATTTTTTTAAAACTTAGTAATAACTTTGCCTGACACTGGAATCGAACCCGAGACTCCTCGGCAGTCGCACTTGCAACTACTCGGCCAACGAGGCAGTCAGTAATTAAACTACCTAGGTACTTTTATCATGTTTTTATTACATACTTACGATAACAACAAAACTATAAGAACACAAAATTTTATAGTTTTTAAATTACAAAATTAATTATGAAGGTACTTTTGCAGTGGTATCTTTTATTTACTTCATCTACCCTCATATAGGTTAGCGGTAGTTAAAATATTGCTATTATTACCCGATTAACCTTTAACACATATGTAGGTATTGTTTGTGACAAAGTTTTCAATGAAACATAATGTCTATGAAGCTATAATATTACACAAAGTATAATAGAGGTATAATAATACTAGCGACCCGGCCCGACTTCGCACGGGTGCAATATGCATGTATTATACATATTAAAACTTCCTTAAGAATCACTCTGTCTATTAAAAAAACCGCATCAAAATCCGTTGCGTAGTTTTAAAGATCTAAGCATACATAGGGACAGACAGACTGCGTATAGCGACTTTGTTTTATACTATGTAGTGATTTTTTAGTACTTATATAGTTTTTAGTTCAACTTTGTCAGGAATATGGTAATCCACGCATCCGATGCAATTCTCAGAAAACGCATGTATACTTGGAATACAAAATTTTTCATATATTAATAAAAAATGCAAAGGCACTTGGCGACGTTCACACCGGGTGATAAATACAAAATCCCCGCCGTTCCCGGGAATGACTAAAAACGTGACTGCACTACAACACCGGACGGCTCCCCGCCGGCCCAACCACATCTTTGTTTTTAAACATACAAAAAGTCAGCCCCTTCATTCTCAAAGAGTCAGGTACAAAATACACCACTGGCCACATGTTCTCAACTTGACACAAACTAATAACGAACGAATTGCAATTTAAAAACACACACCAAAATAATGTTACCGCTCAAATCCTAATTACGCTATTACGACAAACATCCACTTCTCAGTAATTTTTTATCAGCATTTTTTATAATTAATAAATTTGACATATTTACTTACAGTTGTTATCTTAATTGTTCAGGTCATCGTGTGTCAAACTATATCGCCGGTAGCAAAAGCAATCCATTCGCATAATAATAAATACGGACACAACACATGCTCACTTATCAATCGTATGTTAAAAAAAACTTTGACGTCACTGAAGAATAATGTAAAACTAACACTAGCACACGACCCTCGCACTAAAGTCAATGTTTTTAATTTAGAAAAATAATAACGATTATCAAAAGTAATTGACGAAATATAACATAACGCGGATAACGTCCGCCTCGGCCGCCGTACACGCCGGTATAGAATATAAATAGCGGGTGGACATGGACGAAACGCGCCGACGGCGATTTCATCTCAATCTTGCCCGTCGAAACGAGACAGTAACATGACAATAAACGATTGTAAAACGTCTAGAGAGAAAGAGACAACACTTTTCTCATTATGCGCCCGTCGAACCTGACATTTCAATCGCGCCGTCTCTCTCACACGGAAAGTTATTTCCGTACAAATTATATGCGGGCGTATTTGTGCTCTGTCCTGCTCGGGCACGGATAGTGCTAACCAGATAATGTCTTAATCGCATTTTCTTAGCGCTATGCTGACTGATGTACTAACATAAACAATGATAATTCATGGATTTGCATGAACGATAAAGGGGTTTTTTATTGAGTGAACATGGATGTGTAAATAAATATGGTAAGTGGGAGGTCCATGTGTAATTATGTCGTTATTGCCCCTTTCAGCACGGAAGCTGGAATATTTCACTTTGAACTGAAACGCAAGGTTTTTGTGATGAGGGTATTAATTGATTAGAACTTTTCAATAGTAAGGTACCAAATAAATGAAATTTCATTTTATAGGTTTTTATACTCATTTATAAAATTGTTCGGTATTTGTGATACAAAGTTAGAACTTAATAAAGAGTACCATGGAAAAATCAGACTGCATTATTTAAATGGTATTTGGAAAACAAATACCTACATTTTCTATTTAAAAAATAAAATTCAGTCGATTTTTAATACATCGATATGAAAAGTAAAAAACTAAATTAACAAAAATAATACTTAATCTTATAACAACAAAAATAATTCATATAACAATTACTAAAGGCTGAATTGAAAACTATCAGAAAGATTAAATTTTGATCATCATCTAAAACTACCTCTAAAGAAAGTTCCAATAGAAAACAAAACAACGACTAATAAAACCAATAAAAAAAACAAAACAAACATGGCCGATGACAGAAATAGTATAATTATAAATCCTAAATCATAACAATAACTGTGATTTAGAAAGACATTTGTTGCGGACGGACGAAAGAAATTCCAATAAAACACAGGATACGCTGAAGGCTACAACAATATTAATGATATTGGGAGAAGTGTGGAGATTAAAATAAATAAACTGATCGTTTTAAGTCAAGGTACAGGTGATAATAATATTTTAGATACTGATAAGTATGTTGTAGATGAAAATAATGAAAAGGGTGAAGATAAATAAACGTATGTATGAATATTACTGAAAGTGTCGTCGTTGGAAAAGACAAACCTTGGTGAAAAGACAACCTGCTGCACGTTGAATGAACATAGCAACTACTACAGTTATTACTGTCTATTTATAAATGAAAATCAACGAGGGCGCTACAGGTCGTAAGTACCAATTAAATCAAATCCAAAACTAACTTATAAATAAATGTGAAACGTAAAAAATCCTTTTATAATCTAATTTTTATAATCTTCTCAAGTATAAAACAGAGTCTAGTAGGGAATTTAGTGTTTTGGTATTTATATTTTTATTATAAACCATACAATATTTAAATAGTGTTAGTAGACTTGTACCTATAGTTACTTAAAAAGACTCTGAATACCTACCTCTTTGTGATATAAAATGCATGACGATTATAATGCTGGAATATTTTATAAATACTACAGCTAGTATTTATAAACTATTTCCGCCCAAAAATTATTTTCTCTCCTTTTGAATCTTCCCTGGACTTTCACGATAATTTCAAGACCAAAATGCGCTAAATTGGTTTAGCCGTTCTGGAGCTTTAGCGAGAGTAACGAACGAAAATTCATTTTTGTTTATATATACATAGATTTGTCTTATAGTTCGGAAGAAAACATTAACTAATAAAAAGGGTAAAGCCCAGGTAGCGCAGTAGCTAAGCACTTGGCTACTGCATTGCGTGTCGTGAATTCGAATCCTGCACGCGATAAGAGTATGCGACTTGTAGATAATTGTTCTGAGTGCATTTAGCATTTGTGATTTGTTTATAAGATATGCATCTTGACATAAAGGAAAATACGCCTGGAAATAAAATATAACATTTTTTTTTATTATTAAAATTGTGGCTAATTACAATTTTAACAAATCAAATACTAAAACAATTTATGGAAAGACATCACTGAGGACATTGTCCAACAATCATGAGAAAGTTGAGCAAGAAGCAGAAGAAAGTTGGAATACAGGTACTTAAAACGAACTCAAGAGCTTCCATATGATGGGACCTTTTCAAGAGTTTTTGATCTAATATTTTTACAAAGGTTTAGTTTAGTATGCGGTAATGGCCAATCCATTACCGCATACTATTGTGACTATAAATTTGAAAAGCAAAAAAGTATATCATCAAAAAAATAGCCCAACACGACGTTCAAAAAAGACAATGTGATATAAAGTAGTAGTAAGTGCCTCTTTTGCCAAGCAGGACACTTATATTAATTTTATCCTACACACAAAACTATTCCTCAGAGTTAAAATCTAAATTTCTAAAACCACTGTAATTTTTTGCTCGATCTGGGGATCAAACAAGTCTTACTCACATACTTAATCGTCGTAGATCATAAATACTTAAGGCAAAAAGAAATGCGGTCACACAGTCTGACAATCTAAATTTACCTTAACAAAGTAAGTACATGAAAAATGAATTTCACAATGATGAAATTCAATATCTAAATATGGAAACAGACTAAATAATTATCTATTTGTCGAGTGGTGAGCAAATACTTGAGGACAGAATGTTTACTGCGGCGACTACTGGACAAATGTTTGCCAAGCGATGACAACTTGCTGACGACTCAACCAATTGACCATTTCCCAGAAACTATGGAAATATTCCTTAATCACACAAGGTCTGAACCATTTCTCCAGCTTGAAACACAAATATGATCTCTAGAACCCACTAATGGGGTTGGAAATGAAAAGGTCAAATTAGGTGTGACGGGGAATTTTTGTGGTCGGACTTTTTTTCGGTTTTGGATAATGTCGTCAGTGGATGGATTTGATGGGTTTATTACGATAAAGAGGGCCGTGTTGGATGGATAATGGAAGACGTAATGAGGTATACTTCAAGTGGATTAATCATGTACGGGATTGTTTTCATGTGAGTGTTATTTTGTTTGTGATACCATACATGTTTTAGCTTGTGATACACCAGCATTATATGTAACAAGAGATCGACCGTCTTTGCAGATCTCATCTGCTTCTCGATTGTGATCCGTACTTATTTTTATAGTAGTCTTTGCGCTTTACTAAAGCCATCATTATAACCATCAAACTTCATATGCAGTATAGTAGCTATCGGATTTCAACCATCATCTCTATTACCACGAGCAATTCACTCAAAAACTACAGCAAACATACTATACCTCGCATACTATGACTTACAAAAGAATGTTTCTGTCAAATGCGTGCGTGAAATCGCGTCACTCCCAATAGGTTACATATGAATCATGTATTAGTTACCCGGACTGGTCAACAGTAACCAAACGGAGAGCAATGCATGTCTTAATGCACTCACAATAAAAACACCACACATCGCATCGTAGAATGTGACACTAACATCTTCACGAAAACATATTAAACCTTAACATTGCAATCAGACTAACACGCCAAAAATCACTCTAGACTGTAAACTTTAAAGTCCAAATTTATTTCAAAAGGAAATCTCTAAGGATTTCAGAATCAAACCCGTTTGGTTACGAATGAAATGGCCAGAGAAAAGGGACAGGGATACAAAAAGCAATCGCGGTAAAGCAACTAGACTCGAAAGCTTAAAGGACTTGTGCTGTATTTTGTTTTGTCCGAGCGAGATAACTTGATCATCATCGTGAACTACCAAATGTAGGAAAAGATTTTCAAAATCTAAAAAAGAATTCTATCTTCCTAGACACAAAGGTGAAACTCCTAATAACTCATCTCGTTTAAGACCTTTCGTTGCGGGTGTAGCGTAAAAAGAACAATTTACAAGTTCGTCTGGCAAAGAAAGAGACGGCTTATAAAATTGCGAAGGAGTGAAAGGGATAGGATACAACCGGAGTCGGAGACTGTGTATTTTTTCTGAGTTATTATGCCGGTTCCGATCATTTAATTAAGACATTTTGTGCATTTATAATGAAATAACAATATGAGGCAATGTTACCTACGCCATTTAAGATGAAGCTTGACCTGTTGCTGAATTATTTAAATGGTCACTTGTTTTTTTTAAGGAAATATTTTGTTTGGAGAAGAGGTGTAGTGTAAGATGATGAAGTAGGTACTTACTTACATACTTCATAAGTTGTAAAAGTATGGGAATTGACGTTCGAACAGTAAATATGAACGGGTTTCTTGATTGGGAGGCTCGTTCATTTTAATGCTAACTAGCACAGCTCTGTTAAGTATGTATGCAAAGGTTCCCAAGATAAAATAATCCTAGGTACGGGATTGTTAACGGCCCGCGGACGGCGAGCACGGGTGACTCGCCGCCCGACCAGAACCAGGCCCGAGCGTACGGGCCGTCCCGTTCCGCGCCTTTAAAGAGCCATCAGACCACCACTGATGGGTCCCAACAGGTCTGATGCCGATACGGAGCCGTGGAAGACTTAACGGGTTGCCGGGGCTCCGGTTCGAAGTGCACGAGTAGGAACAGGGTGGTTTTTAGTCAGTAAGAGAGAGAGAGAGAAGGAGAGAGGATGATTTTCCCCCTCAAAAAAGGTATGGGGTCGTTTCATCTTGGTAACCTTTATATAGGACTAGTGTACGATTTCCCGTAAAGTTAGCATTGTACTAAAGTTCTTACCTGTCACTAAACCCATTGCTGTCTTGGACTACGCTGGAGCCTCTGGGCACACAATAAATGGGGGCCCTTTCAGAACGTTTCTTTTTTAACGTTGTTTCACACTAGGATTTTCTCCTTTTTTATGGCATACGCCGATAAATGAGCAGACGGATCACCTGATGGTGAGCAGTCGGCGTCGCCCATGGACACCTGGAACACCAGAGGCGTTACAATTGTGTTACCGGCCTTTTGAGTATTAGGTATTTCAGGATGATTGGGGATTCAGGGATTGGGGAGATTAGGGAAGGGGAGAGGGGTAATTGGGTCTTTGATAATCTCACTCACACGACGAAACACAATGAAAGCGTCACTTCGCGTCGGTTTTCTGTGAGGCCGTTTTATTACTTCTGTAGAGCGGGCTCATTTGTCCCGGAGCACGGCTCGCCTACCCTTCTATCCAGGATCCTGTATCATTATATATTATCATGTATCGTGGGTACCTTTACAAACATACATGTTCACATACACATAGCACTCAGACTGGGAACAACAATTTGTGGATCACACAAAGGTTTGCTTCGTGCGGGAATCGAACCCGATACACGTTGCAGCGCTGCTGGTTGAGGTGCAAAGTTTAGCGACTCACAAGTGCGTTACCATATAGAAATACAAGTCCATTTTCAATAACAAGCGCTATGTTATTATATTTTAACAAACCGCTCTTGGCAGAGCGTCGATTACTTTCATACACAGTGTTTTATTTTTAGAATGTTGACTTACGACAGACCAATAACAATATATCATACAATAACCGCAAAAGCATTCAGTTGCTTGCTTGTAAGAATAATAAAATCAGTCGGGTTTAAATATATGTTTTATACAAATACTTATATTATTATAACATACTTACATATGACTGGCCAATACTCGCATTTGAAATAATTATATTTATAGAGCATCACCTGTTACTTATGCTTTTCTAAAAGTCATATTTAAAGATGGATGATTGGAGGAAGATGGTTGTCGTATCATGGACTGAGTACCGCACCATCGCCAATGGACACCCTAGCACTAGAGGTGTTAAAGTGCGTTACCGGTCTAGGACTAGGAATTTGAAGTTTATTGATGATTTGGGGATTGTGGAGACTGGGAGGGTGGCAATTGGGCCTCCAGTAACCTCACTCACACACCGAAACACAACACAAAGGTGTTGTTTCACGTCGGTCTTCTGCGAGGTCGTGGTATCACCCTGGACGAGCCGTCCCATTCGTGCCGAAGCATTACTCTCCCTCAATTATCTTTTACCTACTTCCTCGTGAAATACATGGTACCTATTTTATTACAAATACCATTAAAACTTGTGTAATATCAAACAAGTTATTACTAAAGCGATCACACCTGCAATTCTGCTGACCCCACTAGAGACGAGTATCGTGGGACTGTTTACAATTTGTCGGATATCGCCACATTACATCATGGATCGTCTTACAATTAGGTACGTTTTGTTTAAGTATTGCACTGTGAATTATTCATTAAATAGTACCATGGATAAATGTATGTCTATTTACTAGAGGATTCTCGTCTTGAAGTGTGAGAGAGCCATGTTTCGACACGAATGGGCTTGACCGGAGTGATACCACGGCCTCACAGAAACCCGACGTGAAACAACGCTTGCGTTGTGTTTCGTTATGTAGGTGAGTTTACCGGAGGCCCAATTACCCCCCTCCCCAACCTTTACAATCTCCTGAATCCCCGAATATCAACAATTCTCAAATTCCTAATGCCCAAAAGGCCGGTAACGCACTTGTAAACAACTTTGGTATTTCGGCTCCAGCTGCTGTGCTGAGAATCCTCTACTAGACTATGGACATCGGCTACTTATGAGGGCTTGTCATAATCTCCAGGTGGGCTGGAGTCTTCGTCTTCCGCAAACGAAGTAAAGAGGCTGCATTAGGATGTTTTCTATCATGGGGTAAAAAGGTCTATTCTGTTTAGACTTTCCATATTTTCATGGAATAGTAGACAAAAGAGCAGACGGATCACCTGATGATAACCGATCAGCGCCGCCCATGGACACCCGCAACACCAGAGCAGTCACAAGTGCGTTGCCGGCCGTTTAAAAAAGAATACGCTCTTTTCTTGAAGGTTTGACGGTCGTATAAGTAAACAAGATAAGTTTTTTATATATCTTTAGAAAGCATCTTATAATGTAATCGTTACATTAAGTGCAGACGAACTGATAAGAATCTGTTTCAGCAGAGCAGCTTTCACCTAGTTCTAATGCTTGCCAACACTTAATATTTATTTTCTACTCTTTTTCACTCATCTCCATACAGTTAGTGTTTTTGAGTCTGTGCCAAAAATTTTGTAAAAAATACTCACGAAACCAATATTATTTGTGAGGAAAAATATGTTTTTCTACTGTTAATAGCTTCCTTCCTGATTCTTGAGAGATATCAGCTGGACTGTATTATACCTCATAATATTCATTTTAGATGTCTGTCTATCTGTTTAATATAAGTAATTATAAAACAGTGTGAGTGGTAACTGTAGTTGAACCAAAAGAGATATGTATTGTAATCGTAGCAATTGGCGTTCCATAGTCTCTACCTACCCCCACGAGAAACAGGCGTGACGTTGTTTCTATGTATGTAGGTATAAAGTATTGTTTAATTTTTAAGTCGATGAAATTGTGATTGACTGTTTTTTTCTGAATTATAAATTATAAATGTTAAAATTCGATCCCAATCTTTGTACCTCTATACTGAACCGAGTTTCGTAAAAATATAGATACTATTGTATTGTAAAAAATCAAATAACTTGGATAAAACTCATGACACAGCAATCACTTTTAGGCACATTCGACTAATAACAAAATATTCTTATAGTCTAGACTAATCATTGACAGCCTCGTTGGCCGAGTGTTCGAGTGACTGCCCAGCAAGGGGTCTCGGGTTCGATTCCCGAGTCGGGTAAAGTATTACAGGGTTTTGAAAAAATCTCAATAGTAGCATGGGGTCTGGAATTGTACCCGGTATATGGCAATAGGCTCACCCTATTACATAGGACTTATAACATGAATAGTGAAAAGTGGGTCTTACATTGTACAGTGCCGTAATGTACACCTCTGCCTACTCCTTCGGGGATATAAAGCGTGGTGCTATGTCTATGACTAATCTATGTATTTCCTGAAGGGTGTCTTCAAGGCCCGAGTGAATAGGTTGCTTATGGGACGACGTGTTCCATCGTAGGCCACATCATTGCTTAACACCAGGCGAGATAGTGGTCGAACGTCAGTCCCATCTAATATATATATACCTCTATATATAAAATCAAACAAAACTAACGACTTACTTTGGGACTTTACCTTGACAAAGTAAGTAGAAATTTCTGTTTACATATTTTGACAATGCTACCTGTATATTCATGTACAGCAGACAACATTACAGAGGACAACACATCTAATATATAAAATTCTCGTGTCACAGTTTTCATTGCCATACTCCTCCGAAAAGGCTTGACCGATTTTGATGAATTTTTTTGTGCTTATCCGGTATCTATGAGAATCGGTCAACATCTATTTTTCATCCCCCTAAATGTTAGGGGTACATTTTTTAATTTTTAATTTCTATTTTTTTATGATACAATGTACAAAAATATATACAATCCTCAATTTTCACCCTTCTACGATCAACCATTATTTTTAATAGCCATTTTACATATTTTTTAATAACAAAACAACGTTTGTCGGGTCAGCTAGTTAAATTATATTTCTATCGCCAATAATAATAAAATAGTGTAAACCAACTTTGCCATCGAAACTAATTACGTTCTCTACCGAAGTAGCACGTTTTACAACAAAGCTCATAAAAGTAATATCTACTTCTTAAGTCCGGTTGTTCAAATGCAACAGCCGAATAAAAGTTCTTCGATTCAAGTCTTTAGTAGATCAATGGTATTAATTGTTTTTTGGTTTAGAAACTCCCAGATTACCTTCTTGAAAAGCCATTTTTTTGAGGGGGAGAATCATCCAATGATACTCCCGCCCGGCTGAGGCGAGAGCGAGTGTCAGACTCTTACTGACTAAAAACCACCCCGTTCCTACTCCTGCACTTCGAGCTAGACCCCCGGCAACCCGCGGTCTTCCGCGGCTCCGTTCTTGAAAAGCCTATAATAGAAAAGTTTGATGGAAATTGTATAAATGTTTTTCTAACCCTGCCTGACCCCTTTGAAATACAAAAAGGATAATGTTAAGTTATTCACAATACTAACCTCATAATTTAAACAAAATAGGAGTCCATAGATGGAGCCACCGTCGTTTAAAAGGTACGAGTGAGCAACAAAAATGACAAATAATTCTTTAACTCGATAATGCCATGAGTAATCGATGGGGTATAAGATATAATTAATAAAACATGCTATATTGATATGCCGGTGTCAGGTGCCACCATAGGGTTCCCATAGTGCCTATTTGAATTTATTGAAGAAGTTCAAAGTACAGATGGTGACGAAATTGTTTGGTGTTATTTTTTAATTTCTTGATGAATTTCTGTAATTTTTTTTAAAGTTTTTCGATTGTTTTTGTAACATGGAAATAGTTTTTCTATTCAAGTCGTACAAAGGGGCGAGCTTAAACTTGACTCCAAGATATAAGTACTTAGGTTTAAAGTTTTTTTTTCCTTAACTGAAATAAAACTACGATGGTGAAAATGCAGATTTGTACGTGTAGACATCAACAAATTGAAACAGCACAGTTATAATTTTCTCAAAAAACGAAGAATTCAAATTTCTTATGAATAAAACATAATCAGTACGAGCCATGCAGAACAGGAACACAAGTCTCCCCAAAAACAGGACCACAGAAGGCCCAAATTAAGACAATATTGTACCGTTTCATTATAATAAATTAATCATGCTCTCCGAATTGTCTATCATAAAAAACATCTCACGTCTCGACGAGAGTAAGGAACCGCCATCGCCAGTCCGATGACTTTCATAAAAATAATATATCTTCCAAGAAGACGAACACTTGTGGCTACGACTGTATTTACTCATAAACGACGAACAGAATTTCGTTTTTGAAGAAAAAAGGATCGGGTAAGAATCCAGCTGCGCAATATTTATGACTTTATATCTTGCTTACCCTTTCTTTCTCTCCTTTATACATATTCATATCTCTTTCTATCAATAAAGCCCGCTGTTATCTATTGCGTTTCGACTTACGTGAGTATTGATAATGGATATTTGAAAATTTTGAGATGAATCAATAAAGATATCTGAGGTTGTACTTCGGGGGTGCTATCATCATTATATTTTTGGTGGCATATAAAAAATAACTGAGAGTCACGACCACGCCTTCTTTGATAGCGAGAGTTTACAACAACAAGGGTTTCATTCCACTTCTCTTTTGAATCTGTCTTCTTCTTGCACCTGAAATCTATGCTATGTGCTGAAAGGAGATTCTGAGAGGTAACTAGCCTATTTTATCGAACATTCGTAACTCTATTTAGGATAATGATGTTTATCCGAGGCGATTTCAACTACGATAACTGTTTCATGGTTATTTAAATTAGTAGAGCTCTGTCGTTTACCACAACGAGCATGCATGAAAAGATTGATGACTGTTGATGAAGCGAATGAGGTATGTGGGAGTCTCTGCCTAGCCCCATGGGAGACAGGCATTATGTATGTATATAGCTCGGTCGTTCAGCTCTATTGACCATAATCATGACTTCTTCCTTCAGGAATCTATATTCCTACATCTCATTCACAGCTTTCAGTTTTATATTCTACTCTTTGCTTTCCCTAGGACTCCTTAGTCATAAATAATGTTTTATTTTTTTGTAATAAATGATTTAAATGCCTATAAATTCTCAGCTAACTTAGTACTGAGCAAATTACTTTTTAAATAAGTTCATGTTCATCATTAGCCGCTCTTGTACTTCATTATGTAGCTAGTACTATTTTTAAGTACGTATGTCGTGTTGGTCTAGAGTTAAGATACCCGCTTCTCATTCATAAGGATGCGACTTCGAAACCTACCAACGGCAAGTACCAATCACACTTTTTCCGAGTTATATGTACTTACTATCTAATATTATTTAGACATCATTGGTAACGGTGAAGGAAAACATCGTGAGGAAACTTGGGCTTACAATTTCTAATTATAATAAGTTTAAAATCGCCAACCCGCAATGAGCAAGCGTGGTGATTAATGTTCAAGTCTTCACCGTGTGAAAAGAGGCTGTGCTTAGCAGTGGGCATTTATAGGCTGTTGATGATGATGACTATTTTCAAACCACACAAGTATGTATATTTAAAATATACTTTGGAGAAGGTATGAGCATAAGAAAATCTAAGTATTTACCTTCTTAGTTTTCCTAGTCCTACTTTATACCTACTTTTCTGACCTACCTACTATGACCTCTGAGTTTGTTCAGCATTTCTTCTCAGAGGAGTCCAATACGAAATGCTGGCCCCCTCATCTAGTACATCATTGACATATAAAATACCTTGTAACCTATATTTACAGAATAACTATAATTTATTGCCTGCGACTTCGTCCGCGTACAATATGATTCCTGTTTTATCCCATAGAAAAATGTAATCGTAATAAAAGATCCTATCACCTAAGTCAGCCCATACCCTGCCTGTATACCAAATATGTATCATCAAATCCATTCAATAGTTTCAGCGTGATTGACGGACAAACATGTTTGTATGTTTCAAACAAAGAAACTTTCACATTCACTAGCGACCCGCCCCGGCTTCACATGGGTGCAATATGCATGTATTATACATATAAACCTTAAGAATCACTCTATCTATAAAAAAAACCGCATAAAAATCCGTAGTTGCGTAGTTTTAAAGATCGAGCATACATAGGGACAGACAGACGGTGGATAGCGACTTTGTTTTTTACTAAGTAGTAAAATCAGTGTGATTTACATAAAGTTAAATAAAAACAGTCACTTTTTCTGCAACCTTTACTTGACCTATAGAGGTACTATCGTTTTGTAACATTAAATATGACCAATCAGTTGAAAATATCTAGACTTTTGAAAAGGTCTACCCAAAATCCACGACTAATAAGGTCTGACATTTGACATTTACAAAAACCTTTCCGGTGAGCAGAAATCCAGACAGTAAGCTCGAGTCCTATCCGCGCGCATAGGACTCATAGTATAATTGGTAAATAGTGGGTGTTACAGTACAGACTTTGAGCATATTTTTTATGGAACAGGAGGGCAACAGCATGGTAAGCGATCAGCACCGCCCATGGACAACCGCAACAGCCAAGAAGTCACGAGTTCGTTGCCAGGCTTTTGAAAAGGAATTAACTTTTTACTTGAAAATTTGAAGGTCGTATCGGTTCGGAAATATCGCCGTATATAATTCTACAGTTATGCTGTGCAAGGCAAAAATATCAGAAATAGTTCAGAGTTGTGGCCTGCCAACCATCTATGAATATAATGGGGATGGAAATGCTACCATGTGGGTATCTCTGGCTATTCAGGAACGAGAAGGAGTTAGTTCAATATCAGAAACTTTAAACAATAGGTACAATACTATTTCTAATTATACCTAGCTCTATTCCATCAACAAATTGCTTTCTACCCCAACTTTACTACGTCTTACAATAGAACTCAAATGTTACTAAGTACTAAGAGTACTGACAGTACTGTTCAAATTAATAAAGAATTAAAATGTACTTGTTATTTGTACGTAGCTTGTTTTAAACAGGTTTAGTTGAAGGAGTAAAATAACTGCACCACCTACTGGCCTATATTAGAGGTATAAAAAAAGCAATTTGATATGAAGCAAGGTTTCTTCAACGACCCACGCGAAGGGACTCTGTTTTGATAAGCTTGATAGTACATTTTCTTGGACAGGTAGATGTGGTACTCATTGATATCTTTTTTTTAAAGGGGGGAAACTCATCGAATGACTGCTCCCGCCTGCGTGAGGCTTGCTGACTAAAAACCACCCCGTTCCTACTCCTGCACTTCGAGCCGGAGCCCCGGTAATCCGTTAGTGCATTTTTACTTAGGTAGGTCATGTCGTGTATGGAATGGACTAATCATTTGACTGAGACCATGCAGCAGTGCCCTTTAACAAAGCTGCAAACTACGTTTTCCAAGCCACCTGCCGCAGAAGGCCTAACAGGTTACCGGGGCTTTAGCTCGAAGAGCAGAAGCAGTAAAGGTGTGGTTTTTATAGTCAGCAAAAGTCTGACACTCCCTCTCGCCTCACCCGGGCGGGAGAAGTCATTGGATGATTTTCCTCCCTGAAAAAAAAACGTGGAGTTATGATTAACTTTTGTAGAGGAGGCTCATTGTCCAACAATGGACTATGGAGGACTTTTGATGTTGATGGTGATGATAAACGTATCATAGAAAAATTGCATGATAAAAGTTTATTAAATAAAAACTAAATACTTCGACGTGGTCTAAATCGAAAGTAGCGCCGCCTACTAAAGGCAAAAACGCAGAAAATCCCGGACAATTCATGGAGCTATTATAAAAATGGTATAAAACCAACAGACTGCCTCGTTGGCCGAGTGGTCGCGAGTGCGACTACCGGGCAAGGGGTCTCGGGTTCGATTCCCGGGTCGGGCAAAGTATTACTGGGTTTTTAAAAAATTCTCAGTAATAGCACGGAGTCTGGAAATGTGCCCGGTATATGGCAATAGACTCACCCCCTATTACATGGGACTCATAACATAAATAGTGAAATGTGGGTGTTACTTCTGTATGCACCTCTGCCTACCCTTTCGGGGATAAAAGGCGTGATGTTATGTATGTTATGTATAAAACCAACAGCTTTCCATAAATACTATTAGAAAAACGTGTTTGTCCGTGACGATGTATCTGAACTGGCTATCTACTAATTATCACGTCTAAGGCGGCCGATAGAGATATTTTTGTTTTTTTACTGCTTATCCACTTAATAACATTCTTCACGCTGCGGAATATGAAGCAGTAGAGATGTTGTTCGTTTATAGTTTTTTGTCGACTACTTCGGTGATTGCTTGATTGCCTGCAAGAACTGTGAACTGGTTCTGGAGTTTTTTAGGTACTTTAGGATGTTATTTTCTTCTAAATCTTTTACAATTAGTGTTGACTGGGTAATTAAGCAACAATAAAATTGTATTAACTACCTAATTTAAAAAAACAAGACAACCACTAAGACTACGAGACACCTCTCACTTCCCTTCAAAAGATTAGTCTTCTTATAACAAAATAAGTATATTGCCTAAATTTACCTACTTTGCGTTTCTAAGAATCAAGCACTTTACTTCTACTTGCTCTCTAGGTTTTAATTAAAAGGGGAAAAGTAAACTAGGGCCTATGTACTCTGTTTTTATATATTATCCTTTGTGTTGAATGTGTGTACGCACATAAATATTAAATAAACATAACATAACATCACGCCTTTTATCCAGGAAGGGGTAGGCAGAGGTGCACATTATGCGCCACTATACAATGTAACACCCACTTTTCACTATTTACCTATGTTATGAGTCCCATGTAATAGTAATATTAAATAAATAAAATAAAATTCACCATACTACCATCAAAAAGGTTTATTCTGCTAATGCAGCAATAAACAAAACATTATTGCCAGACTACTCCACACTTTCTCTATGCGCACCCTAATGCCGTCGTCGCCAGCGGTCATCGGGCGGAAGTATAACCAAAACCGTTCATTTTCGAACCCAAGACACCGACTCCCAGATTTTTTTCAACTCAACCTCTTCCCAGAAAGTTTACGACTTTTAAAAAAGCAACACAAAAACTCCTTGATCTCAATGCCCTCTTTCTATGGGAACAGTCCGTTTAGGGCCAACTGTGAATTTATTTGGTTTGCCCCGGAATGTCATTTTAACAAATAAATGCTTAGGTATACGTCGTTGATAATTAGATGAGAATGTTTTTGGAGCTGAATGAAGATTTTGGGCGCTGTGTTCTTGAATTGAGTAGTTTCCTTATTCTGATTGTTCAATACTATAACATATTAAAGGATATTCACACTTTCATTATTTACTTAACAACTAATGTATGAGAGTCCAGGCGTAATAATAATAATTTCAAGGGTTTTTATGTAAGATGTTATTAAGAGAACAAAATAAAGATTTGTTGACGGATTCTTAGAACGTATGTATTCAATTAGAAGAAAAAACAAAAGATAAAGAAAAAAAATATCAAATTTGGAACATAAAAAATATTATAATAATAAACTTCATGAATGAGGTGGCGCAAAAGAGTTTTTGCTCCAACATACCCCCGGGCGTTGAAAGCCTGTCTTTCAACCAGACAGATCTTGGTCATCTGCAGAGTAGATGGGTAATGGGCAAATCTTGCTAAAACATCTGCGAACAATACCACTTGAAGTCTTGACGTCCGCTACTCGTATTATCCCATCTGTTCCTGGATAAGTCGCTATGATCCGACCCAATTTCCACTTCAGAGGCGGCAAGTTGTCTTTTTTAAGAAGTAGAGGTACAATTGAGTTCAATTTTATCTGACCTTTACATGTACGCCATTTTGTTCTGAGTTGTAGATTGGTAGAAAATAGCGTTTAAGTCGGAGACTTCGGCGACGCGTTAGCGACCACGTTGCGCGGGCGTTAGAGACGTGTTGCAAACGCAAAGCTGGGCGCTAGAGTGCCTAGAGATATGTTAGACGGGATATTTAACTTTGATAAATCTATACGTTTACTCGGTATCTCATTGGTAATCGATGGCAAAATAAAATAGTTAATATTATATGAAAAACTTAATTGACACTGGACACATTTTATTAATCTCAGACAAAGACTCTAAAGACTTAATTGACACTGGACACATTTTATTAATCTCAGACAGTGCATTATTAACTCCTAAAACTGAATTATTTACAGTCTTGGCAGGTAACTTAAGTCTACGGTATAATCTCTCAGACATAAGGCACGATGTGCTGCCACTATCAAGCACGGCTCGAATAATGTGTTGTTGGCCATTCTTACCTGATACTTTTATTAAGACCGTAGATAACAGCACGTCATCGCACTCCACGCTCGCAGACAATGATACGTTCGTATTACCTAATGGAGTTGACAGACTGTTTAAATTAGTGTTATTTCCTGATGTTTCAGGATTATTTTCAGACTTTGCCAAGTGATCAGTAACATGCACTAGAGTGTTATGTTTACGCCGACATAATTTGCAACCTGGTTTTTTGCAGGTATTAGCATAATGTCCTGTACATAAACAATTGTAACATATTTTAAACTTAGGTAATAATTGCAATCGTGACTGATTACTCAATGAAAGAAATTGAGAGCAACTGTTTAACTTATGGTCACCACCACAACGGACGCAACCGTAATTAGATTTATGCTCACTATCATTACTTGAACTATTTGTATGGTTTTTTGGTTTAAAATCATATACCATCATTGTTCTGACTTTATTAGATTCTACACTATTTTGATGTGTATATTTATTAGATAAGTGTAGACATTTATTATTGTAATACAAAATCTTTTGAAATAATATATACAATTAATATTAACTATAACTAAATGAAAATATATACAACTTAAAATATAAATAACTATGAACTAAAATATTTACACCTTAAAAAAAGGTAATAATAAATAAATAGAATAAATAATAATAATAAATTAGATAATGAATTTGACATTTCTAATGTTTCAATTAATTCTGCGCGATTTTTAATAAATGTGATGAACATATTAAATTTAATTTTACAGTCGAATGCGTACTAAGTACAAATTACGAACACCTGCCACAGATTGCTCTCACAAAATTTTACACCACTTTATTTATTTAAAAGCGGGCAAGTATTAAATTTATTACAATTTTTTTAACTGGTATGGCGGTTCAATTTTTACGATCTAGTAGGAATAATTTTAATAAACTAAAGCGCCATCTTTTGTTTTTTTTCCGTAACACTTCGCCACCTGCTAATTGCGATTCGTTTATAGTTGTACCAAATGTGGGTAGATGGCAGTGCTAAAGAGTCTAATACGAATAACTAGATGGTGCTACTATCGCAATCGAGGAAGCTGTCAAAATTACTAGTGCCAAATCGCACTACTAGATGTCGCTTGTATTAAGCGACCACATAAAATGTATAGCTCCTTTACAGATTGTGCGGTAGTGTCGAACTCACTTTTAATTTTGCCGGTTAATAGTAAAAGTAATGGAGTCAATAACAGACAAAGCTCGTGTCTATGGCCCAAACGTTCACGTCTGGCAGTCTGTTGCCGCGTTTCTATGAAAGGTGGATGTGTCAGTTGTCGAATTGGATTCATCGTGAAAATGCTGTGAAAGTGTTTTTAACAAAAAATTGTGACTGAAAATTGTATTAAATAATAAGTTTGAGTTTTTAGAAACAGAGTGAAGTGTTTCTTTGTGATTTTTAGTGGACGTTTCTGTGTTAATTCGTGAGGTAAAGCTGTACATTGGTGCGATTACTTCAAGTTCGCCGGCTTATCTTGTTGTGGTGTGTATGATCGATATTTACCCCCTTTTATTCTTCGTTTTGGTTGCTTTTTGTTATAAAAACTCAGTGTCGCACGTTTGTAGTAACATGTGATTCAAGTGGAATGAATTTACGTTACATTAATCTTTGTAATTTCAAAGTTTTAAACGGATTTCTCACTGTATTGACGCTTCGTTTATTTTATTTCGTGAAAGAAACGCGTTGTGTTGTTTATGTAGTTGCATTTATTATAAGTTCCGGCCAATGAGATGCTTACTGGACGTACATTTTAATTATTTTGCTTTAGTTTGGTAGTATCAAGATTGTTTACTTTTTAATTTGCATCTTGCTTGTAAGTAGAAAGCCTAGTTGGTGCTTTGATGCTCGTTCCTTATTTAAATCTGATTGGATACCGATTTTTAGTAATGTAGGTAAGGTATGTCTATACTCATTTGTTTTTATGTTCTTATTGAAATTACTCGGTAGTTTACATTTATTATTTGTTAGACAAGTGGTTAGTTAAGAAAATGCCTATTTTACGAAAACAAAAACAGGTTATTGAGCCAAAAAAATCAAGCTTGTAAACTAATTCAGTAAAAACCCAATCAGAAATGGTCAGTTTTTTATTTTCAAATTTCTTTTAATTTAAGTAATTGCCTAGTCCCTTTTATGAAATATTTACTCATCAAATATCTAATTCTTAAATTACTAACAGGTATTTTTCAACTAGGACCTAAAGTTAAGATTTTATATAGTAAATTCCCATGTTGGGACTCCTTACTTGGACAATAATTCCTATAACCACATAGTTATTACAATTGGGTACATCTACAACAAATATTTAAATAAATTAAAATTTTATTAACCAGGGACTTGAACATCCAATTGTACAGATTTTATAATGAAAGGCAAACTCAATTCTAACAAGACATAACTAGAAACTGCATAACTAGGTGCAATGTCGTGTCATGCAAACAAACAATAAAAATATTAAAATACTTCTCACCTTGCAATCTTACATTTTTTATCCATAAACTAGTCAATAAAAATTCAATTAATAAACACATATTTTGCATTCATAATTCTTAAAAATTACCATCACTAATAATCTGAAATCTTATACTATTAGACATATTAAAGCTGAAGAATTTATTTATTTGGACGCACAAATCTCCGAAAATACTGGTCCGATTTCAATAATTCTTTTTGTGTTGGATAACACATTTATCAACGAAGGTTATAGGCTATAAAACATCACGCTATGACCAATACGAGCTGAGCAGAGTGGCTGAAACTGCGCAGAAATAGATAGTGTTACAATAAATCATACTTAGCTCAAGTCTTTGTTTAAATGTCAACGGTATACATGTGGATGTTTTTCTTAACACCCCCATCTATCACTGTACAGGGACTTGACTTTAAGTTATAATTAGATCAAAATTATGACTTCGATAGCTAATGTAATTTTATTTGTAAGTGGTGGTTCAGTGTTTAAATAAAGGAATAAAAGGATTTTGTTTGCTGATTGAGTCTACCTAGTTCATTATTTTTGATTCATAAATTAATAATTTTGTTACAATAATCTAAGTTTTTAAATGGTTTATTTGTTGTTGGGAGTTATGTTACTGTAGGTAAAACAGTGATGAATCATATGTAATATGTCTTTATCACTGTAATATAGATTACTTATCAAAATAATTTTTCAGATACCTATTTTATTTGTGTAACATATAAGCAACTCTATACTCGCGTTTCTTCTGTTATAAGTTGTTAAAGTGAGTGTGAAATATAAGGGAGATTCTATTGGCTAAAATCACAAACCGATACTATGCTAATCAATAATTCCTCACATTCAAAATATTAAACACACTTTGCTTAGCTAGCATTAAAACTAAGACGCAAATCGCGACCACCTAACAAACGAAATAGTCAATATACTTGATTGTATGTGAGATTAAATGCCTAATTAGGCTACCTAATTACCTCTTTACCTACCTCTAGTTACCTATCTAGTCTAATCACTATCTCAATAACCAATTCACGAAGAAAGAGGCGTAGTAGTTATGTCGTGGTGTCCCGGAGGTTTAAGACCCCCGCTTCTCATGCATGAGGGTTCGAAACCTACCAAAGGCAAGTACCAATGTGAGTTTTTCCGAGATATATGTACTTTCTAATATAATCTAGACACCAATGACAAACGGTGAAGGAAAACATCGGGCTAATAATTTTTAATTATAAGTTATCAATCCCCAACCCGCTTTGAGCAAGCGTGATGGTTAATGCTCAAACCTTCCCCGTGTGAGAAGAGGCTTTAATCAGCAGTGGATTTATATAGGCTATTGATGATGAAGAAAAAGTCAGTCTGAAGATTGATTCTTTACTTATTTTACACAATATGGTAATGAAATTAGTCCATTCGACTCTCAATTATCGCGTACCTGCTTACGTCATTACCTATGTCTATGTTGATCTAGAATTACACGTATTTTGCGTGTACACGCACGCTTAGCTAAAAAATGACTCACAACTCACAGTGATCATATTCTTTTGTAACACGACTGTTTTCATGCATCTATGACTCAATTAGTAATTAATTGGCTGGAAAAGTTGGCATTCAAATGCCTAGGTCATGTTACGATACCTCTCGCGTCCGGGCCTAGTGCAGGCCATGATGCGGAGCGGGGGGGACTGGGATGCCGTCTCCTCCTTTTGCGAAGCAGTGATGCTAGCTAAGGAGGAGGCGGGACGCGTGAGGCAGCGAAGCGCTGCCTCCTCGCAACCCAGCCATCGCGAGGGACACACCGGGCGTCGGGGATCGCGAGACGATCTCCGGCCACCGTAAGCGCGGGCCTGCGGACGGCGAGCATGGGTGGCTCCCCGTCCGACCAGAAACAGACCCGAGCGTGCGGCGCGTCGCGTTCCGCGCGCGCCTCAAAGAGCCATCAGACCACCACAGATGGGGCCCAATACGGCCGATGCCGATTCGGAGTCGTGGAGAACCTAACGGGTAACCGGGGCTCCGGCTCGACGTGCAGGAGAAGGAACGGGGTGGTTTTTAGTCAGTAAGAGTCTGACACTCCCTCCCGCCTCACCCAGGCGGGGGCAGTCATTCGATGATTTTCCCCCCTTAAAAAAAAAAAAAAAAAAAAAAAATGTTACGATACCTAGTCTTACCATTAGGTAAGACTAGGTATGTCTACATGACGATCGGTCAATAAAATTGCAGCGTTTCACGGGATAATATTTCAAGGTTATCTAAAGTACCTACATAGTTAAAGGTTAAGAAAATCACGGCATTTGTTGTTTGTGTTCAGCGAGTAGTCTACTAAAAAGTTTCAGCTTGCTAGTCTGCCCATGAATTAACATTGTAACCTACTTAGGTAATTTAGTCTGTCAAATAGGCACTGGTCTGGCGATGGTCAACTTTTAAATCCAGTATCTAACTATGTTTTCCATCGCTATGACATTAAAGGTATTTTAATCCTTGTTGAGTAATGTTCTGGTTTTTGTAGTTCAAAAGATCTTATTGGCTCCCATTGACTCCCGCCTTGGTATTGTGGCAGCAATCGAGGCCATCGCGATTTTCAAATATCTTTATAAGTAGGTAATCGTATTCACCTTCAACGCAATGAGGAAAATGGTTTGCGAAGTACCTAACTGCGATAGTTAGTTATTATCTTTATTGCAAAAAACATTAAATACCTACCTACGTACACAGTCCATCACTTTTCCCCAACTTTCTCTGGTGTCTGTAACATTTTACGATTCTGCAAGTTTTATGGATGTTAAACCTTAGTTATATCTTTATGAGCAATTCGTGTATTTTACAGAAACAGCCGCATTTTACACGACATGATATCTATTGTTTTCAATTTGAGTAGCGAAGTTATTGCGGCCTTTGAAACCGGGCACCATCTCCCTTGAGAAATATGAAGAAAGCAAGTGTCAACTGTGACGTTTAATGGATGGCGGCTTTTTCTATGACATTGCTACTTAAATAACTACACTAAAGACATGAAAACTTCAGTATTTTTCCAACGACACTCTTACTGTGTAGCATTTGCTTGAATAATACAAATTATAGAGTAGTGGATTTGATAAGAACCATTTGTTTAAGGATAACGAATCGCACATAAGCCCGTTATTTAATCCTCATCCAGTCACTCACGTCATATCTCCAATGCAGTGTACTACGTCACGTAATAACAACCATTAGGCACTCATTCGTCATTCTCACTCATTCCACTATCATTCATCACTCCTCCAGACTCATTGAACCCACTCAAATCTGTTCTAAGTCTAAACAAAAAGTACTATAAACCACATCAAAAGACCTGATACATTTACTATTCTGAACATGTGCGGGCAATACCCTACCCAGTTCACATTTTTTTCCCTGCGATCTTTATGATTCTTCAGGGCACGATCACACATGCTTCGACCACGTCATAAATACGTACCCAAACAATGCTATCGACATCTGGAGCGTCTGAAGGCAGTGACGTAATGGCACCATAAAACATGGGTATCAGAGGTACTTTGCTGTAAGGAAACTGACGCATGGTTGGTATGGTGACAGAGCAATTTTATGGCAACGCTTAGGTGACGAAATATAGAAGGGATTTTCTACAGCAAACAAGCATAAAACGTTTACTATTGGATTATTTTCCCATGAAAGTGGATTGAGTCTATACTCACTACAGTCCGAATGACATTGTTGAGAATTAGATTTCGTCACAGAAAACGAAAGAAACATTATAATCGTCCTTAATAGTAGGTCAGTAACAACCGTGTTACTATTATAAAATTTACGAATAAAAGTGATTCAGAGCGGACGTCGTTTTGAAAATAAGCGGTGACAAATAGTGAATGCAAATAAAATAAGAATAAGAATAAGAATAAGAATTTTATTTGCTCAAACATGTGTGTGCATACAGAATTAAAATAATACAGCATGCAAGATCTTAGACAAAAGTGGCTTACGACATGTCTGCCATTTATCATGGCGTGCAAAAATCTATTATATAAAAAAAAATTTTTTGATGACTGTGAATTATTACATTAATTTTAAAATTTACACTCATACCTACATTAAATATCTGCAGTATCATTATACATTATTAATTAATTTCAATTTTAAAAATAATAAATTTCAAAAATACACTTTCCGAGGAAAACGAGGCCATTATAGGTTTAGCGTTGACACTCTTGAGAAAACAAAACTAAGCTTGCGTAAATACCTAGACGACCAGCGTTCTAGATAGCGAACTTAAGAAATCGATCATAAGAAAACTATTTACCAACTGACTTGCCGGATACTAATGTTTACCTACATAAATAAATCATCCTTTGTGAGTGATGTAATAAATGAATATTTACAAGAATAAAACAAAACATCGGGCTTATTGTCTAACAAAGATGAATGGTATGTAGCTAGCTACACCTACTTAACGTGGGTACCTACCATAAATCATAACTAAATCCAAACGGTTACTACTGCAGTTCCTAAAATAGAACAACATATTTACTTTCACCGATCCGAATCGGTTATAACCCCAATAGCAAATACTAGATCTAAATAGGAAACGAAAGCCAAAGTCTATCAATCTTCAAGATGTACAGCAAAATTTGCGCAAAACTTTCAATTTTGATCTGCCTTAGAAAATCGAGAATGCAGTCAGTAAGGCTTATACGTGCAACGGATCGAAACGGTGAATCTCAAAGGAGAAAAGGGATTGAAATCTCGGTCATTGTCATTCAGTACGGGCCATGATACTTTTACTGGCGTCATCACGCCATAAGGCGCCGTAAAAGGAGAGACAGTTTCAGTGGTGTTTATTTGTCCACGGTATTACGTTGTTCTTCCATTTGGTGATGACTTCATTGGAGGTGGTAATTTGGTAGACATTCACGATATGGACGGGTTGGAAGACCAGATACTTTTATGGTTTGAATGTAATGGTAAACATTTGACGTCTTGTTTGTGTAGTCACGAGGCCCTTTTATGTAAGTTATAGAGTAACTAGTTAGTTAAATGTTAGATTTTTTTCTATGAAATTAATGGTAGAACTCGGAATAACAAGTTTGGTTGCTGGATACGACGAATCTATTGTAATTTGTTAATGTCTGTTCTGAATTTACTGAACTAAGCAGTTAGTTAGGTTAGGTATGGTTCGTTGCTTGGTTTTATAATGTCGCTAAGTAAGAAGAAATAGTTAGACAGTAATGCGCCCGGTGCACGAGGACTCAATTGCTACATGTCTCTGAAACTTAAGATTAAACTAGAACTGTACTGCTTCCACCATAAATGGACATTAACCGTGATCCCATATAATGTCCTCAGGGTATCACAGGCAGTACTAAGCCGTGTAAGCAAACTGAATAATCCAAGCAGCTATCGAGAGCTGCAGCTAGCACAGAGAATATTTGATCAGCACTAACATCGGCAAACCTATAGCTAAGTCTATTAGATTATAGCAAGCCTTTGTTTACCAGATCTTGTTACGTCATGATTGCTTAAACGTGACATAATCTTATCCCCTATATTCTATCTGAATCTGAAGGAGTATGCTAGTAACAAATGTGGTACCCGTCTTCAGTTCCTGTCTTAATTTTAATGGAAGTTGTAGTTACTCAAAGTTTATTTCAAAGTAACAATTTTTGGATTATTCAGAGCTCAAACCTGAAATTCCTTGATTGGCAGACGTCATTACTGCAGAAGTTCTCGTATTCTACTCGACCATATTCATAGGTCGACACGACAAATAACCGTTCATGTGGAAATTATACGCTAAACGAGTCAGTGAACTCGAATAACAATGGGGAATGCTAGTTGAATGAAAATAATGCGTTTATCTACGTTTTTTTATTGATAAATGTAAAAGAATTTGGGTCAAGTTGTAGAAAATGAAATTGTTTTTACAATAAACGATTGCGCTGATGTCGCAGTAGTACCTACTTACGTAAGGTTATAAAAGACGACGTTTGGTTATCAGGTAAACAAAATTATAGGATTTTGAACCTGTGCCTAGTCCATGGTCTTAATCTCATCATCTAAAACGTGACAGTAACTACACCAGATAAATCTTTTCTAGATCAAGGTTTCGAGAAGGAAAGACAAACAAACAAAGATTGCGATGTCTGTGTAATAAATCGTAACCCTGCACTACATTGAACGGAAATTATTTTACTACGATACTATCTAAACATAAAAGTAATTTCCGAAATCTTTTCACATCAAAATAAACAAAACAAAAACTTATGTGAATCCATCCTCAAGAAAACAATAGAATAGAATCGGCACAATCTTGATAATATAACCTCTGTTTTCTGTTTCTGCGAAACAGGCCAAGTGCGACAATAAACGGTGCACATCGGCCAATGTAAAATGACCCCTGGGAGACATTGTTAATGTTCCCACTGTTCAAAAACACGTGGGAGGTATCGCAGCTCAACGGGAGCTGGAACAGGTGCTTAATGTGGCCAGCGTAACAAGAACCACTGCATTCTGCCAATTTATTCTAATTGTTGTAATCAGCGTGGATCTAATTATAATGGTGATGGTTGACAATAACAATACTGCAGCGGTAACGATAATGACTGTTGCATCACGGGTCATTCAATTGTTGGCGCTCGTTGTTTGTTTAGTTGTGTGGCCCATTCATGTACAAATTGGTAAATTACCATGAAATTGGTCTTGTGTAAAACAATAAGTTTTGGGAAAGCGTCATATTTCAATTTTAATGGCTTGTTATCACTTCATCTCGATGTTTTGTGACGATTTTTGATGTCTTTTATTGTTTGAACATTTTCTGTGTTTGTTGCCTATAATAACTATGTATATAGGGTCTGCTTTATCTTTATTGCCATTTAAAATATTTCTTTTACCATTCTGTTCTATTAAAATACAAACTACTGATCTTTCAGTGATTAATAAATCATTTCTATAGTAAGTCGTCCTTATTTTGCATTTGGCTAGACACAATATTGAATAACGTGTTAATAAAGTACTCGGCCAAGGTTGGGTCATAGAAATCAAGGACGCTTCGAGCTGGGCTGTGAATACATGGACTTGAAGTAACTATGCAACTACTAACTAAAAGAGCCTGCTAGTAAGCCGTAAAAAAGTTAGTGCCAAAAACTTTGATGAAATATTAAAAACAGATGATGGTGGTTATGATTTTGAACTACTTACTTGCTATTCATTAATTGGTATGGCTTTCTATTATTATCATCAAATTCATTTACAAAATTACATGATCTTATCGATGTTAAATACATTTGATTCCCAATGTCTTTAATTGCCAAACAGAGCACATTACCTCCTGCTTTCCAACTCGTCCTAACGGTACCATTGTACTGTTTTATCAGTTGTTGCTCCAGCCATTTCATGTGTAAATTGAAAATACCTTCAAGTAAGACACATTCCAACCGAGATAAAGCTCCATATCTTTCCCAGAAAGTCCTAACAAACTTAAGTAAACTTCACAGCTTTACGAAATTCAACCGCAAATTAAGGTCACCAAACATAAGTTATCAGTGGCTGCTAGGTAACCGCTTATCCTAGTTAAAACAATGTGACGTTAACTGAACGTAATGGTGGTGTGCCACTGTGGTCAGGACACCCTGATTGTGTCACGCTTCGATACCTATTTGGCACTAGTAACTTTGGATGGATGGATGATATTTTCATTTTATGGACATTTTACTTGATCATTACTTAACAACCCGTCTCTTTGGGGTAAATGTGTTGGGAATGTTACTTGGATTTTCTGTATTTGTTGCTACAATATTAGCATTTAAGTTTTATTTAGAACTCTTAGCAAGTCTCGAGGATTTTCGATACTGGAGAAACATTTCTGACTCATCGTGCTACCAAACGCATAAGATAAATAAATACAGTCTGTTGGTCATGCTCATGCAGCTTGAGATCGATAATTAATTCGCATCTTTGTTTAACTTGAAAATCGATTTCAACACGCCAATTCCCGAAAAAACGGTAACAAAAAATTTCACACACTGGTAAACAAAACATCGATACAGATTGACACTTCATGACCAAAATGGACAAGAAAAATGAAAATGGTTATACCTCTACATTATACCTACTTGTATTTTGTAACCAAATTAAACATGAATTTAAAGTACCTACGTATATCTTAATTATTGTTGGCTTAATTATGACCACGCCATTCTGTATTGAATTAATCGACATCATTATTAAATGCCTCCGACATTGGATTTCCAATTCAGGCACGATATGTATCAGTAAGAAAAGAACTATCTTCAGATGGATGGACATTATTACGCGTAACGCTGCGTGATTATACTTGTTTTTATAGGCTTATGTAGTATGAGACTGTGCGTAGATTTCTCTACTTCTTTGTCGGCTTGGACACAATTTATAGGTTCTTATTTTTATAAGACTGCCTCGTTGGCCGAGTGATCGCAAGTGCGACTGCCAGGCAAGGGGTCTAGGGTTAGATTCCCGTGTCGAGCAAAATGTTACTTGCTGTGTTTAAAAAAATCTCAGTAGCAGCACGGAGTCTAGATTTGTGCCCGATATATGGCAATAGGCTCACCCCCTATTACATAATATAATTAATAGTGAAAAGTGGGTGTTACATTGTACAGCGGCATCAAATGTCGTAATATGCACCACTGCCTACCCCGTCGGGGACATAAAGGCATGATGTTATGTTATGTATTTTTAAGTTGTTTTTGTTGTTGTTTAGAACGATACTGTATGTCTGAACAAACTTATCGTCTAATTGAACATGAACAATGCAGTTTCAAAATGATACAAATATCAAGGGATATAGTTACTGAAGCAAGCATCGATATCTGCAGTATTTAAGTAATCACAAATGAAAATACTGATAAAGGTCCAAACATTTTCTAAAAAAAAACAATGTTTTGACCATAACGAAATTGGAAAGTTCACATAAGGAACTTAAAAGAAATGAAGATTGAAACAGTACAGAAATTGGACTCGAACCGGGTGATGGTAACTAAACAAAGAAACTACTATAAATTGTAACGTCCATTAACAACTAAGCGTCAAGGCGGCTAAGTAAAACATGTGAGTAAGTAAACACACGATATATACAGGGGTGGCAGGTCTACAGTCAAAGAGGGGAGCTTGCAACAATATTGTCGATGACGAAGAACATGATTGATGCATTCAATTATTCCTGAAGACCGTTGATGTACAAACACATCATAAATTGATTGCTGATACCGTTGAGTGTAATTCGAATTTGGTGAAATCAACGGTTTATGGCATTTTAATGCCTTGAGTTTTTCCTAACATGGTTATAATTTGGACTGAGTCATTGGAACCAAATTAGTTTGTAGCGGGATTCATCGCAATCCTAAAATGTATTCGGTCTTTTATTAGACTCATTTTCTTTCCATAAATCTCATGTTTATTTCTTTATAAACTTCGTTTTTCTAACCTTTTAGTGTAATTGTTTTATTTGGTCTCTCTTTCAAGAAGTTTGGAAAAGTACCATGACCACAACAAGTGGGTTTAATTTATGACCATGTATGTATAATAGTTGTTCTACTTATCGCCATCCTTGGACCTCAAGAGAACGAAGACCGAATAAGGAAGGACGTAAAGTAAGACTTCGTTAATGTGCACTCAGTTTTTCCCTCGAGTTCTGACACTAAGTACTCATGAAACTATTTCTCAGAACTTTCCAAGGCTTTTGCAACATTGAAACTAATGTTTAAGTTTATGAGAGTCTGAGTGGAACGTTTATTTAGATTTTGTTGTAACCTCGCTTCGTGGCTCGCTTGATGGTAATTAATTGCCGTGTCTTTAGCATCTGATCAAATCCCAACTAATGCTTGAGCAAAATGCTAGCTAGACGCTAGTGTTATACTTATAAGTCTGCATGGTAGAAACTTAAATGGCTTTTTATGTGTCTTTTTGTTAATTGAAGATACTGAATTATTTTTTCAATAGTAATCTATTTCAATGGTAATCTACCTATTTGACACTGTTTAATAAAGATTTTATACGTTTCTGCAAATACTTATTATTTATGTAGATATGGGGTTTTGTCTATGCGTTATCTGGAATGTTGCTATATATGTGCTCTATTGTTAGCAAATTTCATTAAAGCTCATAGGTTAGTGACACTTCAAGTTGGTACCCATAGCAGTTACTATTTTATCATGGAATTTCAACGTGGAAGTAACTGATTGAAGCGTTATTCTTTCAATGAGAGGTTACTCCGAAAAGAACTCTTCGTATTCAGAAATTGGATATTTTCCAATAAATAATTTAAACTGATGTTTAGAAAATTAATCTTTTGCCTTTAAGGAAACAATTTTCAGAAATCCAAAACACTTCTATAGCCTTTTTAATGTAATTCCTTCGACATTTTACTTTTATCCTTTTCAAGGATCGCCTTTTCTGCCCTACCCTGATTAACAACCTAAGTAATTTATTCATCACGCCAAGTCATAAATTTTAACGCTCTACTTCATTAATTAGGCACTCAAATGTCCACACTGAGATGACATTAATTATTAATCTTGAAAATTAATCAAATATTCTGTATTTACTTACCAGCTCCATGCAAAGAAGTATTCCATTTTGTCTGAGCAAAAAATGGGCATCTCATTTTGTAGAAATATAGACCTAACTATTTAGGTATTGGATTCTCGTTTAACATTTAGGTATCTTCGTATTTACCATTCTCAACTGATGTTGACCCATTAGAAACACCATTATACTGTCATTTGTTATCATATTATTGAAGCCAAACATTGAAATTGAAGGTGACTTATACATTTAAGAAGATCCGCAATCCAGTAACAAAGAGACAAATTAACAGAAATGACAAGGAACAACAACAAAACAATATTACAATTTAATGTTTTTAAGCTTATTAAGTAAAGTAGTCGACCGTGGTGACCAGTCGGCCGGCAAGTGGTTTGAATCAGATTATTTCTTTGACGAATTTAACGAGGCAAAAATGATTTCGTGAACGCGTGACACAAGCGTTTTATTTGATTTCGAAGGCGACGATGCAAAGGGCTTGTGGTAAAGTGTAAATTGATTGCTGTTTAAATTCCTTGTTAAGGTTTGTGTTGAATAAAACCGTTTCGGTTTTTCGATTGTTCTTTTTGATGACAACATCTTTGTTTTTTGCTGGCTGGTTTGTTCTTCGAATTATGAAAATGTTTGCCTTCTTTCCAAACAGAAATTGTTGCGTAAGCATTATTGGAGCAAATAAAAAACGTTCCCAGACGGGAATTAGAGTTTTTTATGACTTTCTTTTATACTTAACATTTATCTTTAATATAGTTTTCTATGCAGACTTGAATTGTGTTTTAAAATTATTGTTACCTTTTAAATTGATTGCAAATATTTGTCAAAACTTCAAAAAACAGCTAAATTTAACGGTTTTTTTTTAAGTTTATGCAGTATTTTCACTTCTATTTCAGTACTCTGTGAAGTCCAAAAGTTTTGCAACTGACGGACTAGATATTGAAGCTTGAAAGAGTTATTTTTTCACTCACAATGTAACAAAAACTGTAAGCTTTGATGTCAGTGTAGCGCTTTCGACTGCAGTTGTACGTCCAATTCCGTCGGTTACCGAGTTTCTATGCAAATATGCACACAAAAACTATCTAACGATTTGATGCGGAATTTATGATGGAAATTTGAAATCTATTCGCCACTGCCGTCCAATGGATTAATCATTTATTTGACCGAAACCTCAAACCAACGTGTTTAATGTCTCTCAAATTAGGACATTGAGTTGGTAGTTAGTGGTATTGAGGCTCAATCATGTTTAGCAGGTTTATTTTTCGTTTCTCCTCATATTTTGTTTGTCAATTAGTTGGAATTGGCACTGAGACATCCATAATCGGCTTAATGGCAGTGTTTTATTTGCAGCAACTGCATT
Organism: Spodoptera picta; assembly: GCA_038387885.1. NCBI lineage: Eukaryota > Metazoa > Arthropoda > Insecta > Lepidoptera > Noctuidae > Spodoptera > Spodoptera picta. The sequence continues at coordinate 524,700 of JAZHFQ010000269.1, forward strand.
TTTCACGATGTTTAACGTTTCGAAAGATTTTATTTTTGGCAAATGCTACCATCAATCCTTTCAAATACTTATTTCCGTTCAAGGATTAATCTGTACATGTTCATCTGAGCATTTGAGAACATCTGGTGGTTTCTTCACTTTCCTTCCACAGACAAATCAATTTGAGAAGCAACCTTGGAACCGAACTTATCTGTCTAAATGGGACCTTTAAGTCCATTAATCGATAGGTTCGATGTCTTAAGTCTTCTATGTGCTAAGTAACATAGTTCTTGTACTTTATATGCGGGTCATCATTTGATTAACCGTTGCCGAACTATGTTGGTTTCGGCTTTAATCTAACTAGACCGGCTATTGCTTGGATTAGTATGCTGCGCGACTAAAGTCGAACCTCCGCAATCCGATTTCTAAGGTAAACCGATTTTGTAAGATACGACCGATGATCGGACTTGAAATTCTGAGAAATGTATTGTGTGGAGTAGGAAACAAATTGGAGGAGATCATTCCAGTTCAAGAATTTTTTTGGAATAATCTGGATTTTTTGTAACATTTATTGTTTGCGGATTCAACCGAAATCACAGGGAGAAAGCGCTAACAGCATTCAGTCTACCTATGTTCATAAAGCATCAAACAAATAAAACTAAAGGGTGATTACATTTTTGTTTTAAGCACTACATCAGAATAAAAAACAACAAACACTTTACAGTTTAACTACGTTTTTGCATCACAATGCAGGCGTTTTTAACTTAAAACACGTGCAGTATTAATGTGTTGGATTTGCCGTCGTTATGGCGAAAGTGTTATCGTGTTATGAGTAATGTCAGTTATCGCATTATCTTTATGTACTTGGCACATTATTTAGCTATTTGTACAAGTACGTGTTGTTTTGATTGAAACGCTTATTTCTTGCTTGTTATTAATATTAGCTCCATCTATCTCCTTCTCCATCTCCACCATTAAATATATAACGAAAAAATTATTAAAATAAATGTTTAATATATAAATATATAAACCTACATAGAATATGTCAGTACATTTATAAACATTTTCATAAATAATACTAATAGCATTACAAAATAAATTGAATAAAACAACTACTTATAACTAGTAATAAAAAATTTGCGATACATAATCTAGAGGTAAATAAAATTAGCGTCCTCCTCTCTTCTACGTTGCCGTGCCCTACAGGGTCCATACTGTACTATATTATTATGTAACACCTTTTAAACATATCGAGTGCAATAAACGTATTGAGTATTGAGTATTGTCAGGTGTTAAGACCATATATAGATGCAGAAATAAATCATAAGGAATCCGAATTTAAAAACCAATTTTTGACGAAGAGAATTGAGATAAAATACGAGATTAGAAGAACAAAAGTTATTTGGAGAATACACAACATTGAGCTATTTTTCATTTCATGAATTGGATGGGAACAGGGAGACATTTAAAATTAAAATCCTAAAGTATTTTAAGTATCTGAATTCGACGAAATGACCAAATGGTCTTATTACAGAAAGGGCTTATTGCCTTTTAAATTATACGATTCAATTTCCAACTTTAAGACTTTTGCAAAGGTTCCATAATATGATCGTAATCAGAAAATAATTCGTTACAAAACTCATCAATACAAGGATAAACTGCACAGAAATTAAAACTGACTGTATCGAGGAAAGAGCCTGCTGTATCCGTGTCAGTATACTCTATTTGGGACACTGCCAAAATTTCCCAAAACCTACCATCAATATTTAAACCACAATATTTAAAGCTATACAATGTTAAGTGGTGATTAAGAACTAATTGTAACGCACTTAAATCAGAACGTAATTTCATGCATCTGTGCTAAGGACGAAAAAGAAATAAAAATAAATCTCGCACGACTTCTAATTACTTTGGTAAACGCACAGAATGTGTGGTTCGTGCAGTGGTAACAATGATATCATGCATTCAATTAAGATTGAAAACTACTTAGCTCCAATTTATAAGACTGTAGTGCGAAACTACTAACTTGCAATATTACTCTGCACTTGAATTTGACCTTGGGTGCAGTTCAACACAGACTGGCAAGGCAATGAATTTGCATTTTAAAATCTTTGTTATTTATAGCGTCTAGTTACTTTTATTACAAACGTTGAAAGTGCCAGTTTTTGCAATCTCATTTTAAGTTAAAGTAATTTACAATTTTACTCATTGTATTTTACACAATCTTTTTTGTTATTGCCTCGAAAATACGTTTACCTATAGCATAAGTTGTTTATTTGCCTTATTCCAATAGTTTCGCTTTTAATTTAAACTGGAAGGTTGTCTGAAAGTATTTTATGTTTCTGTGGAAATTTCAAATAAGCCATTAGAACCGACAACGTTACTTCTAGTTTCTTCAACATCATTGCCAATAATAAAAAAGTTACAATGCCTTAATAGAAAAAGTTACAATTAAAAAAAGTTATTCCGAAACTATCACTATCCGGTGACAATTTTGGCTTCCTTCTCTACGACATTTATAACTTCATAAGCACTTACAGTTAATTTACTCGTGTTTTATTTAACGAAATTGCTTAATTAACATAAAAGTCACGCATAAAGCCGTTAAAGTACCAATTAATCCTGCTGCCAAATTCATTTGTGCGAAATTTAATTTAAGAAAATATTTTAAAAACAATGAAGTAATTGTTCAATGTTGCTTTCTTGACCTCGGTTATTCCGATAAGTTTTGTAATAAAGTGAGAAATATGTAACTTCCTCTTATAATAAAAGTGTAGGTTACATAATATTAATAGTAAAGTTAATCAATCTGTTTTTCTTTATTAGTTTCCAATTCTGCTGAGAAATGGCAATATTTGGACTTGCCCGAAATGGCAAGTCCATAAGCTGCTTGTGATTAATTGAAACTCTTCGCTGGAAACTGTTGAAAGCTGCAAATTCGTTTTACGAATGACTCAAGCATGTTCAAATTGAATTATAAATGTTATGCATCTCCTTAATGGCGGGTACAACTCGTAAAGGCATCAGAAACCCGCTTAATACATTATTTTTATTTAAAAAGCATATCTTCTTTAAATATAGTATCTGAAAGTGACGCCTGACCATTCGCATCTTCGTCATCTTCTTGCAAAAAGGTCAAATCTGTTCTTCGCGTTGGTGCTTCCATATTTAGATGGCTCGCTCCCACTGATGCTTAATGTAGCGGTAACTTGTCTAAAATACTTTTCTAAATTTTGTCAGTATTGGATACTGCGTTTCATATTTTGTAGTTAGTTCCCTTTGTGGGTATTAATTTCTAAGATATCTCATTTTCCCTACTATCAACCCGCAATTCTTTGTTTTAAATAGTGCTCGTTTCATTTCGTGTTTTTGTAAAATGATTAGGTAGGTAAATGTAAATGGCTTATAATTTATCCTCAATTAAGCTGACCAACATTTACAATTTGATTATATTCCGGATAGAAACCAATAGTTATGTCCTGAACACGATCAAACAAAATATTTTTTTGGAATCCTCTAACATCCATTACTCCATTTTTAAAAGCGCCCCCAATCTCATCTCCCTATTTTAATTTGTTACGATAAACATGGTTCTCAGAAAAACGAAATGTGTAAAACTAAGCCGCTTAACGTATGCGATCGCGGTCTAATTCGGTGGCACCGCGGCGCAAGCGCATGCACTTGATAGATGAGTCACGGTCGCACACGGCCACTGCACTCCGACTGAGGTTTTGTTGTGATTGAGTATACTGTTATACGCATGCGCGGTTATGTATGTTACTCGTGAGTCGAATCTTCAAGGATCGTTTATGTGCAGTTTCTTTCAGAGTTTTACTTCAGTTTTCTAACACGATTTATCATAAATCATTATTTTTATATCCGTAGGACGCTATCTTGCAATTAGAACAAGATTTCTTCTACAGATAATGTCCTCAAATTCTGCTATAAACTCCAAATCTAAACATACCTAATTAACTACAACCATTTTGAAACTAGCACATCAAAATATGCTCTAATATCCATAAAATAAATTACAAAGTTTGTTTATGATCCTCACAATATTATTGTTACGTTCCAGATACCAGGAAAGTGGGATCCGATATTTAAAATTCAAGCTTCGTATCTCTAATCGTTGCGTACTCCGTTAACATTCATTACATATGGTGAAACCGTTCATTGGATAACGTTAAACCGCGTTCATCCAACGGCTGTTGATCTCCCAAACAAAACAATATAAAAATAAACCGCCTTTTTAGGTTACAAGTTTTAGGTTGGTGTTAATATTCCGATCAATGCACAGAGTACAATCCACTTCGTCACTTTTGTTATTCATTCCTCTTTGTGTCTTCATTACGCATTCAAACTCATGCCTTCAATGACGATCTACTTAAAAGATTTGTAATAAATTCTGGGAATCCAATTCCACAGTCTTTTATAAAGATCCAAAATTGTACTGATTGGAATTCGTCTCGGTTGATAAATAGTAAAAAGGCCACTATAAATCAGTTGTTGTTAGTAACGGAAGTGTCTGGAGTTGAACCGACACTTGATGGAACATATAAGGGTCGAATGATCACCGTGTTACAATAACACTACTTCCAAAGGATTAAATTGATTCTGAATTGTGATACTATAAAGGATATGCTTCGTTGACTATCAAACAAAATAGATTTATCGGGCGTATTGCTTTCAAACGGCTATAAAAGTTTCAAAGCTCATGTCTGTTAGGGACATTAAGGGTGTCCCAAGGAATGACTTGGATAAAGGACTGTCGTGACGACGCACCAGCTTTACAAAATAGAAACAACATCGTTTTGTTTGTGTTTTTTACTAAAAGGTTGGGTGTATAATGTGGATATTTACTTCCACTTATCGTAAAATTTGTTATTAGTTCGGTATTTTAATAAAGGCGATGATTCGTACTACTAAAACGTGCATACTTTATTCAGCAACATTTTTTAATACTATTGTGTTATAAGAATAACAGAGTTGGATCATTTAGCTACTAAATAAAGTTGTTTATCCATATCTTGAGTTCAGTCGCAGCATTTTAATCTAGGCACAGGTGGCGCGACCCCATGCGTCGCCTGCTTATAGCCACTTCAATTAGCTTTACGTAAGTTGCCGGGGAAGATCATTAAAGGGAAAGTAGATATGCAAGGAAAACTTCTTCTGAAGCTTTATTTAGTAAAATTCTCACAGCAGCATACTGCACTCTTCCATTACTTTCAGATCATCGTAAAAGTAAGTAAATATTCAAATTTATTCCAGAGAAACTGCGCTACATTGCACACAAACGGAATTCCTTTGGAATGCATCCAGAAGAATCCTAAGGCCTTTTTGTTTTTAATTTCTTGTGTCCCTTTATAATGTATTGGGTGCCATTAGTGAAATATTGTTTTCAGAGTTAACACGAGACGGTTCCTCGTCATTACCCAAACGACGGACAGGACCTTTGGCGTAGCATTAATCAATGGCGCCCAAGAGGCATGCTGTCCCAAATGTCAGCTGTTTTGCAACACGTGTCTCCTGATTATTATTCCACGGGTCAACAAACTGTATCATCGGTGCTAGAATAGATGTTTTAGCTGTGTTATATCGAAACTAGTGTTTGGGACTGATGATGTAAGCGATTCAACGATGGATGTTTATTTTGTTAATTTCTTTCGCTTCATCTTCCTTACAATAGATGATGTTAGTTTCCAATAAATATGTTGTCATTCACATTACTTCCTCCTTTTATTATTAAAGATAAATTTCATTCTTTAGAGAGAACAAATTCAATCCAGAAATGTAAATTTAACCACTGCTTCGTCGTATATTTTGAAAGCAGTGAAGTAAATAAAATTAAAGTCCGTTAAAGTTAAAACATAGGAGAAAGGTCATGTTTATTATGCGTCCTGCAAATTTTATTTCACATTAAAAGGAGAGCGCTCGTGGTACACATTTTTAGTTGGTAAAATTGTCCTCAGCCCTGTCTAGCGCATTGGACGTTGAATTTGCATACATTTTAAAATTTCATTCTGAATTTTAGCTTAAATTCAAACTTAGCTACGAGAATTTTTATTACTGTACGTAATCGGGGTTACATGTTGTTATAGTATCTGAACTGTACAGTTTTCCGGGAGTTTATTGAATTTTTACCATAGAACGAAGTTAAATTGTTTACGTTATAAAAACGCACTGCTATTGAGCCCTGTCTGATTTATTGCACAAGTTCCGGCAGAATGAAATTTATTTCAGAATAAACGGATTCGAGGTCTTTTTTTGTTTTCCATCAATTTTAAATCTTGTTTCTATTTAGGGTATCAATATGGACGATTCCGTCCCGAAAAATGGGGATTTTCGTCAAACTTCTGCATTTAGAATGTCAGAACGGACACCTAAACAAAAGACCCTCGTGAGCCTCAAATTAGCTGTGACACTTCTCTGTCCATTTTCCCCTCAAAACGTTTAGCCTTTTTATTTGTGGAACCAAACAATGAGATGACAAGCTTTGAACAGACTTGATTACCAACACAATTGGCGTCAAATTAACTCTCCAACCAATTTGGATCCTGTGTGCTTACAGAGTTTTAAAGAAATATAGGATTGTTTGCAACAAAGTACTGTGTTCGAATATCTTTGAAAACAATGTTTTATGTCGACGTTAATGACACTCAGCAGTATTTATTAGCGTTTGTTTTATTACTTCTAACACTAAAACTAACGTCAGACTCAAGTCCACGGTTGTGTCAAAAAAGTTGGCTTTGGTCGTTGCCCTCGGTTGAAAATCGATAGAAGTTCATTGAGGGGAAGGCCAACTTGTATTATGTTATGGAATTGTTTCGCAGAATGCCCAGCCTTTTATTTGTTGTGTTTTAGTTTGATTCGATATTGTGTGTGCTTATTTTGGTTTATCGGCTGTGATAGCCTCGTAATGTAGTTTGGGAATTAAGTGCATTAACAAATTGTTTTTGTTCATGATTTTACGTAGTCTTATTGTTCGGGTATATCTTAGATGACGATGTGTGGTAAAAATGCCCTAAATTTTATGTAGGTATAAACTTTTCCATGTCTATAGAAGTCATTTCATTACCATGTAATAACCCTAGCTAACAGTCAAAAGATTTCCTAACATGACGTCACCACAATGACTGGAAGGTATAACATGCCAAAATATGGCAAAGTAATTACTCTAATGCAGACTCACATGTAGGCCAAAATGTTGGAGAAATTGTGTTTCAGTTCCCGCAGTGGATTTATCAGAGTATTTCGTAAAACCGAATTATCACAGAGATGTTTCTGCCTATCTGTGGACCGTGTAATTATTCTAATGTCTACTGTCCCTGTAACTAAGAGCTGGTAATACGTTTAACCTTCAACGTAATTTATCGCACAGTTTTCCATTTAAATTAGATCTAGCGTGTTATTATGTTTAGTGCGTGTTGCTTAAAATTTTACCTCGTGTATGACCAGAATGAGCATTCCTAACGTGTGTTTTGTCTCTGTTCATTAGTGCTCATACGTTAGCGTAACAAAAGGCTATTTAACACTACATTTTACTGTCTCTTACGAGTTATTAAGACTATTTTGGCATGTGTCCTCTTCGAGTAAATGATTGAAATAAATACACTGGTTTCAGGACATTTTAATTCTAACCAATTTGTCTAGTGTCCTTCAAATAGGACAGCTGAAGTATCACTCGCTTTTTCGTCGATTATTTCATTGCTCCCATTGTAAAAGGGGCTAACTTAGTCACCGTTAGGAACCACTTGAACTATGGAACAGAGGCGACACGTTCAAATAAAATAAAAAAAACAGAACGATTTCTCTAGTCCAAAGTATCTAGTCGTGTTTAAGATTAATCGTGTTTAAGATATATCTAGCTAGTCGTGTTTGACTTGACACCATATTATATATTTTTTTTTCATATTTATTCGTCTAAAATATTCCCTATTTCTAAACTAAAGTTGAAATGACAGATGTCATTACTTCCATATCCAACTGTCTTCAACCTTCGATGGGTTTTGGAACCGGCAGCGCCTTTTGTACCTGTCAGTCATCGTGATGAACGCTTGGCATTCAATTGATCTATAATGCGCCAGTTATGTCCGATGTTTAGCCTGTCGCCATCCCAAGCACGTTTGATTCAGTTGCTAATGGAAATATCAATAATGCAACAGATATTATGCTGCTTGATCGAGTTACTGCAGAAGTAAATTAAATTAAGTAATTAATGCTCATACTTCCGACTACGTACTTAATAACTTAGCAATAGGATTTCCAGAGACTAGAAGATAGTTAATTAAGTAGTAACTAGCTCATTCAAGCTATACTCTGCAATATCGTTAAGTTCAATAATATTTTCTGCCGCTTTTATTGCCTCGAAAATGTCTTATACAAAATAAGACATCAATCAATTGAGTATTGTTCCAAATATCCTATGTAACGCAATATTCGTAGCACATGCCAAATACATTTAGGACGAATAACATTTCAGCGATATTACATACGTGAATATATTTACAAGTGTCTAAATGTCTGCGATCGATACTCATACATTTGTTTCCAATTAGTTACCAAGGACTCGAATATTTCGCAGCTCTATCGATCCACTGCACCCAACACTTGCATTGCTTGCAGTAATTTATGGTGGAAGGGGAGTTTTGTATTGCACTATACCCTATCTACAGTAACCACCCTTATTCTGACTCCAATAAAGTCTATTATGCCAATGTATAGGGGATTTAAGCAAGGGGTTTGACCCACGTGTTACATCCATTATTGCGTGATCCTATTTTTTTGTGGATGTTCGAATGTTCCAGGAGGAGGCCATACAGTCAATTGAATTTGTTTAGTGTGTCTCAAAATGCGGATCATTTTAATTTGAACATGTGAATATAATTTGTTCTGACCGCATCAGGTTCGTTCTAAATTTCTTTTGAATTATTCTTTAATGTTGTTTGAACATAATTTTCTTCTTTAAAGTTACATATCTTGTTTCATGCCATTTTCATTTCTTCTGCCATCTTTTTTAATATCCGCTCATAATGAAATTTAACATCCGTGTGCAAAGCAATTGTTGGGTCGACTTCTTATTCATTTTCTGCACGTTTTTGTATAATTACGACATCAGGTTTTATGAGAATAGCCTCTTTACGGTTATTATTATTCAGTTAGTGAAGTAACGAAAGTGTTAGTCTTGTTAGTTAGGGCACCAAATATCAAGTTTCGTCCATTTTCATCTTAAAGTCTAGGAAATGTAGATTGTATTTGGGTTCAAAATGTGTGTCGGTGTAAACTGATACTTCCATAAATCCACCGCACCACAGTGTATCTGTTTCGGAGCTAGAATTTCTAACAAGGTGTTGCTGTCAGTCATATGCCAATATTCGCTATAATTTGTCTTTCATTTTCGGGTGGTAGCCCGTTTTTGGTCTGGAATACAGGGGTTATGTCTAGTCTGTCTATTAAGGGGTTTAGGAAATGAAGACATGGAGTGGTCCTCTTAGGAACTATGAATGAGCAGACACGAGTGTCGTGTCTTAAGAGGACAAAATATAACACATTTTTAGCCAAGTTACTTATGCCTACTGAACCCGTGATTAACTTCTAGTTACTGCTACTCCTAGCGAGACACTAAAATTGTTTCTCAAAATAGACAATATAACTTCAAAATTAAACAATACACGAAACTAATTCCTAACGTGAAATCATTAAAACATTTAGCTTGTTAGACACCACTCAAATCATATTCGAGTACGCCACGGGATTGCGACCCTCCAGTGCTCGTTTCTCCTCCTACTCGCTTATTATACAAATACTGCCGTGAGCGGCACAACTGAATCAGACACAACTTATTGTTAATTTATATTCGTCTGTTTTTATTGAATTAACATTGTTCATTCTTGTTTTGTTTTTAGCTATCATTATTGTGACTATAGTTTCTTTATTCTGATTTAAGTCTATAGATACAGTCTACATATTATTTAAATGAGTGCTCGGTATACTTCCATCAAATAAATTAGATAAATAGTGCCTTTTGATATTTTACGCAGTATGAAACACATCTTTCGAAAAGTATATTTTTATGTCAATTATTATTTAACTAGCGACCTGCCCCGGCTTCGCACGGGTGCAATATGTATGTATTATAAACCTTCCTTAAGAATTACTTTATCTATTTAAAAAAACCGCATCAAATCCGTTGCGTAGTTTTAAAGATCTAAGCATACATAGGGACAGACAGACGGCGGATAGCGACTTTATTTTATACTATGTAGTAAGTATAGTATTTAACTAATTTGGAATTAATTTGTTACAGGAAATGCTGTTCGACTCTTATCGGTAAGTTCAATTTTATTAATAACAGTCTTAAAAGGGCTATCGAATATCGTCTTCGGTAATTTTCGTTGCTACTTCATTTATAACAAAAAGGCAACAGGTGTCCTAATTACGTTATTTGATTACAGACACGAAAGTCTTTTAATTAAAACCGAACAACTAGCCTCTAATCCTTTTAATGTTTACCCCAAAGAAGCTTCCTAAATTCCCTTTGTAAATGTATACAAACCTAATAAGAATTTAACACAAATCTCAAACTCTTGGAAACTTCCAAGTTTAGGTTCCGGCAGATAAATGTTTTTGTATCCTTTATATCATTGTTTCTTGGTAACCTTTGATTTTAAAGATAACCAACTGGGCAACAATTAATGCTGTTTCTGCTCAATTTGAAATTCAAATTGTTTGATAAAGATAATATTAATTTTCAATGTTACTGCAACAAACTATATCTACAGGATCATCTTGAACAAGCTTCACTTGGTCCAGAGTTACCGTTAACCGTTTATTTGACTTTGCGAATGTCTTATTACCATAATCATTCATATTGATATACATTTTCGTTGTTCTAGTCTTTTATCATAATAATCATGTGTTCACTGAACATTGACCGCCTACGGCTGGTTATTTCGTGTGTCGTAAGGTATTCGGTTATTCCATTTCGTCGAATAAACATTATATATATCTGTTTACCATCAATTTGTTTCGCCTCCTACGGGCACGCCTCTGTATCGAGTATTTTACAGACAGTTTTCGTATCCTCTGTGCTGTAAAATATTAGCTTCATTTTCTCTTTTATATCTTTGTCGTTATTTAGTTTGTTTACGTTCGTTTTAGCTACTTATTATTTCTTAATAACACCTATTTGTATTGCAAATATTTTATTCATTATTTTTCATCTTTTCTAAGTCTGTCATCATCTAGTCTAGATTACAGGTTTGTTATCAAAGTACTGTTATTTTCTAGTCTACTGGACCTCGACGATGCTTGACTTCCGACTTCGAAGTGGGAGTAAAAAACCCCTCACTTGTTTGCTGTGAATGACTAATTGATAAGGGGGGAACAAGTACTTCTTCAGAACCGGTGATATAGTTTGGTACATCAAGTTCAAAAAGATGAATAGTTTTTTTATAGGATAAGTGCTGTAATTTGTTATACATGTTATGGGGGCACTGATGTCACATGTTACATCTAATTATTACCATAACATTTTCAATTGATAAATCAAATATCATCAATATCCATTCCGGATGAAATGTAAGCAACAACTAGAAAACATTCAGTAAATTCGTTATCCGTCATCTTTAAATTGAAATCGTTTTCAAAGTAAAAATTTGCTTTCCAAAACGAAATGTAATCCGAAATCCGATTTGCCTTTTCAAATCCATTTCACAAAAATTTAGCCTGCTTTAGAGAGCAACAAACACAGTTTACTTAACATCCGCGTCTGTGTGTACTGTAACTTTTATATGTGAAATTTATTCATATAGAAGTCAGTGAGAATGTGTCCAAACAGTGGCTTCAATGAATGAATCGCTTTTTTTGTTACCGTTGGTAGTCCCGTAACGAGCATGTTACCATTTCCGAGATACGATTAAGATCGCCTTAGTGATAACTTACATTATATTTAGTCTTCGAGCCACTGGCAAAGTTTTCTGGCTTCGCACCAAATTGTATTTTGGCGTGTCCTTCGCCTTCCTACTTTAGCTTTGTTACTTAACGTCAGATAAACGATTTGTTCTTAAAATTTTCCGGTGTAAAATTTTATGGCTCAAATTCTTTGCAGTCTGTTTGTGTTATTCTCGTGTTTATGCTGTATGCCCACACAGCATAAACACGAGACTCTAGCTTTGCTCGGAATCTCTGCAGCATTTTTAGCGTCAGTTGACACTACCTCTCGAAAATGAATTTTATTTCGTAACAGCAAAAATGTTTTCACCTAAACTTTTCCCTAAAACTCGAGCTAGATGAAAAATATTTTGCTGTCATTTCTTTTGCTCTTGCGTCCATCAAAAGTATGGCACGTGGGTTTTATCCGTTAGTTAAAAGTTAGTTAGTTTCCTACAAGTAATTAATGATTCTATACCTAGCCAACTAAAGGTATTTCGGCTTCTCTTTACTCATGAATTTTATATGAACCTCCTCTGCAGGTTCATGAATATTCATTATTGTACATGTATCAGTGATTAGCTTTGTCCATCAATGTCTGCATTTGTATCTTTCCACAAACTTGTATAAACGAACAATAATTGTCACTCGTCAAGTACTTTTAACAATGTAAACAAAAATTACTTATCAACAAGGAAGCAAAGCTGTTTCTCATTGCGAAACGTTGAAACATCATATAGCACAATGTAGCTGATATAACATGGCGTCTCGGGCAAAACAATGGCTTTTTAGTCACGCCTTGAAACTTTTCAAAGCGCCTATACAACGTTTATGTTGCGGTAAGAGTTGGTGCTCACGTGCGACTTTTAATCGATGGTGTTATGTTGGTGGTTGCGTAGATTATATCCGTATACATTATTGATTTTAATGGTTTCTCTTGAATATTGTTATTGTGTTGTTGAATCAAATTGATTGTGATTTTGTGGATACCTATTCATACCTTTCGTCATTTTCGGTTGCTTTCCAATCTGTAACATAAACATTACTGATCATCATGCCACAGAGGGTAGAAAGTTGATAAAGCTATTTTTGTAATAGATTATTTTTTGGCAGTCCCGTTTTTGTCTCGTATCAACTGCAGCTATAACTTTATTCAAGTAATCTTTTACCAAAGTCAAAACAGTACACCAACTCCCTAAAGCAAGGCAAACGAAATATGTAACCCGCGATAATCGTCCGTTCGCGTTATCTCTAACAGTTTATTCGCACGCCAGTTTTCGATACATTAGGCAGAAAGGTCGAAATCCAAGTCCATTACTTAGCACTGACCATTCTGACCAAGGACTCTACGGCTTTGGGTAAAGGTAAATGGAATTTATGTACACCATTTTGCAGTGAATGAACTTATGATTGAAGTTTATGGTATAGAAAATGATATTTTTAGTATCAGAAATGGCTTAAAGGGTATTAAAATGGATTTATACAAGCCGTGTAGCCGTTGTATGTGCAACTGCTGAGTGTAAAGTCGATATTTCGGTTCTCTGGTCAGCCCGAAGTATTATTCGGTTGTCCAATTTTTGTTATTTTCCATATTAGCTTGGAATTTTGCATTGCGTACAGCGATACACACGCACCTGTTACAAGAGACTTTATGAGTGACGAAAACTGTGTGACGCATTTAATATTTCCACGTCTGCTTGACCCTTAGGGGAAAAGGTGTTATATGTAGTTACAGACCGTAAATGTCCATTCGTAAATGTAGGTTTCCCCTAACCGCGAGAATAAATGTTCCTAAGGGAACTATTTATTGCATCGGACTTATGCACACGGCACTAATTATCTGATTGTTCGTTTGTTTGTTCAATAAACACGTACCTACTATCTAAATAAATAAACCCAGTGAAAATAGTGCTTTGTGTACTTTGCTAAATGTTGCAATTTCTTTAATTTAACACTCTAATGGATTGAAAATACCAGCTTTTGATTTAGATACCTGTTTATTTTTCTAAGCGTGGGAGTATATTGTTATCATATTTTGCTAACAGATTTAAAGCAAATGTTTGAATTTTCTATCTTTCTCGGTAGTGTAGTGTAGATACTGAAATATAAGGCTGCAAATCAAGGACTGAGTATACCTATTCACTCATAATAACTACAAGGGAAAAGTGGGTGCCACATTTTAATATAATGTACATAACTATGTCTTTCTTACCATGAAATATTAAACGAAGAAGTATCTTACAAATGCACAGCATGGCGCCAATGCCTCTCAATAAAACTATCATCAAAATAAAAAAACACGTAATTATATATTGTGGTTACCATAAAATGGGATCAGATTTTCATAACGAAGTCCAAAAAGAAACGTCTAACATAAACCAAAGAACGGGCTGTTGATGATTCTCAACATTTTAATAGTCTCTGCAGTGGTTCGATATAAAACGACGATAAATTCTATAAATATCGCTTCTGTTAGCTTCATCGGCCACCCTCCGTGTGGCTGGTGACTCACACATAGGGGTAGATCCAGATATAATAATAAAGGAACCCTGTTTGATATTTAATATTACAAGTCTTTTATGCCCTAAGTTCGAAACACGTAAGTAATTGTTATTGCTTAAACGGTAGAAGATAATCCAGCATTCTTTGAAGAAGGATCAACTAAATTAGAACTTTTATTAGTTACAGTACTCCTAATATTCCCCGGAACTAATTCTCGTTTATCTGCCGTAAACTGTATCTCTATAATATAGAGGTATTACATGAATAACAGCAATCATAAAACAAGATTGCCAGTAAGGCTCTTCAGTACAATACAATAAATTCTCCCAAAATGCAAACTTACGTGACACGTCAACATAAACCTTCGGCTTCCATTTCCTGGATTGCTACTGCACCTGTACTGTTGCCAATACTCAGGGCTACGTCATCATTTCGATTTATTCAAATGCTTTTTATACGAGGGGACGTGAGGGTAGGTCCGGGCGCTTGACAAATTGCCCCAAAGCCAGACAGAGGACCGTGAATGTGTGCGTGCTAGATATGTTCAACTGGGGGTCTCTAGAGCCTAAGGGAGTGGATTTTTCGATATATTTATTGGTTTTAATAAGACTGCTGTTGAAGGTGGAGTGTGCTAGGGGAATTCGGACTTTATGCTTGTTGTTCAAAGTGTATTGTGTTTCAGTTGCCGTTTGTTCAGAATTTGCGTAGTGTTGAAAATGGCGGTGGCATAATATAATTAATATTTATTAGCACAAAAAGAAATATATCCTTCAAATTCAAAAGAAGATTGGGTTTCCATTAAGAGCTCAAGTTACAATAAATTAAGGTGCGGCTAACTTTTATTTATTCATTCAATTACTTATTCTGTTACTCAGTAAAACTTTCGTTCTTGCCAATAACTCCTTATACAACTCTCTTCGCCAAATTTTGTTTACGAGGTTTGTTCGTGTTAGCCAAACAAAAGCCTTCAGTTCTTCACTCCAGACTGTCGCGACAGCTTCAGTGTTCCTTGTGTTCCCGTTTTTCACAGCCCCACTACCTCCCCCTGCCTAATATGAGCCCTTTTCTATTGGAACATCGACTAACGATATCGAATCTTTAGGTCCATATACAAAGTTCATTTTGCTTTGATGCGTAAACGTAATCACAGACATTGAAATCGAAACAAAGGAGGTTGATCTTTAATGTAATGATGTTTAGGGCTTGTGTCCAGTTTGGGCGTTTTTGCTGTTGTAGACGAGATCGTAATAGAAAATGGCATTAGGTGCGCCCTCCGGCACCGTAGTCCCACGTTGGGCGCCAGCTATGAAGGTTCGATACCAAGGGAATTTATGAGGATTGAATGTTTGCTAACATTACCTTGGCAACGTCATGGTTTAGTGTAATAATTAAAATTATTGTAATTATAAATTAACATGTAAACAGCTGTTCCATTTCACTTCGATTTTGGAAATTTAAATCGAATTGGATATCTAAGCTTCGCAAATCGAGTTCTACACTCGATTTGCGAAGCTTAGATATATTTTTGGTTTACTTATTGTTAATATTCAAATTGTTTAGAGAGGTTTTGGTCGAGCTACTGAATTAGTATTCAAAACGATCCCAGTACAAATGTTAAGAGCTCGATCTAAGTGGATTCGATTAAGCAAAGTTGAATGTTTTGAAACAAGTGAAGTTATTTAGATAGTAAGTGCCTAGTTTTCTCTTGAGGGCTTAAGTTTTTACTCTCTTAGTTTCTTTGCCACTTGTTGCTGTTGTATTTTGGTTTTAAATAAGAATAGGGTAGATGCCTAATTTTTATTTTAATGTCCGTCTGATAGATTATTTTAAATCATTAGACACGTAATTTTTTATTTTCTCACAGAAACGAATACTTTCGGCGATATATTGATTTGAAATATCGCGTGACTTCACTTCTATGAACATTTTATACGTAGAAAATACGTTTTAGCCCCCACTTCTAAAATTTTATTAATTTTATATAAGTATTATTTTATTACACAACGAAATAAAAAAATACGTGTCTAATATTTTTTCATTACCTAACTTACGGACTCATTAGATTTTTAATTTTCATACCCCGTCATCATCCCAATTGCTCTTTGGAGAAATGGTCCAAAATGCATCTGGTAACCATGTACGTTATGCACCTAAATACCTCTATATTAGGTACCTTTACTTCATTATAATAGGAGTGTAACAAACCAGGGGGAGAGTTATTATATGAGACGAATAAATATTGTATATATCGAAGAAAGTATCTTCAATGAAAAACTTCACATTGCCGTTGCAATATATTTCCTAAACATCAATTCCAAAAGCAATAGGTTAGAGTTTATTTATTCCAAAAGTTTTGGGGTTGCCCTTGCCCTTCGATTTCGATTTACTCTACCCTCAAATTCTTAGAATTTCTTACCTTACCAAAGTTCACGTTATTTTATTTTTTAAATGGAATTTTCTAAAATTTTACAACTTATCGTTTTTCTGAACCGATGATTTGGGCATATTTTTTGTGATCTGGTTGTGCCGAAGATATTGTCTCAAAAATATTGAGAACAAAAAATAAATGAATAAAGATAGTATCATCTTTAAGTAGATTGTACGCAGACATATAGAAATACCTAAAATTCATCCAAAGAAAATTGGGAAATGTAAACGTGAACACGCACAAGAATGTTCTTACATTAAATATATTCTGGTTTCGATACCGACTATAAGCAAGATCATGTGTATAGAATTTTGAACTCAAAATGTCCCCCAACAGTCGATCGTATCTTTGAAGTGTATGTCTACAAATTATGTAATTCCCTGACCCGCATAAACCATCCGTATCCAGACTATAAATGAATATTAAACTAGAAAATTATAGACAGAACGAAGTAAAAATTATATTACACAATATCAGTAAAACCGCAATAAACATAAGAAATTCAAGATCAGGATAAGACTTGATGTAACTTCTTAAGATAAACCTAAATAATCTGATAAAGAAATCGACATGTCTACAATAAAGAGTGAGGTGTTTGTTTGATGTTGATAGAAAAAGAAAAATGGCGATCTTCCTAATATGTATTTTTACTTTACTTTACTTAATTTGAAATGTCCGTAGTACATTTATTTGACACCTACTTTCTGATGTTCAATATCGCGTTGTACATATATGCAACACCACTAAATGCAGTCAAATGACATATTTCAGCAAATAATTCACATGAAATTTTTCCATAAGGACGGTACTACTAATTAACATGGCCGCAATAAAATGTTACAGCGCATTTTAACCGCAAATAAGTGAATATTGCCATGTTTATTGGTTATTTCCTGCCTCACTCGGGATGTAGGTGAACTGTTATTAAAAGTATTAATTTATTTTTGCAACCACACACTAGATTACACATCGAGGTCTGCCATTTTGTCCTTACATTTATTGTCTTGTCTTTAAAGGGGTTCTGTATCGATCATAGACTCAAGCTCTTGTGTAATAGTCGAGGGTGGCCTGCATCTAATATGAAATCCATTCCATTCTGTCAATTAAGCCGCACGACATTCATAGTGTCCATTAAGACAATTGCTGGCCATGAACTTGAACTCTCTTTTCTATTAGTTTCTTTGCTCATGTAAGTACCTATCAAGGAAATGTTTTCCCATCTTTGCCAATACGGTAAATCGATTAGCGTAACATAACATAACATCACGTCTTGTATGATCCGCAATTTTCTTTTCGCTTACCAAAGAGGTTATTATATTGAAGCATCGTAGGCATAATTTTTCACTTTCGCACCGTCAAATCTAACTCCGGTGCCAATCAAATCAATACTACTGAAGCGTGCTTTATCGGATTACAATTAAACTAGTTTGAAAACATTTTCGTCCTCTTTTTTACGATGATAAAATGATGTCCGTCTTTTTCCCTTTTGCTACGGGTTTTCCTATTATTTCCCAAGGGTGTCGTCTGAGTAGACTAACGGATTTTATCAGGTGGATCATTGAGGGACTTAAATGTCCTCGTTCCCTTTACAATCTAAGCTATGGGACGCTCAATGTTAAGTCTCAATATTTAGAATTTGAATTATCAGGATCCCTATTTCCATCACTCGTTTACTTAGCAAGCGGTAAAAGGCTTTCAGAAGATCAAACATTAATACCATATCATTAGCCAACATAACCATACTGGAATATCATATTCAAGTACCTAATCCTCTATTATTATGAACAATAATATATTCGTAATAGATACTCCATATTCACACACCGTTAATTTAGTCTTTACATGTTTATAATTTTGTCAGTCATTACAAATACTCAATTTCTCTTATGATAATTTGAATTACTTATGTCATTTGCAAAACACGAGAGTGGAAAGTAGAATAATGTAATTGCTTATCTGCAATCGTAAAGGCCTGTCAAGCGAACTTGGCCTCTAAAAAGAGCACATTAAAAACGTAGTTTTCCAAGGCAAAGCGGTTAGTAGGTACGAACAAAGTTGAAAAGAGTACGGTCAGTAGAAAAGTGCTCCGTCAATGACGCTTATAAAATATTCTTTTACACTTTTGCTGTAGGCGGTGGAGTGTGAACCTATTTTCTCTGGTTACCGCTGACGTTTTTAATTTAACAGTTCGAAACGTTTTGACATTTTTATCTGAATACCAATCTTTCTAAGGAAAATATGCTGCAAATTCATTCACATCAAATACTTAAATGGCATATTGATTTGTTTCGAACCAATTAGTTCAGTTGTAAAATGCAGATGATAAGCCAATACCAATGTTATGGTCTCAATATTAGAAATCAATTTTGATCTGACTTCAATTTATATTAGCAGTCTCATAGTTTGAAACTTCTGATACTGTGACTTCCCACTAAAGCCATTTGCTTAAAGTTTGTAGTTTGAAACTGAATTCCGGAGAGTTGGGAAATGTGCAACTTCTTAATAAGTGCTCCAACACGTACATATGCGGAATTTCAGCACCTCCTTGATATGATATAATTTATAGAACATTTAAATTCGAGCACACACATAAAACCACATTTAACATCGGAGAGGCAAATAATGTACAATAATCTTAATAAAATGACATATAAAAATACTAATGAAAAAAGCAAAAAATTTTCGGATCTGTCCAGTACAGAAGACAATCTTAATTAATATTAAGTAATGGGACGCATTCTAGTATTTAATAACACCAAATAAAATTAAATCAACACCCGAAATGAATCGTCAGAATAAGACCATAAAACTCAAATTTGACCAGTAACATGTTCCACGTAAGTTGGTGATGACAGAAATACCATAAAATGCCTAAAGATATATCTGTAACGGTTTTTCTGCTGACTACTACCCAATGACCCATATAAAGAGACAGTCCGCCATATTGATTTCCCTTGTCCACGTGTAATACATATACTTTTTAACACATTCACGACTACCCTCATGGGTAATGTAAAATTTTAGCATTAAAATGTTAGAATTTTAATTTGGTCACTAGGCGTCCAAATTGTTTGTTTTATTTTAATGTGGACGAAAATCAGTCGCGTTACGGTTGCAAAAATACGTGTTCAATAAATACTTACTTCTTTCGCTCTTTTATCGCTGTTATCTAACGTCGAAAATTTGGTTATAAAATAAGACACAATCAGGTTATTTTTTGCTAAGTAATTTATTGATTAATTTTCACCGGTTTATAAAACAGTATTAATTAAAAACTACCACCCGAAAACACATGAATTATTAACTATCATAATATTTTATGACTGAGTTGTCCGTCTGCCTCGCCGAGTAGTCGCAAGTGCGACTGCCAGGCAAGGGGTTTCGGGTTCGATTCCCGGGTCGGGCAAAGTATTACTGAGATTTTTCAAAAAAGGAAAAATAACTCAGTAGTAGCACGGTGTCTAGAACTACATACAGGTGTATTACATACATTGCATGGAACTTATAAATAGTGAAAAGTGGGGTTACATTAAACAGTGCCATTAGGTGCCGTAATGTGCACCTCTACCTATCCATCCGGGGATAATACGCGTGATGTTATGTTATGCGAGTTGTCCGTCAGTCACAGACTAGATTTATTTAGAACCAACATCTAGGTGAACGGTGCAAAACTTTATTTTATTTTTTTTGTGGTAATATAATAAGCCGATAAACGTGCAGACGGATAACTTGATGGTAAGCAAACGGCGTCGCCCATGGACACCTGGAACATCAGAGGCGTTACAAGTGCGTTACCGTTTATTACAACACTAGGACTTTGACACAGCAGAATTGGCATAGACTTACAGCTTTACAGCTTTACTCTAGAAAGAAAATCTTAAAGAAGTTCCATTAAAATAATTGTGTGCAAAATCAGGTCATGGTAATATGTTAGGTTGTCGTATGTAGGCGTACACGAGGTTGGAGTGAGCCTTTATCATACACAATAATTATGTCGACTACGTGACTAACATACTGAAACAGCCCCTGGTTAGGCTTGAAGCTAACCCCTTTATACTTTAGAGAGGTATAAGGAACTGAAAATGTGGTGAAATGAAATGTAGAGGTAGAACAGCTTTTTTTGAAAAATTGTAACTCAATTTGGCGGTTGTATGGTGTACTATGGTATGATCAAGATTTTAAACAGTTTGATATCTTATTCAAAACCAAAAATTTAACTAATACTATACTAGCATTACAAGGTAACCTCCAATGTATGTAAATTATTGTTTTCGGCTTACTCACGTAATAATTTGACGAGGAACTCGACAGTACCAGCGCGACAGTCGCCGCGTCGCGGGTCGCGAAATGCTGCTCATGAATATGAGCCTCTAGCATGGCTTGAAACTAGTCGAGTTCCTCGTCAAATTATTACGTGAGTAAGCCGAAATCATAATAATTTATTTAGTATGTCTCACGAAAGTTACAATACTCCAATGTATGGTTTGTATTTATTGGGTTACCGTCTTTAAGAAGCAAAGGCAATCCTTTACATGTAAAAATTCAGACGTCTTTAGACATCACATTTTTGTCGTTAAAATGTCACATATTACCTGTTGCAGAGTCTTTGAACGCACTGAAAGAAATGTGTATGTTCCACCAAAGGGCAGAATTCTTAGTTAGCAACTATTCATGACTTCATTAAGATATGCAGACAAGGTGCTTATATTTCAGACTTTAATGATGGTCTTCATAAATGCTCTTTTAGAAAATTCTTATTTCATCTTGAGTGTTCATTCCGAAGAGTGTTTAGGGGTTTTATGCATAGCGGGCTCGTGAGGAATACTCATTTTTGAGAATTAGCAACTGGATACCTGAGGTATAATACTCCTTGGACTCCAGAATAGAGCAAATTCGTGCTTATTTCGAGTAGTAAGCTTAGAAACTTTGTGATAAGAGACATACCTTTTTACCAATTCCTCGGTTCTACCCTATTTACGTCTTTAGGGACTATTATTTACAGGCTGTTGAACGTGTAAGCAACATGGGCTTATTTTAATGTATTCGTGGTTGAAGAGTTAACAAGCAAGTTTGCGTAAATGAAGCCTTGAATGTCTACGGCGTACGCCCTTAGGTGTAGATAGCTAATCGACCGATGAAGGCCGTGTTCGTGGTCGATAATACTGTATTCGACGTTTAGCTAAATATAGGGGTTGAATCCGAGTTATTGTACCGTTTAAATTGTGTGACATTGTCTGTATAGCTCTATAACTACGTTTTTTGCTTTCATGGTACTTACCTTTAGACTTAAGTGGCGGTTGTCGAATGGTTAATAATATCAGTTTCCGATTACTAAAGAAACATTTTTGACACATTGCAAATAGAGTTTATGTATAATTTTATCTGTATAAGCCAAATATAGTAATAAACATTATATAAAATTGATCTGCCTGCTCTGACTGCCTCGTTGGCCGAGTGGTCGCAAGTGCGACTGCCGGGCAAGGGGTCTCGGGTTCGATTCCCGGGTCGGGCAAAGTATTACTGGCTTTTTAAAAAAATCTCAGTAGTAGCACGGAGTCTGGAAATGTGCCCGGTATATGGCAATAGGCTCACCCCCTATTACATGGGACTCATAACATAAATTGTGAAAAGTGGGTGTTACTTCTATGTGCACCTCTGCCTACCCCTTCGGGGATAAAAGGCGTGATGTTATGTTATGTTATGTTATAAAATTGATCATTAGTTGATTTTATATCCTTATTTAATGCTCTGGAATGCGGATGATATACTTAAAAATACGGACTTATACAATTGTTATGATTTTTCCTCAAATTACTCATAATTATAATTTTTCCACTTTTCCTGCCATAACAGTTTCCTTGTAGCAACAGTTAATAAAATTTTACCTAACGCTGTGAGCCAATCGACATTTACAATTTGATTTTACATTCAAATCTCCATGACGTTGTAAGTTACTTACACATTAATTATTATGTTATTCGGCTTAGTTACGTGGCGACTGTCGCGCTGCTATCCTACAGTAGTGACAATCCCCACGTTGTGTGTCGCAGAATGGTGCTAATGAAATAGCTAGCATGGCTTGAAACTAGTCGAATTCCACGTCAAAAATGATGCGAGTAAGAAAATCATAAGTAATAATTAATTTCTTCTGCTTCTTCTTCTCTGTCGTTTCGCTCTTGGCAGAGCGGTCGTGGTAACGTTGAGGCGGCCGTATTTGTGTTGGAGGCCGATACAGCCTTCCTCACGATCTCCCGCCATCTGTCTCTGTTTGTGGATTGTCTGCCGCAGTCTGATTAATAATAATAATTAATTTAGTGTCTCACAAAAGTTACAACGCTTACACATTATCAAATAATAATAGGTACAGTTTATCCAGAAATAAAATGTGCTTTAAAAACCCAACAAAAATTCTATACGACAACGTACTGAGAGGAAAATTCAAGAAAATCACCATAAAAGCCATTGTGATGTTCCTTTTTGTTTAAGCTGCACAAAATACATAGACCGCTAGTTTCATAACGACGGAATATTTCGTATTTCTTGAAATCTTTCTCTTTTCATTTTAAATGTTTATATATCTTCTGCGTTCTGAATTTTGTGCATTTTGGCTTGAAAGCTATTTTGGTTGTTTTAAAATCACGTATTTAGCCATTTTAGAGATATATTTTCTTCAAGAAACTCAATGCTGTCTTTGCAATAAGTATGTACCTATCTAATGCACCTTTTATAGTAATTCAATAACATGGGAAGTACATACGTACTTCTATAATTTTATATGTAACTTGTAACTTCCTACCAAGTTCCTCCAACTTGTGAGGGATCGCACACACGATTTCCATACACAAACACATCGATCCTCACATGTATACATATCTCCAGCTCAAATATTTGTTTGGATGCGGAAATCGAATGGGTTACCCTGCTAGTCTGCTGATGCTGTCGGTATCATCTTATTTCCGCTGTCACCTTGTCGATACTACGTTACTTGGTGAGGTCATCGAGTTGTTGAAATTGATGGTACTGGGTGGTAACTGGAAATGAATACGTGGGTGATGTCCAAATATTCAACCGCAACTCATTTTTAAGTGTTGCTTAAAGGTGCTCCCTCACCGGGAGCATACACGTGTAATGTAACGTTACAGATCTAAGCATTACATCAGTGAAGGAGGAGAACCGAGCATTACAATGCGCTCCTAGTAATGATACAATGTGTAATATTTTGATACAACTTGTAACATCAATGTCTGACATCTTGCTATGAAATGCTAAAATTCGAATCTATGTTACATTACACGCGAATGCTCGTTAGTCAGGAGTGTATTATTGTAATGTAATGCTCAAAGTCGAATCTATAATGTTATATTTCACGTGAATGGTCCCGGTGAGGGAGCACCTTAACTATTTTTTTAAGGGGGGAAAATCATCGAATGACCGACCGCCTGGGTGAGACGGGAGCAGTCATTCAGAGTGTTGTCTCTTACTGACTAAAAACCACTCCGTTCCTTCTCCTGCACTTCGAGCCGGAGCCCCAGTAACCCGTTAGGTTCTCCGCGACTCCGAGCACCTTAACTGTAGTTCTGTCACTACGAATTCTTTTCACCGACATCCATATTTTACGCAAATAAATGTCTTTATCGTATATATTTGAAAATGACAAAGATGGGGCGATATTTAAGTACAACTTAAAATTGAGTAGCCTTTCAATATTCGAGCGTAAGTAGCACCTGGGTGCAACTGCTAAGCATGGTGCCGATAATCCTCAAAATGTGTTTTGTTTTGCTTGGTCGAAATTATCAGCTGTTCCATAACAGATAACCAGATCAGTGCTTGGTGTATGTTAAAATTAGAGTTATGGCTGAGTTACGTATTGCCTCTTTTTGTATGATAAAGAGTAGTAGGTATACTTAAAGTAAAATAGTACATTTTATTGCAAGTTTGAACGGCCAATTTCCAATTAATTATTAGGTTTTCGGTAACTGTTGAAACTAGTCGAGTTCCCCGTCAAACAGTAACATAATAATTAATTAGTACCTATGTCTCACGAAGGCCAATTTCCATTTAAAAGTCTTAGTTCTTTTTGCAGAAAAAATAAACAAACATGATGGTCTTATTAAAACTAGAGGTATAATTATTAAACTGACTATCCTATAAAATAAAATAAAATTTAAATAAGTGAGGCACAGTAGCAGTAAAACAATAACAGAGTAATCACTCAATCGTAAGCTGGGACGCAAATTGGCCGGTCGAAACTATAGTGCGTGCACCGGCGCGCGCGCAGCCCGTGAAGCAATTGAAAGATTGCCCTGCGGTCGCACGATGTAATGAGCAGATGACAACAGGTTCATTTTGACAGATATAGTGATACATTATTTGAATTTTATATATAGCCACCCGCCCCGGCTTCGCACGGGTGCAATATGCATGTATCATACATATAAACCTTCCTTAAGAATCGCTCTATCTATTAAAAACCGCAACAAAATCCGTTGCGTAGTTTTAAAGATGTAAGCATACATAGGGACAGACAGACGGCGGATAACGACTTTGTTTTATACTATGTAGTGATGTGTACTAATACTACATAGTTTGTAAGTTGTGTATGTCTTTACTAAACATAAGGATTCTATTATAGCTGTGAATGAATTTACTATCTTACTGTAAAATATTTTAAGGTCTTATTAAAAATGTAAGTCATAATAGTAGCCAGCTCATCAACCTACTCCTACCTACTTACTTTTAAGTCTAAACGATAGAGTTGAAAATCGAATAAATTTACAGAAAAGAGGTCGACCTGCTGCAAACTATAGATGATTTTCTTAAAGTTCCGTCGTCATTAGTTATGAATCTACAGGACGGTCATAAACAAATCTGCGCAATAAGGATGATGACAGGGTATGAAAATTAAAAATCTAATTAGTCCGTCAGTTAGGTAATGAAAAAATATTAGACACGTATTTTTTTATTTTGTCGTATAAGAAAACAATACCTACTTAGATAAAACGACTCAAAGTTTAGGAGGGGGAGGTTAGCTACCTCCCCCTCCTAAACTTTTAGAGTTATAAACCGTACTCAAAAGTGACGTCATGCGATATTTCAAATCAATTTATCTTCGAAACTTCGTTTCCGTTAGAAAATAAATAATACATGTCTAATGTTTTTAAATAATCTACCAGACGGACATTGAAGTAAAAATTAGTCATCTACCCTATTAACTGAAAATCGCGGGTTACTCACGTGAAAATACTGAGAAAACCGATACTAGTTTCGGACCACAGAGGGGTTCTTCCTCATGAGCAGCGTGCACGGCCGCGGCGATGTCGCTCAGCATACTGTCTTTTTTAGAGCTTTTCTCATCATTTTCACACGAGTAACCGGCGATTTTTAGTTAATTTAGTTTGACTATTATTCGTTCGATTCCAATCAATAAAATGTAGGTCAGGTATTAGCTTTGTAATAAGAATGTGTATTATTTATTGTATCTAACATGGAAGCATATTTTTCAGTTACTCATTCCTTTTTATTAGATACTATCCGTAGTTATTCGTATTCAAGTACCTATGAAACTATAATGATTTTCTAATAGCTCTTTGATACTAGATACGTACGGAATTACGGAATCTGATACGGAAATGCAAATAACTAAACAAATATTTGCTTCCATTACTATCTGTGTAGCTGCACGATTCAATATATGCATGTGCTATTGATAGACTTGCTTGCGTAATGAAAAATATTTTATAAATTCATTAAATTATTTCGTTAGTAATATTGCAAATATTACATTTGCAATTTGGCATCAAAGTCAAAATCATTTAACTATTTCCATTAGACCGGCAAGGTACTTTTGAACGTCAAAATAAATTGGGAAAATAAGTCTCAGTTTGTCGGTCAGTTCTTTAGTGAAGCTATTTGCTCATTCCAAGGTGTACGTTCCTGTCATTTTTAGTATCACCAACGGCGTATTCCTTCTTAAAAGGCCGGCTGGTGTTGCGGGTGTCAATGGGCGGCGCTGATCGCTAACCATCAGGTGATCAGTCTGCTCGTTTGCCTCCTATTCCACAAAAAAAAGCAAAAGTTATTTACTGTTAATCCTAACACATAAATAGATTCTGATTTTAACAAAATGAACATTTAAAAGTATTGAAATACATTTAAAAATGTGTACAATATTTTCACATCAGTTGTAGCTTTATTCGCGTGGGTTGTAACTCTTTCCCCACAGGACAATGAAATAAAATGTTGCCTTCGAAACGAGGAATGAATTAAAACATCAATTTTTACCATTGCGGTGAATTAAAGAATTAGGCTTCCACGTTAAGTATTTTTATTAATATTAAAAATGCATGTTAAAAAAATCTCAGTAGTAGGACCGAGTCTGGGATTGTCCCCGGTATATGGCAAATAGGCTCACCCCCTATTACATGGGACTTATAGTGGGTGTTACATTGAGTGTTGTAATGTGCACCTCTGCTTCCCTTCCTTCAGGGATAAAAGGCGATATCATTCATATACCTCTACTTCTTATACTCTTATACTTTATTATATAAAGCGGAAGAGTTTGTTTGTTTGTTTGAACGCCCTAATCTCCGTAACTACAAGTCTGATTTGAATAATTCTTTTTGTATTGGATAGCGCATTTATCGAGGATGGCTATAATACGCTATACGCTACGACCAATAGGAGCTGAGCAGAGCGGTTGAAACCGCGCGGAAGTAGCTAGTGTTATTATAAATGCATGTTTGTGTGTATGTTTGTTACTCAATCACGTCTAAACGGCTGAAGGGATCAGGATGAAACTTGAAATAAGGGTAGATTATGGTTTGGAATAACACATAGTCTACTTTGTAGAACCTAACGGGTAACCGGTCTACTTTGTAGAACCTGACGGGTAACCGGGGCTCCGGCTCGACGTGCAGGAGAAGGAACGGGGTGGTTTTTAGTCAGTAAGAGTCTTACACTCCCTCCCGCCTCACCCAGGCGGGAGCAGTCATTCGATGATTTTCCCCCCTTAAAAAAAATCCCACGGGAAGGGGAGGAAGCACCTGGTATAAGCTAATATGTGCATATGTGCAACATTTAGTCGCTATTTTATCCAAAACAACACCCTCTATTACGAAAACATATTTAGCCTTCGCCAGTTTTCGTTGTTTTTGTTCGGAAACTGGTTTGCTGTCACTCAATACGGACTGGGACCCTGAAAAAAGTGCCAACACAATTTTTACTCCATTCAAAGTTGCTTTGTTTACACAATCTGCAATGGACTCGCGTGATTGACCATTTGTTTGGAGGATATGTATTGAAACATTTTTATTATTGAATTATTATGTTTTCCATACCTCCTTTTTTTGGAATATACTTAGGTAGTTAATTTATTTACTGTTGGTGTTTTGTTTATGCGCTGTTCTGCGTCGAGTTTATTGAATAGTTGTCTTTTTACAATTTTCAATTGAATAATGATTTTTGTATTAAAATGGAATGTGACTTTATAAATCTGTTTGTGATACTTAGTTTTATCTCCGGGTATGACCAAGTATTTATAACATTCAGCAAATTTTAGTACTGGCTTCGAATCTGTGCTTATGAGCCGTAGGTAGGTAGTAAGGTCAATCGGGAAGTGTAAGATTGTATTTGTTGAAAAGTAGGTAGGTTGTACCACTAATCAATTAACAAAACCAAACGCCTCCACAAACAACATCAGTTGCCTTCTAAAAACAGAAACATCCAATTATCATTAGCCATATCCCACACACTCCCTTAACTATCAATTTCTTGATTTTTCCTTCTAATCTTACAAAAAACCCACTCGTTATTGGATTGGTAGCTTATCTTTACTGTCCTGGCGTGACGTAATATGCGTCTATCGTGGGCGTGGTTTGGTTCTCGACCTTATAACTGACTTGTGTTTTGACAGACAGCTGTAAAAAATACTCATGGCTCCGTTAGGCGTAATGGAGCGGCCATTTTAGTGATTGACTGAATGAAAGGAAGAGTGAATGATTGCGGGGGAGTAGTTTTTAAATGTTTCGTCGCTGATGTGGTAGGTGGTCTGTTGTTTTTTGATGTAGTGTGTATATTTAATGAAAAGGCTTTTGTTTGGTTGGCTTTCTACGTAATTAAATTGTAGGTAAGTAGGTATCTAGTTAGTTTGTAAATATAAGCAATGTTAACTATATTCTTCGAGTGGGTTTAGGAAAATAAATATTGTTTGTTTTGTCAAAGTTGTTACTGCTGTTTTTATGGTGAGCTCAAAAACGTCAATACCCTCTTGTTTCCAATAGGATAGATGCCTAATTTTTGTCTGCCTGGTAGATTATTTTATATCATGAGACACGTATATTTTCTTTTCTTACAGAAACGAATACTTTCGACGATATATTAATTTAAAATGTCGCGTGACGTCACTTCTATATACTTACATTTTATACGTAGAAATGACGTTTCAGCCCCCACTCCTAAATTCAATTCGTTCGTATAATTCAATTCCTTTATCTACGTATTATTTTATTGTACGACAAAATAAAAAAATACGTTTTTTTTTTCTTTTACGGCATAAGCCGGTAAACGAGCAGACGGATCACCTGATGGTAAGCAATCGGCGTCGCCCATGGACACCTGGAACACCAGAGGCGTTACAAGTGCGTCACCGGCTTTTTGGGGATTAGGAGTTTGAGGTTCGTTGGGGATTCAGGGATTGGGGAGATTGAGGAAGGGGAAGGTAATTGGGCCTCCGGTAACCTCACTCACACGACGAAACACAACGCAAGCGTTGTTTCACGTCGGTTTTCTGTGAGGCCGTGGTATCACTCCGGTCGAGCCGGCCCATTCGTGCCGAAGCATGGCTCTCCCACACTTACGTGTCTAATATTTTTTCATTACTAATTAGATATTTAATTTTCATACCCTGTCATCATACCAATTAAACCTACCAATCAACAGTCCTTAAATCTGTTCCTTGATCAATGTTTTATCCAGTATTTCATCACCTTCGTAATTAAAAAGCCAATCAACGTAGTTCAACAGTATTCCCACAGTAAGTGTTATGTTTCTCGTCAAAAAAGTCTTCGAACAAATCGCGACATACGGATACGAACCGTTACTTGATTATCGTATCCGGCGAAACATTACCGACCATTTAACCACGAATCATGTGAGACCTTTACCTCACATCTGCTTGTCATTTAAATACTTTTATTTTTCGAAGAAATGGCTTTTATTTTTATGCCAATTACTCTTCCGTCTTTGATGTCTGAATAAGTGTTGTATAAACTTAATTTAGTCATAACACAACTTATATCGTAAATATTACTTATTTACCTTAAGTATTAATTACAAACATTTGACCAATTATATTATTTATTCAGGCAACAAAACACTCAACCAAAAATCGAACTAAAGAATACTTGATCTGTATCGTCATTTAAAAATTCATCCAATAAGATAGGATCTAGCAACTTCGAAAAGTAATTTGTTAAACCATACAACTAAAACATTTCCAAGAAAACTCGCCTATGAATGTAAACTTGTAGAGCTATTACTTTTTGTAACAAGCAATCAGTCATGTCATCAGCTGTCAATGCATTGGCACGCTTATACGTGCGTACGCGCAGTTCCGTACTATGTGATGTAGGTACCGCAAGCGTTGCGTTCATTGTTCATTATGTGCTCGACTTGTGTCGAGTGCGGACGTGTTTGATCGACATCTTGTCAATATGTGACAACTGTAAAGAGCATGTGTTGAGAATGGCAAAAAATAGGTCAAGTATCTGACTATCTGACTGCCTCGTTGGCCGAGTGGTCGCAAGTGCGACTGCCAGAGTGCCAGGCAAGGGGTCTCGGGTTCGATCCCCGGGTCGGGCAAAGTATTACTGGGTTTTTCAAAAATCTCAGTAGTAGCACGGAGTCTGGAAATGTGCCCGGTATATGGCAATAGGCTCACCCCCTATTACATGGGACTTATAACATAAATAGTGAAAAGTGGGTGTTACGTTGTACAGTGGCATTAAGTGCCGAAATGTGCAGCTCTGCCTACCCCTTCGGGGATAAAACGGCGTGATCTTATCTATGGTTCAATGAGCCATAAATATAACACGTTAATTATTTAATTGGTAACTAATGTAACATTTATTATTGAATTGAATTTAAAATTCTATTTGTAGAAAGCAACTGTACTAAAATATAGATATTACGTAGATACTTTATAATGTATTAGTGTAATTTCGGTCAACATGTAACTTGTACCAACTATCGATTACTCCGTCATTCATAATAATTCTCGGTTTAAGCAAAGTGTCGTTGACATTTTTAGTTGAAATACACAGTAACAGTAGTAGTAGGTGCTACATAATATAACATAACATCACGCTTTTTATCCCCGACGGGGTAGACACAGGAGCACATTACGGCACTTAATGCCACTGTAAAATGTAACTCCCACTTTACCCACTTATATATTCTAATGGGGGTGAGCCTATTGCCGTATACCGGGCACAATTCCAGACCCCCTGCTAGTACTGAGATTTTTTTTAAAAACCCCAACAGTACTTTGCCTGACCCGGGAATCGAACCCGAGATCCTTTATCCGATGGCCGCACTTGCGCCAGTAGGTGCTACTAGTTTGAAATTAGTAGGTAATAGTATTATGCGCTGTTTCAATGCACGTAGGTATTTCAATTAATCCACACATGCAGGCAACGTAAAAATCGACCTTAACGTAAAGTTAGGTTAAGTTTATGTTTTGTACATACATATAGAATTTTACATATATACTTGCTTACTACATATATGCTTAAGTTTTAAAACAACATACCTAATTTAATATTACTACTACTACCACTACTAAGAGTTCCATGTGCAAATTCTTCAATCCAAAAAATGCTTCAACAAATAATTGTTTGCTATAATAATAATAATGTGACCCACCAACCTCCGCCGTGAAGTAATTGACATGTTTCCAAAATGACCAATGATTGATCAATCTGACACTATACAACTTCAACAGTACTTTAATTAGGTAATCGAAAACATTAACACTACGAGTATTGGTATCGCCCACGTCTGAAATGACTTATCTGTCTGGGACGGCTATATGTTATGAGGTCAAGAATGGACACCCACTACGTCTGCGATTATGATCGTTAAAATGATTATTTTCGATGAACTTTAAGATCAATTTTATTTGCGAAACCACTATTCTTGATCTTAAATTATCCAACATCTTAAGATGTCTTTTTCTGTAATTCGCTGTCAGCATCTTCTACTCCCTTTATTCTCATATAATTTCTAACATGCTGCCTCGTTGGCCGAGTCGTTGCAAGGGCGACTGCCCGGCAAGGGGTCTCGGGTTCGATTCCCGGGTAAGGCAAAGTATTACTGGGTTTTTTTTAATCTCAATAGTAGCACGGAGTATGTGAAATGTGCCCGGTATATGGCAATAGGCTCCCCCCTATTACATGAGACTCGTAACATAAATAGTGAATGGGTGCTACATTGCATCTATTGTATGGAATCCTCATGAGAGTACTTATGCTTTATTGCTGGAGAAAGTGCAAAAAGCATTTCTTAGATTTCTGTACAAAAAGCTATTTGGGTACTATCCATTCTTATATCCCACCAAGTTTTTACTGGGCATGTTAAATTTTAATTCTTTGGTAGTGAGGCGAAATTACTCTCTTATTATTTCTACCTGTAGTACTCTGCGAGGACAATCTGACTGTCCGGAGCTGGTGGCACAGGTGGTACGGTTGTTTGTGCCCCCAGTTCTGAAGCATCAGCTTAGGCCACGTAGGCACCCCTTACTGGCTGTCCCAGTAACGCGAACAGTCGCGCATGCAAATTCTCCGCTTGTTCGAGCATTAACGATGGTCAATGCTTTCCTGGCTTCCGCACCAGAGTGTGATTTGTTCGCAGCGAGATGGAAGGATGTATGTCGTGAATGTGTAAGATTTTGCTAGAAGATGGACGACTGATGAATTAGTTTTAAGTAATTATAATTATTGTTCCTTTTTTATAAGATACCTATTACGTAAGTGTAAAATAGTAAATAAGTTAATTTTTTTTTATTGTTTAACTGTATAATGTTTTGGCTTGTGCTGTAAAATTATACATGTGCTTATAAATAAATAAATAAATACAAATTGTAAGTGCAGTGGCATTAAGTGCCGTAATGTGCATCTCTGTCAACCCCTTCGGGGATAAAAGGCGTGATGTTATTATATGTAATTTCTTACAAGATTAATTCTATCAAGTAGGTAGTATACAATCATACAGTCTTCACTTTCGTATCACATCTAACAATAAAAATTCAATTCGGTTTTGTTCAACTCTTCAAAAACTAAAACCTACATTTCAAAAAACAAACAACACGTTTATGCATTCCGCACACAAGCTTTCAATTTATATAACTCAAAAATTCTTCCATCTCCCTTCTATCCACGCAAATCGTTTGCAGAATTTCCGAAATATTTGCAATCGCATCTATCTCGTATTCAGTATCATTGCGATTCCTCCACATTATTAGTTTGTAAAGTTCACTGGTAAACAGACAAAACTATTTGCACATTAAGTGCAAATAAGTCTGTTGTTATGAGCGAACCACCCTCTTTACATTGTGCGAGTAATATTGTATCATATAACTTTGCAATAGAAGACATTTACGATTGTCACAAAGTAGAAACTATGAAATTGATAATAGGGCCATTACGTAGAGGTAGTATTAATTTTGTGTCAAGAGGTTGTACTTCTGGTATGGTTCTGGTTGGTCAAAATGTTGTCGTTGACATTAATGTATTAACATAATACTAATGTACCTATTACAGCGAGTCTCCCTTGTGATATTTTTTTTAACTACTGATTTTAATTTCAAGAATCCTACAAGTAATGTCTTGGTTTACAAAAGAATTTGTCGCCCTTGATCGGCTCCCACCTCCAACGAAACGGTTCGTAAACAAATCTTCCTAAAAGTAAAAAGAAACGACGCTCCTTACAAATTTTATACAAAAGAGAAACAATCTATATTTTGACGAGGGTCATTAAAGGTACGAGACTTAATAAAATCGATCAATTATATTGCCAATAATCCTTAAAATCGTGGCAACGGTTATCATACTTCGGAGTTCCAACCAATAACATGTTTTGAACAGCTTCGGAAAACAGAAACGTCGTCTTGGGAGTGTTGGAAACAGTCTGCTCCTCTCTTGGAGTGGGGTGAAAACCTCCCCCGCCTCCTTTTATCCCATACGACCTTTGTCTCGTGCGTTTCCGTGTTTCGTATCCTGCTACGCATCCTGTGTGATCGTTATAGAAATTCTGTGCTCGGAAAATTTAAATTTTCATGTCTGATGATGTTTCCATATTTTGTATTTATGAGCAGTGAAGCTGTGAATTTTCATGCAGTTCAACAGCTGGGAGTTTTTTGTATATATGCTATTAATATTGTGGTCTAACTAATTTTGTTCGTTTTTGTAGTTAGATCCATATTGTGACTTGTGAGGCTAGTTCATATCTAGGCTTATCAAAACTATTTCTCTCTTTATCAAACTATGTTATTTTTCTACTTATCTAAAGCAATAAATACTAGTTAAATTCCACTATTGCCTTTACCATCGTTATAAACAATATCTACCTTTATATTGTTAATAATTCAGCGCTTAGTGCCGCTAGTCAGACATTATCTTCCTTCGCAAGTTGCCTGTGTTTGCACTCTCCCCTAGTTGCTATTCAATGGTGAGGGATTAAGGCACCTCCTTACTTATTTTGCATCTACACTACATTTTAACTTTCAACACTCTCATTACGATCCACAGTATTCATTTCCTTGGCATCTTTAGCAAGATAATTAAAATTCTGAGATCGTCTGAAAATCTATCAGCGTGGAATTTAGATTGTTTCAGTTGGTGAAAATCTGCCTGTCCCTGGAGTAACAGCCCTTCCATTTCGTGTAATCCCTTAATCGTCCCTCACGGCGCCCTTGGAAAGCAGCCTACTTCATTTGGAGACTGCTGGATATTTAAGGCATACTTAAAATCAACACGTCCCTATCTTTAGCTTGAAATTAAGATTTAAGTTAGATATTAGACTAATAAAGTGAAATAGATTCCTGGATCATGTAACGATTTTTTATATAAATGTGAGTTTATATATAGGCGATATACGCTGGGCTTTGCTCTCCCTTCTGTTATACAAGGCTAAATAATTTCACAATGTGTTACTACGGGGTGTATCAGGATATGGTCCGACGAAATTAATTCCATATAATGATGTGGTAGCCAAATCTGATATAAATATTTACTAAAATCCGTATTTAATTATGAGATAATACACGATTGGTTGGTTTATCAATCAGCTAAAATAAATTGAAACCAACAAATCCTTTGTTTAAAGTGTGGTTAAACACGATAACATCATCACGCTTATTATCCTCTCTTTTGGCAACAATAATACAAAATATTGTTATTTACATATAACAACCTATACATGTGACAATTTCATACTAGAAATAATAATAAACAAGGAACTAATTCTAATATGTTTGGTAGTAACAGATCTCACAAGTCATCTGATGGCAAAAGGCCACTCTTCCAATTGTCATTCACATTGGAATACTTGTCTACGCCATCTTTTCTATCTAGTAAGAGATTCTGTTATCTGACATAGTTGAAATATCTTTTGTCTTGGTTTTAATCGATTTTGCTTAGCTACCCATCTAAAGTTGCCTAGATGTATATTTACTTTTTCTTTCCTTGATACTTAAGAAAGTAATGTTTCCTAGACTGCCTCATTCGTCGAGAATGATGTTAGTGGAAGTCCTCTGTAATAGTCGACTAGTCTTTGGGCCACTCCATTTTAGGATCCGTGTTACTAGGTAAGCAATATTTTGCAAGCAAAAACGTTGCGAGTGTACTGTCCCCTGATTCAAATCTAAGGTTCCATGCTCTACAGATGTGTTGGCGATCATCATCATCAACAGCCTATAAGTGGCCACTGCTAACCAAAGGCCTCTTCTCATACGGAGAAGAATTAAGCATTAATCAATGCGGGTTGGCGATTTCAAACTTATACCTAATTAGAAATTATAAACTCAGGTTACCTCGCGATGTTTTCCTTCACCGTTTGTCAATGGTGTCTAGATAATCTTAGAAAGTACTTATAACTCGGAAAAAGTCACATTGGTACTTACTGTTGGTAGGTTTAGAACCCGCACTCTCATGCATGAGGAGTGGGCGTCGTCGTTGGCGATCACTAGGCTATTAAAAAGTATTGGTTATATGTTGTAATAATTTATTAATACGATCGTTTACAAATTCCTAAATACTCGGTTGTTACTATATTTCAACGGCTGATGAAATACTAATGAAAGAAAGATTGCAAATGGTCCCAAAATTTTCCGTTCGTAAAGCTACATTTGGGTCAACTTATATCAAATAATTCTACCCTACCAGTAAACAACAAAATAAAATAAAATTACGCAACAAAGCAATCAATCTCAGTCTTATCGAAGAAATATTTTCAGTAATCAGTTAATGTAAGTTGAAAATTTGGAGAGAAATACTTAGCGGTTAACGACGCGTCATGCCAACTTGTAGTTAGAACAATCGATCACGTAACATTTGTTATTCTTCAAACAGTCGTAGAAAATAGGTCAAAGAATTGTTTGAAGAAATTTTTACAATCTATGCAACAAATCTTCCAAAGTAAACTCCACAGATATTTGTCCTAGTCGAGATCCATTATAAAAGTTTATCTACCACGAATAATAAGTTCTAAATTATAGAAGAGGTAACAATCAAGATAGTACTAACACTAATAATGTTTCTAACAAACAAACGTTCGCAAATAAAGTCGTTAATCATTCCAGTCTCCGCCAAAATTTCACTAAAACTTACTTTTCTAATCTTCTTAAGCAAAAATATTTTATGGAAGACGTATCACAAGTACGAAACAAATTAAAAAGTAATGTCTTTGAAACGAATTATGGAACTTGTTTACTTCTGTAACTGACGGGGCATGAGCACGAATGTGGCAAGTTCAAGGAAAAACTGGGTTCCGTAGTAGCCTCATTGCCACCTTGATTGCTTTCATGCTGAAGTTTTTCTTCTGAAAAGAGCCATAAAACTAAATTATTTTTAGAAAAAGAGATAAGGTCTGTATTAGCAATTCTTTCTATCTAAACCGTGAATACTAATGGACTTTTAAAGTCTCGTTACCTTTAGATGGTTTTCCAAGATGTTTATGTTTCTAAGATTGTGTATCGCGTTTTGGAAATGTATGACGTCATTCCACATTCTTTTGTTGTGTTTTTTCAAATAATCATTGTATCTACTGGCAATAGGCTCACCCCCTATTACATGGGACTCGTAACATAAATAGTGAAAAGTGGGTGTTACATTGTACAGTGGTATAATGTGCATCTCTGCCTACCCCTTCAGTTGTGTTTAACTCTCCGGCAATTTAATTCTACCTCTATACAATTTCAACATCATGTTTACTAAACTTCATCGTAGAAGATACTAAGATTGTGGCGCAAATAGCCACTCATAATACCATTAAAGAAGAAATAAAGTTGAAGAATATAGCAATGCGACTATTTGCACTCCAAAACTAAGTGGATATAGCTAGAAGAAAGAAATACGGAGACTGCAATGCTCCGGAGCGTCTTTAGAATTTCTTAGACAATCAACTTAAGCTGGCTATTCAGTTTGTTCTTTAATATTTTTCTTTAAACTTCATGTCCTGATTTTATTTGTACGGTGAAGGTCGAATTTGTATTTTATATGTTTGTATGTTAACGTTTTGTAGTAATCAGCAGAAGTGATAAAATTGGAAGATGAAGATTTTCAAAAAAAATATCAGATAATGAAAAATTTGTAATGAATTTATAATAATAACCTCATAAGACAACTCAGATTTTAACAGTACATATAACATCAATCAATATATATTATGTCATGATTCATGGTGTAATAACATGATTTCCAATATATATTATGTCATGATTCATGGTGTAATAACATGATTTCCAATATGTTTAACAACAGGAAAACGCCACTACCTCGAATTTTGGCAGTAAAAACGATAAATAGCATATAATTTTCTAGTACAACAGATTTGCCACAAAGAGGAGTATGACAATTTATTTGGAAAATGGC
This sequence comes from Spodoptera picta, assembly GCA_038387885.1. NCBI lineage: Eukaryota > Metazoa > Arthropoda > Insecta > Lepidoptera > Noctuidae > Spodoptera > Spodoptera picta. Next base: position 562,683 of record JAZHFQ010000269.1, read on the forward strand.
ACAGTTGACTTGGACATAAAATTATGTAACAGGAAATTGAGTTCATTTCCGACGGACATTAGGCTCATATTTATATAATCGTTGTATCTTATAAAACTCTGGTTCCTTGTTTGAAGAGGCGAGATCTTGCTTTTCTTTGTCTTGGACTTAAAGGAATGGAGATCGATTAACTGGAGTCTTAGTCTAACAATGCCTTTTCAATAGATTTCTCTGTATCTCTGTACTGAATAGGGTTTTAGTGGAAATTGAACTGCATCGTTGGTCTAAACGTCGGAAACAAAATACTGGCTACCAAATCATTATTTCACATCCAAAACAAAGATATCCTGTTTCTGGTTTCGACAGTAGTGATTTTAAGAGTAAAACTTTCAGGTTCTGACTATGAAAACTAGTAACGTGCGTAATATAATTGATTTGTGGCTATCCAAGCCAACGATAGAACATGTTAGTTTATGATAATGTCTTCATTCAAAAAATACATCGCGAGTTTTAGCAATGTATTTTTTGTGTGATGTATGTTTGGGTGAAAACTTCAAACAAACATAGTACGATTGATTTATGCGCACAGTGCCATCTAGTTGATGTCAAAGTAACCAATAACATTTCAACAAAAATATTCTACAAGTACAAACGTTTTTCATATCGTGCGAACATGTTTACTTGAATCCATCGCACTTTTGAACGAACACAGTTTTGAGGCCTCTAGTAAATAAACAGAAAGTGTACTGAAAGTACACAGTAGCTCCATCTGTTGCTTGTTTTTGTAACTAAAAGTTTGTATCGTTTGCAATACATTTTACAATGCATTGAATAACTGCATGACTATAAATCATCATCAGACTCAGATTGTAATACCTAACTTTATACTTAAACATTTGTAGAATAAGATATATTTTTCTCTTCACTACATTAACTGAATCAGATCCAAAATACATTACTTACAACCACCTTTACATCTCCCATTATTTTCAAAGGAATACTAACCCATAAATCCCACGGTATCAAAACATTCACAAAACAGCCAAAAACAAACCAAAAAATGAACTTCTAAACCAGTTTTGGCACAATCGCTACCAAATATCGCTTACAATTCGTAATCACCCCCTTTTTAACCCGCGAACATGTTTCATCCCTGCAAATTTTATCTTTGGAGCACACGTGAGGTCGACCCTAAGTCGCCACCTCAACCAAACTGGCCCAATGTGTAACTAACTGTGAAATATGTTTATGTAAATCGGTTGTTTAATATTGTATCAGGTTCTGCTTGTTTGTTTGTTATTATTTTCGCCCTTTTACTGTTAATTTTTGATTTTAGTAGTAAAGTTTTTCGAATGTTTCGATTTAGCGTTGTTTTGTGGAGTTATATAAGGCTGAGTTTGGTGTAATATGGTATGACAGTGGTTACAGTCTACTCCAGCATTATAACTCATCTACGTAAAAAAGTGTGCAATAAAGTGTGCGAGCCATGATTCGGCACGAATGGACCGGCTCGACCGGAGTGATACCACGGCTTCACAGACAACCGACGTGAAACAACGCTTGCACTGTGTTTCGTCGTGTGAGTGAGGTTACCGTAGTCATTCCTCAAATTGCTAATCCCCAAAAGGCCGATAACGCACTTGTAACGCGTCTGGTGTTCCAGTTGTCCATGGGCGACGCCGATTGCTCGATCGCGATCAGATGATCCGTCTGCTCGTTTACATAAAAGAAAATTGCGTGACAGGTGAATCAAATACCCCAGTTTAAAAGTTTCAGTTATAAGAGAACACCTAGCCTGTTAAATAGTGTGTAGAGGTAGTATAGTGTAATAATGTTAAATAGACGGTTCTATATTCAGCTCTTCCGATAACTATCCACGTAAAGCTAGCGATTATTGTATTTCTCTCTATCTTCACGGCTTTCAAGTTTATTATTAACGTTGCCCAAATCCGGTATAATTAACAGATTTGTCACTAATATGAACTCGACCCTGCCGACAGCCTGAAGTCTATCTACCCTGTAACCTTATATGTAAATATCCTCTCGTCTTTCAACCCAATAGACATTACACATAATCCAAATTTAATATCAAGTTCCATCTCAATGCGTACAGAGTTATACCAATAATTAACAGCCGCAGGCGTTACCCTTAAACTGCTGTGCACTATTAAACGCGTTTACAATGCCAAAATATGCTTGAATTTGGAGGGGTAATTGTGAAAAATGTGCTGTGAAGTATACATACAGTTAAAGAAAACAATGTAAAGAATGGTTGCAGGTGATTCTGATTTCTTTGTAGGTGAACTATCTGATTCATTGAGCGATGTCACTAATGCAAAGTATGGATAGGCTCGATATCGGAGTCAAGCGACGTATCAGATATCTTTACTTTTCCAATTTCCCAAAGTCTCGATTTCGGTAAGTAACATTTGTTTCGACTAGACATTGTCATCTTGTTTGGAATAGTTTACAAAGCGTTTACTTGTAGTACAACTTACGACTGACACCATCTATTGAGAGAAATGGAGAACTACCAAGTAAATCTAGGGGTTGCATATGTTGCACCCTCTATTTGTATATGTAGTAAGTTCGGATATTTCCTAGTACTTACGAGTACTGAGAAACAATTCATTTCAAAGTTTCAGACTAGATGTTGCTGTTATTAATTGGTATTTATTTATTTGTTATAAAATTTAAATGATAGGTATTAAATTCAGATTTGCTGAGCTATGAACGAACATGAATTATAATTTACATTCTCAGACGAAAATAAATACGAGAAACATTACGGAACCCAACAAAAATCCCTTAAAATAATATCAAGTTAATCAACATCTTTTCAAGCAAATATCACCCCTATGTATTTGTAATACTTAACTGCATCTAACACAATTTTATCTACACATTACAGAACATTATTGTGTAGCACATAATCCTTACTTAACCCTTAAGTTACACGCACATACACGGCTTCTTGCCATGTAAATTCACATAAAACGAACATTTTATGTTTATCACCCTGTACAAAGATAAAACCTAAACCCACATTATTCCTACTTTTGTTGGTTGGCAAAATAGTGTGAAGAATGTCAATAAGCAGAGACATTTTATTAGGTTTAAAAACGATATGGTAGCTTCTACTAACAAAGAACTTTCAGAAAGTCATTGGTTTCATAATGTAGCTATTAAATTTAAAAAACTTAACATTAATTTCCATGTAAACATTAATTAAACGTACCCTTAACCGACGAGGACGAGAATGCATGAAAAGATTGATGACTGACTGTTAATGAAGCGAAAGAGGTATGTAAGAATCGTAGCTTTGGTGTTCCAGTCTCTGCAGGGCAGGCAGAGACCATGGGAGACAGGCGTGAAGTTATAAGTAAGTAAGTATGTATGTATGTATGTAATTTCCATAATTGGTTTTGTAAATTTATCACCAAAAAACAAATCACCAAACATTAATTTCCAACCATATACACACCCCTTTCTTCAAAACACAAGTTGCATAACAGAAAGCAACTTTTTAATAAACAATCAAGCATCTGTGTTCAAAGAAGAAAGACATCAGAACTGAGACAAACAATAGCGCATCACAAAGGCAAAGCGACTTCAATAAATAACTGCAAAACAGTCACAAAGAATAACAGAGCTAGAGGAAAAATGGCAACCGGCGTATATTCAATTATTGCGATGTCAGACGCAGTCGTATCAAAATTTCGAAATACAGGTCACGCTGCATTGATAGACTATATTTCCAATAAATGTTACAGACAGGTAATTTGTGCAGACTCCATTTTCTGAACGACCACAGCAAAAGGCCTTTGTAGTCTTTTCCAACCGAGTTAATTGTCAAATTGGATCTTTTCTCCTACGCTTGCAAAAACAGCTTTAGACTTACAGATATGAGAATTGTAAAATAATAACTACGTCTCAATTGGTTAATTGCTTTCGGAACATGAGAGGAATCTTACAAAAATAAATCGTTCATTTTGTTCTTATACTCCAATATTTAAAACCGATATTCACGCTCTATTTATTCAACAGAAATGACTCAGTTTTGAAGCGGCTGCAGTTTTTTATTAATTAAAAGCCAGGCAACGGCCTATTCATTTCATAGTCAGGCTGACCTAACTCGGCTTGCGTCCCAATTTCTGTTATAAATAAATTAAACTGTGTGCAAACAGACTAACTGAATACGAATATTAATCGCTTGTTTGCTGAGGTAGGCATATTATTTGGCGTATTGTTGCCAGAATACTATCTTCAGAAATCAATGATCTTTATTCTACTTCAACACGGATTTGTGTTGAAATAGAATAAAGCCCACAAACCACAAAGCCCTTTGCACTCCAACGTTGTTCAGATTTAAATCTGTCTTGACATAAAACGTTGTATCCACCCAGCTTAGCTGAATACGTTACGCGAACCTTGGAAAAAAGTTTTAAGTAGCACTGGTTACTGCCAAAATTTCACCCCATAGTTTCCGGGTTAAATCCAAACTATACAAGCAGAAATGGTGAGCTCTATTTTGTAGCCTTCAGGAAAATAGGTTAATGTTGTTAGTTGTCTACCTCTAGATACGGGCTGTCTATCTTGTTTCAACTGCCTAACTGAACTAATTTTCTTGATAGGTACTCGACTTAATTAAAGTTAGGGAATTAGCTTGTAACAATAGTAAAATTAAACTAATATTGTGGATGGTGTATCGACGGACATATAACAATCATAATTTTTCTTTTTGAGGGAAAATGGTAACACTATCCTGCACAGGCGTGTCAATAAATTGGCATCATAAAAGGTCTAAATCTTCCTATGTCTAATTCGTTCCGTTAATTTTATGAAATAAATCGTAACTCAGCATTTAATATGAGACACCTTTTCACTCTATTTTGTAACAACATGTTTTCAGAATGCCTTTAGGATTATCCTTATTATTCTTTGCCTGCCACGAAATTTTAACTCGTCCAATCAAATTGTGAGTGTCTGAATAAATTAGCAGTTCTTACACTGGATTTGTATCTAATTATACACCATGTCTTGTCTTAACTTTCTTTACGCTAATTGTTCTTTGTCTCATCTAGTCTGTTAATTCGGAATAAGGAAAGGGCAATTCTAACTTTTAAATTATAATTCCAATATGAGACTTTATATATACTTGTATTTTCGGATCACCTGATTGTAGGGAATCGGTGTCGCCCATGGACACCCGGAATACAAGTGGCGTTACAAGTGCGTTACCGGCCTTTTGGGGATTAAGAATTTGAGGATTGGGGAGATCGGGGACCCGGATTTGGGCCTCCAATAACTTCACTCACACGAAACACAACGCATGCGTTGTTTCACGTCGGTTTTTTGTGAGGCCGTGGTATCACATCGGTCGATCCGGCCCATTTTTACCTAAGCATGGCTGATAATGAAGCAAGGTGATACATCTGTCCATTTCCTCTATCTATTATAAATCTATTCCACTTCAAAGTCAAGTCTAGTTATATTAGACTCCCATATAGGTACGACATATTACATAATAAACGGAAAGACGATTTTCCTATACCAAGTACAATTCCAGACATAGAATTTTATGATAGAAATGATTTCTATAACACTTTATCCAACTTGAGAATCATGGCCCAAGACCTCTTTTTCACTCGACCAAAGAAACGGGGTGACATAATAATCCCAATATTTGAGTTTATATCAAAAGCTTGCCAAAATAGGTGATCTAAAAGTATTTTGGCAGAAAGGCATCACAATAAACCTAGTTAGGTCTTACTATGATATGAGTGGTTGCCAATTCTAGTATTGCTTGTGCAGTTTTGTGGGGCCATGCAACTATAGAAGTATGGCCTTTATTATGTTTAACTTAAATGACGTCGCATACTTATCCTCTCGCGCGCTTCTCGTACACACGAGTAAATATTTTAATAGAAAAGCAAATTAACTATTCTATTCAATCAAATAAAGAATGGGTTGCAAACTTGAAAATATACGTTACAGAAAAAATATCCAATTGCGCGTTTCTCGTACACCAGTGTGTACAATTGCGCGATGGGCACTCAACTCTCTCGTACACCCGTGTGTACGAGAAACACGGGACAGGTTATTCATCGCTTAATATGGTGACTATTATGTTGTGCAGAAGGGTTGATGTAAACAATGTTATTATTATTTCTCCTTTTGTGAACATTGCCGAATAACACTGCACTGACTATAATAACGTTATGTTCATGTAGAATTGATTCAAAATCTGTTGCTTGTTTTGCGAATTCGAGAAATCATTCCAGTACCGTTTGTGTGTGAGAACTATTAATGATCTGATGCAGTTACTCTAGGACTGATCAATTCCTTATCAGCGTGGTAAGTATATTTAACCTGGCAACTGATCTGAAGTCACTTTGTTATGCCTGTACCATGCAGTGGAAGTCATGTGGTGTGATAATAATACTGCTAATCAGACCATTATTTCACTTTAATTATATCTAACTTAATCGATTCTAATTTACTTCACATACGGCATCCTCCCCTAGCCAATAATGTACGATAATTCGACTTACTAAGTTACCAAGTTCTTCTCATGTAACGCCCTACAGATATAGGCATGATATATAAGTCCTATAAAACTAAACTAATCGTTTTCTGTAACATATAAAACTTATTATATTAAACACTTATCGAAGTATTGTTATTGAACAGTATATGATTGATATTATTTCTTTTATTACAGGTATGTACTCCATAATCAGCCGTGAAATAAACCGTAAAGTTGAGCACGTGAGTTGTATTATGGATTGATAATGATCTACTGGTATGAACTGGGCGCTTACTCTTGAAACCAATCTCAATGTCAATGCAATTTCAATCCAATAAAATCTCAATAATTGTTCAATATCAAAACTGTACAACCCTTATCGTAGCTGTTAAAATAGCATTCAGGGTACGGAATATAAAGCCAAACTCAATACCGTTTAGTTCATTCAATATCCACGCAATACGGATGCAATGGGCGCTTGTGTTGCAACTCAAGAGTACGAAATTTCACAATACCAATGTCGATCGATCGGAATTGGATTCAAGAGTAAGGCTCCTGGTGTGGTGTTGCGTGTTTAATGTTATATTTTTTACATTAGATATGTATTTGATTACTTATTATTTTTCTAGTTTTAATATTGGCTGTTACGTGAGTTTCCTACTACATACATATCGAAATATAAATCATTTTGGTCGTGGTCGTTGGGAATTTGAAATTAGAATCAAGGTAAAGCCGCTCCAAACTTAAATAATATGAAGAAACTTAAATAAACAGCATATAGGTACTTCACCATCCAATTTCCAAGTCCTAGCAAAACAAAATCTACATTCAGAACAAGAAATCGAGATGTCTGCCTCAAAATTTTATATATCAACAATTTTGCAAAAGTAAAACCGGTGCAGGCGAATTCTGTCCATATTTTATTACGTAAGCAATATTCTGTAATATAAATCTGGGATATCTTAGATAGTATATACGAAATGCAATCATCATATCCGTACCGTATATATCGGTATCATCTTTTCCTATGCGGTATCACTGGCCCGGACTCAGATAAAATCCGACCATGCGTTCGGACTACGGATAATACGACTCTAGTAAGTCTTTTCGACGATACTGTAAGGATATATTATTATGATACATTTATTACGGTATTATATTATCTTTATTTTTATCCGTATAAGAATTTTAGCTAAGTTTTCCGGAATACACAAATGAGATCTGCTATTGGGTAGTATTGACCAGTGTCTTAGGAACAGGTTATGATGCTTCTCGTCGTTTCTAGAACAATGAAAACATTACCTGCCTTCTCAATTATCTTCAAGACACTTATGACCAAGAAAAAATATAGATATAACACACACCAACAGTATCCATTTCCACTCAGTATTCCCGATAACCCCTCAGACTAATGTTCCTCGATGCGCGCCTAATTAACTCGTATTATTTTTGGACGTGCACAAAAATAAAGCCGTTGACGTGACAGCACTTTCACGCGGGAACGGGTTGTGGCCAATTTTGCGGCCAGCTGTACATCAAAGGCCTGAGTACGGCCCTGGCTGCCTCAATTTAATGCGTCCTCAAAGACTGCTTTCCCTGGTTGTTAATTACTATTCAAATATTCAGTGGGTTTGCTCTTGATTTTTTTAGACGTATGTTAATTTTTTTCTGCTTTTTTAGGTGTATTAGATTTGGTTTTAGAAAAACTTTACCTGAATTTAAATGTAATGCCGAAGAAAATGACTAGAAAGTTTTGGCTTCAAAATTTTTATTTTAGTATCTCATGAGATATTTGAGATACCACATTATTTCGTGGAAAACCAACATTTAACAAAAGAAATACTAAACTTATCGTCGTTATTCTTATTCAACATTACCTAAACAAGTCCCTAAAGTCTAAATATAGTGTGGCTCTCACACAAATTCGTAGAATATTCTACACAGAAGGGACAATAAAGAAATATATTACTTTTAGATGTTCGACGTCAGTGGCGTGCAGTCCATATAGACGAAAAGGCTTTGCCTACCTATAAATATCGTGAATATATAACATACATAAAATGTACAAACGCGTTTATTAAAATTCAATAATATAATAAAAGTTTGTAAAAAAAACGGCTAACATAAATACGCGCCTTTGTAAAACAATGAATGCGCCCCGCACGCACCACGCATGCGCTGCTATTCCTTAAATCTTGGCTGCTAGTTGTGACGTCACGAAAGTAATGTACCAAAAGTATGCACCGCGCATGCGTGTAGTTCACGACCATGGTCACGGTACAGAATAACCATTCATAATTATATTACACGATTCCTTTTGCTTGACAAAATGTTTGCAACTAAAAAATTAGAGGACCGTTTGTTCATCACTTGGAAAACGATCGTATTTTATTAAGAATTCTAAAACAATAAAACAGCAACAAGTTATTGTATTTTTAAAAACAATTAAATCATAAAAGGATTTAAATTGATAAAATCTGTATATCGTAAAGTACTGATGAATGGAGTACACCAGCGCCATCTATTGAATTTTTTGTTGAAACTTCTGAACTCGTTCGATATAATTGCGAATGTATTTTTATAATTGCGTATTTAACAAATATGTTTTAAGTGTTTTAATTAAAGCTTAATTTTTTTACGCTTTGTCGGTTTATAGAAATTTTAAATGAGGAGTTGTCTTTAGTATTATAAAAGTTAAAAGGAAGTTATTGAAACTTCAAGATGGCGCCATTTACAACGTTTCAAATTATATGAATGAATGTTTTTTAGTATGAAATATTGGTTTTAAGACGATGATGCAATTTCATTTGACTTACTAAATTAACCTTTGTTTTTTTGAAATTAAACGCTGCATTACCTTAATTTTTAAGCTACATTTTTGTTATAATAAACACTCAATTGACTATTGGTAATGACTTCAATTCATTTCCAATGTTTTCGGCCATATTGTTTTCATGTGATGTGCGATCGCTTTGTTTATGTTTTCGTTTAAATTATTAGGAAATAGTTTTAAACATAAAGTTGCATAAATGTGTAGTAGTAGTTAAATATATGTGTAGGTTTTTCAAATAGTGTATTTGTTTATCACTTTCTAGTACAAGTACCTAGGTATATTATTCGATTGTGAAGTTTGTGTGAATAATAGGTAATTTTATGTGTTTGTTGAAAGTAAAAACAGTAAGATTTCGCAAGAAAATGTCCTTTACAGGACTAGATTCAAGTAATGACCATAGGCAGAGGTGTACTCGAGTTACGAGAATTGACCCAAGTAAAAGGTAGGTAATCGAAATATGTACTTACTATAATGGATCTGTTATTTGATTTCTTGTTTATTGTTTGATAATTCTTAAAAATATCAACTTAGACTTCGGGTTGTACTGATTCACATATTAATTCTTATTAATAATTATGTAATGTAATAATAACAAATGTACCGCATAGACTCAGGTCGGCCACAGCCGGCCGCACTTGTTATTGTTTTGTTTGTTGACATAATGTAGGTAAGTACCTACGCTCTTAAATTCGTAATATATTATGATTTTGAACAGATTGATTAAACTTAACAATTCCATAATGAAATTTGGTTCATCAAATTTATGCTTCATTATTAAAATAAATAATAGATCCTTCATTATTTGTAAGTTTTGTTGACTTAATCAATAGGTGATGAAGTACTTCACAAAAAATACGCGAGATGTCAGTGTATGTAATTTGGCGAAAGAATACACCACAATATTCTTGAACGCATTTTTCAAAATGTATTATGTATGTACATGTACCTGTCTTGTGTGAGTATGATTGTATGACTGGCGGGGGGGAGGGGTTTAATCATACGATATTTAGTTGCCTACCCTGTCTCGAAAACCTGTGCACGCCACTGTTCGACGTTGGTCATAAGTCTGGGAATAAAATGTTAGGACACATGGCATTGTTGTCTATCACGCTATCCATGGGCCGGTCATACTCGTCGCCAACTGAAACGTTTTTGACAACAGATGACTTGCTTTGGTGATTATTAGAAATAAACTGGTTTGAATGGAAATAAGAGAGTAATTACAATTTAACAGTAGATTTTAATTGATTGACTAACTAGGTTATATGATTTTTTAAAGTTTATAATTAGTCTTAAACAACACAATTTCATCAATAATATTTATACTAGTACACTCAAATAAAAAAAAACAAACATTTATAAAATAAAATATCTAATAATTTGTATTTTCTATCTATAAGGAAACTAGGTTATAAAATAAATAGGTCGTCCTACATATCCCAATACGAAGAGAGATGTAATATTTTCCATCCCTCTCTATCAAAGGCTGGGGGAGGAGTTAAAATTCTAGGAAATATGTTTGTTTAAATGCCCCTCTGTACTATGTTGTCCTACGAAGCAACCAGTGTCGGAGCAACGCATACACCCAAAGGACCAATAGGCTGCAACTCCATTTACACTGTAAACTGAAAACCAACTGTATTTACATATCAGTAAGGTATATTTATCACTGTTAGAGAAACTCTGGGTCCCGGATGGCCGGAACTTGCAGCTCGTTCGTGCAATTATTAAGATTCATTCACATGATTCGATTGTAATTTATTTGTATTCTCTGTGGTCTACTGTGTAATGATCAATTTCTGGTTTTGTCCTGTGACTGTGTTTTCATTCCTATAAACGATTCATTGTCATCATTTATTTATTAATATTTTGGGTATATACTACTAGACAGTCTTCTTCATATTTAATCCCTCTTTCGCTTATGATGCATGCACTAGTTAACTCATCGAGTACCGTCATTATAGACACAATTATAGAACAATAGGTCGCGGTCAGCGGTGACCGCTTGGTGTTTGACAGTTTAAGTAATTGATTTAACATGCCCATAAGTAACCGTGCTCCATCATCGGCCACATTATCGCTTACCACCAGGGGGGGGGGGCGACGATGGGCAAACATCTCGTGTTAAATCCAACTAATATTATAAATGCGAAAATATGTAACGATATATTTGTTCGTGTGTTTGTTACTCTTTCACGTCAAAACGGCTGAAATAACACATAGGCCATTTTTTATGTCACGGGAACACGGACAAAGCCGCAGGCTGAATCCAGTATTGAATATAAAAAAGGGCATATTTCTTTTTTCTATTTTTATAATATTTGAATCAACTAGTACCGTCATTAAGAGTTTCTTATTACTTTGTAATAAGTGATAAAATGTTCTACCTGTATGCAAGTTTTCACAAAGGGATCGTGAAATTTCTCTTTAAATATCTTCTAAACTTGTCTCAGCTATTGCAAGTTAGAAAACTTCAAACTTGCCAAACTTCGTTTTAATTGTTTTCTTTGAAGTAAACTTGTGAACTTTTGGTGCATTCACATTAAAATTATTACTTGTGCATTGGAAATTCTCTTTAATTTTCCTGTGGCTTTTGTGTTTCTGAATGCTATATATACCACAGAATAAAAAAACACGTGTTAGCTTGTGAAACGAAAATAAAGCTAATAAACGCGCATTTCCTAAGATCCTGTTTAACTCTTAACAGATTTTTTTATTGATAGATAATAATTTCCGAAATATTTTTTAATACTTTTTCTGAGCCTGCATTATGATGAAACCGATGAAACCACCCTACAATTTCGGAACACGTATCCGTTATGAGATGTAATTAAATATTTATAACGTGGCAGTATCATTATTAAAAATAACAGCATATCAAAAATAATTCGCACACCATCATCGATATTGAATATCTAAAAAAATATAATACATTTTCCTCGTGGGTGTCGTAAGTATGCACTTACCCTTATTTGTTATCGTGTACTGTGATTCGCATTGATATCATAGTACAGGTGCGTTCGGGGGCTGCATTGAGCGGTCCAGGGCAAGCCAAGGACGAGCTGAAAGCCCTGAAACTATTAGCTCGCTAAATGTCGATCATGTCAGACGTGTCCATAAAAAGTATTCTGATATCATCTTCTTCTATTCTAGAAAAATCCATATGATTATTCTGTTACTTTACGAGTTTGTGCAACAGTGAGCGCAGTTTTTGAAGTTTCTAGTGTTTTATGTGATTTTTTTCGAAAGTGTACGTGAAATCCTTTGTGTTACGTAATGGTGCGCCATCTTGGAAAGATTGAGAGTGTAACTGTGTACAGAAGAAATCACAAAAGAAGATTGAAGTGGAGTAATAAAAGAAGAATGCGCTATTCAATGAGGACCACCGTTCCTAGATTTTCGACAAGGCGTGGTAGTGGTAATTACGGTCTCCTGTCTGATATTCGACAGCCTCACGCTACATTGACTTACAACTCTGATGAACACAAAAAAGAAAGTCCACATTGGAATAATGCCTGTTTTTCTGTATTTATTGGACCTTTTGTCTTGCTGACAGCTGAAGGGCGTGGCTGATTGAAGCGTAGGGCCAAGCCTACATCATGGTGCAAGCCTGGAGTGTGGTTTGTTGTATCGTTTCAATTCCATTTAAGAACACAAGGGGTGTTCTGAAATGAACCAGAAAGGTTTACGACAGATTTCTTGATTTTCTACAGATTTTGCACGCCTTAAACTATTACACGTCTATTAGATGAACATACATATACATATATTGTGTACATACTTTTAGATACTGTGGGGTCCAATCGAATAATAGATTTATTAGTTGTTTCCACAATTTTCCTATTGCAAACAAGGAGTCCGTCATACTAGGTCATGGCGCAGTCTCACTGACATCTAGACTTTAAAATTCTAGGATTACAATATAGGTCAATCAGTTTTAGGAAACCATATTGGTTCGTCGTCTGCCCATTTCACTTGGGTGACACCAATCAGGACACTTTTTTTAGTTCTTGAGGGATTCTTTATAAAACTACTAGTGTTATAATTTGTTAATATGTACTGCATATTTGCAGGATTTTGAAACAAAAGATTAATTCAGGTCACTAGACTAAAACTGGAAGTCAGTTAAAATGGAGAAGGACTACAGTTTATCCACCGTGTGTTCGAAAGCTACACCATTTTGGAAGATGCTTTGGAGATATTGGACCTTTATTATAATAAGGTATGGCTTAAACTTAACAAAGTTTAAAATCAACTTTATTGATTGGTCAAAATATCTACTCGTTTCTTTGATTGTTACAGATCATTTCGTTTTATCGGTTTGCTGTGAAGTAAATAGAAGATATCTTTTTTTTGCTGTCGCCACTAAGGAGTTTGAAAGTGTACCAGCAATTTGCGATTGATTGTTATCCTAAAGGAACTCAGCGAAGGCGATATAGAGAATCCTTCATCATCAACAGCCTATAAATGCCCACTGCTGAGCAAAGCCTCTTCTCACACGGAGAAGGTTAGAGCGTTAATCACCACGCTTGCTCAATGCGGGTTGGCGATTTCAAACTTATAATTAGAAATTATAAGTCCAGGTTTCCTCACGATGTTTTTCCTTCACCGTTTGTCAGTGGTGTCTAAATAATCTTAGAAAGTACATATAACTCGGAAAAAGTCACATTGGTACTTGCCGTTGGTAGGTTTCGAACCCGCACCCTCATGCATGAGAAGTGGGCGTCCTAACCTCCGGGCCACCACGACTGTAGAGAATCCTTACACTATTGTTATTTCTAATATTTAATTTTTCTTTATTTATGTAAGCAAGATAAGCTTATTCTTTTTACGGTACAGGTGGAACTTATCGTTTAAGCAGCTTGTCTGATCACATGTCGTATCACATACAACTTTTTTATATAGCTTCCTCCTAAATGAGATTAGGGCCTGTTTGTAATTAAAACTGAAGGTGATAATTACAAATGATAATAACTTTGCGGTTTTACTCAAATAGTCGGAAGCTTTTAAAACATCTATAATAATAAAATTGGCTATCGAAATTTGCAAAGGTATTTAATAATGAAATTGTCGCCCAATTTGAATATTTTTTCCTATAGAATTAATAAGAATTTGCCAATTTCCAATTTAATATCGAACGGTTGGATTGTCACAAGTTCTTTCTGAACTGACATTGAAATTGAAAATGGTGTAATTAATGATAACAAGGTACCAGGTGCGTTATTACAATGGGGTTTTGATCCAATATTGTTATAGTTTTCATACCGTGCTATAATAGTGTAACTTTTCCGATGAGTCACTGTCTTGTGTTTTACAACTACACACGTAAAATACATAGGTATCTCTATTTATATTTATAGTATAGTAATGTTCAGTTTTTCTACAGCCAAGTTATTAAGTATGCAGGTAATAAAATAAAGATAACAAGTACAGCAACCATTGGCTGACAATAGCTACTGTCTCTGAAGAAAATCAATCTTTCTTTTAACAGACTTTTTTTTATGTCTTAAGCCGGTAAACGAGCAGACGGATCACCTGATAGTAAGCAATCGGCGTCGCCCATGGACACCTGGAACACCAGAGGCGCTACAAGTGCGTTAACGGCCTTTTGGGGAATCAGGAGTTTGAGGATCGTTGGGGATTCAGGAATTCGGGAGATTGGGGAAGGGGAGGGTAATTTGGCCTCCGGTAACCTCACTCACACGACGAAACACAACGCCAGCGTTGCTTCACGTCCGTTTTCTATGAGGCCGTGGTATCACTCCGGTCGAGCCGGCCCATTCGTGCCGAAGCATGGCTCTCCCACACTTAACTTCAAAATAGAAGGATGGACACAGTTTGACCTGTGTGTATGTGTGTCGATTCGATCGACACACATACACACAGATTTTGATACGGTTTACAAGTGTTTATTATACTTTGAAGATGGTTTTAGTATGATTAATAAATCCACCTCCAAAAAGAGAGGGGTTAAGTCGGTTTCTTTTTATCTTACCTGCATATTATATGACTTTGCTATACATAATTTATTATTTGAGTTCTGTACTCTGTACTATCCACAATCTTCTTCTCCTCTTATAATATCTTCTGATTCACTTCGTTGCGGGAACCAAGACAGTTACTCATGTCCCTGGGACGCGCCGGACTTCAATGTTCCGGTGTTTTCATGGTTGTATCTACTGTAGATCCTGGCTTACAGGAGTTGCAGCGGTTTTGGGAGGTTGCAGCGGGCTTGTCCCATAAAAAAAAAATCCACAATATTACCTAATGTGATTGTTATCTCCAATTCATGATATTATATTTTCTTTAATTCTTTCTACTCTGGAATACAATTTTGAAAACGTCAACTTTTAAAGCAAGTGCCGTCGCACTTGTACCCACCGCTAAGGGTTGTTAGTAGAGCGTGTGGCTTCTCGAACAAATGCCTGACTATTAGAAAGAATTTCACAATGACAAAGTTTGAACTAACAGGTCCTTAGTCGATAGTAGCGACATGTTGTGGCAAATTCAATAGTTTCCATTTTTGATGTGATATTTATTCGTTTTTAGCGTTATAATATGAATGTGTGGTGGCTTATTGTTATTTCTATTGGCATTTACAGATCACTCAGTTGTACAATTTAGTAGATTAATGAACTAACGGTTATGGACAAAAAAAGTATTGTCATCGACTAAAGAAGTATATAAATAATTCCTTACAAAATATATACAATCTTATAGTGTGTAATATCAAGTATTTCACCTACTAATATGGATGCAATGTATTTATCTTTATTTGACTAATTGATAACAATATGACCTACATATTTTAGATTTTTAATCTAGTTTGACAATAGTATACATTATTACAGTTAATATAAGGTCTAAGGAATGTTATTAGTTTTAAGTTTTGTATTGTTAATCTTATTGTGTTATTACTGATTGTAATTATAATGTATATTCATTGGTAGCAGTAATGCAATTACCTGATATTAATACGTAAGTACATACCTGTGTAAGATACTTGTGATTCGGTAATTCTATATCTTAAATTAATTTGTTTTTTTTTATATCATAGTTCGCTCTATTATTCGAAACTAGTAGAGCTTTTCTCAATATAGTTTACTTGAGTAACTCGTAATTGTTCGTTGATTTGTTTTCTTGATATTTAAGTGCATTCAGTTGTCCTCGAGGATGACTTGTAAGGACGAAATTAATATATACCATTGCATTCCGAGTGATACAATCGCGCATGTTATTATTAACTAAGCATCTTCCTTTAAATACTTCGTAATTATTCAGCTTTATGCCATTACTATAGCAAAGTGTAAAAAATATAGGCTTTTTACCTAATAGAATGTCAGGTGGTATATTAATAATTCGCTACAAAATCTTCCCAGGTGTTACATACAATACTTTTGTAAACAAAGATTCGATATCCATATAATCAATAGTATTAGGAATTCGTATAGGTATCTATTATTTACATTTGCGCATGCAGGTTAATTGCAATACTAATATTGTATGTTTCGACGAAACACTATCTCGAAGTAAACAAAACCAAAAAATGTTTTTACTTAGCGTGAAATCGGTCAACGCGATCGCTATTACTATTTCTGGAGACGCATGCGCCGCGTCTTCGCCAGGTGCGCGCGCGCATCTGCTTGTTCGCGGAGATCGCACGTGTGACGTACCCATTGTACTTGGACATTTTATATTATACCGTGATACCATAAGATTATGAATAAAGGCAGTTTTAATACCCTTTGTTACTTACCCATTTTGGGTAAAACTGGTTTGGTTTATATAAAGTTTAAAAAATATATTACATAAACTAACCCCTTAAAAATCCTCTCACAATAATAATCAAGAAAGCACTAGGTACAATAAAAGCAAAGTGAACATTTTGTTTTCATTGTAGACTTACAATAATTTAGGTGGGTAGTTAGAAAATCTCAATTCCAGTACAATTAAATAAACAAGACCGATGCCGTATCTTGTAAGCGTGGGACGTGCGTTAACGTTTATTTATTTTAATTTAAAATGTTGTTTCATGATAATCTGCGAGTGCCCCAAAATTCTAATTTTCCTGTTAATTTATTGAAGCTGAAAACAAGAAAGGGAATGTTATTTTGATTTTTATTTATTTATCAAGCAATCGTTACTTTAAAATGTTTCGCAAGTACAAACAAGTTAAAATTCTGGCACTTAGTATCACAGAGATTTTATACGACTTAGTAAAAGTTTTCAAATCAAACAAAGCTACTCAGAAATATTATACAAGTCACTCGAATATTTATTACTCGACTAACACTTTGCTTGCGATTTTGCTTGCTTTACCGGTTATCCATTCACGGTATGATTATCTATTCTGAGTTACATGTGCCTGTAACTAAATTATTTTATCGATAAAGAGTATCAAACAAAGTCCAATGTAAACACAAACATTGAAAGAGTGCAGACTTTCAATGAACGGGCGCACATTCACTGCAAAAATTGGTTATGTCAGTCATCTGATACTCTCAAGTTCACCGGCTCTGGTGAGGTTCTCGAGAGGCAGAAACAAGTTGCTATCAAAGTCGATCAGGATGTGATAGACAAATAGATAGATCGAACCAACCTACATACTTCAACTTTTGCATTGACCATTACGTTTTAAAACCGAAATTAATAGCCAATCTCAGTCCGAAATCTCGTCCGAAAGGTTTTTGACAGAAACTTAGTAATGTCGAAATTCAATCTTAAATCTTCAAAGAATTGGTAGAATTGAAGGGTCGAAATCGTAAAATTCTCCTCTATTGTTTTACTCGATTGAAAACCAAATAAATGTCCGATAGTCCGATGCAACTAAAATCCACCCTACCGTATGCGGTATTAGCGTTTAATTTAAAAATCGATAGGAATTCACCTGCTATAGATTTTCCAGTCTAGTGAATCGGCACCATAACAGACGGACATTAGGGTCGATGGCCTCGCCCGTGCCTTAATTAAATGTTCTCCCAGTTAGTATTGTTGTATTAAATCAGATTTTCTTTTACAATTCCCTTGTGTGCCATTTGTGGATTAAGTAACAAGTTGTTGTGAACTTGGATTGTAGTTTTATTAATCAAAATCTTCAGTAAATTTAGCTTTTGTGGTTTAGTTAATGTGATTGTCTATGGATGTATTTTACACAAAAATGTAGTTTTTACATCATCATCATCGTCATACACAGGCTTACTCTATAGGTACATCATATGTTTTACCTTATAATTTATTATATTTTATTTCATAAAATGTATCAAAATACTAAATTAACTCTTCAAAAGCCTTGGTAACGTCTCAACAATGCTATTTTTGTGTCATTCTTGAGATACCTGACTATGATCATCTTATAGACCGTCACAATTCCAAAAATGACCAAACTCCCTTGAATTCTCAGCTTAATTTTTTAAATGATATCAACGCTACTCAATGTCGTATTTTTTTTAAAGTTTATGCTACTTCAAATCAAAAGTATAGACAGTTAGTTTGGGAATATGAGATTTGTAAGTTTTAAGGGTCCCCACAAACTTTTACGATAAATATCGACAAATGTTGCTGAAAATTTGCAATAATGGTAGACTTTAACCCTATTGCATTTTTACAGCAATATTTGTGATATAATTTCGACGGATCTATGTGTATTTGAGTGCAAGTGATATGGACAATTAGAGACTTTAGCAGGTTTCTTTAGACTTATGTAACTTCTGAAACTAGCAATGATTTGTAGTAGCAAATCTATATGTTCTTACAAAATTGTTAATGTTGCTTCTTCTTCTTTGTCTTCTTCTACTTCTAACGTATTAAATGTAATCCACCATCAATGACTTTTAAGAGCTTTGTTATCTTCTGTAATTTCTGTTTCATTGAATTACTCTTCATTACAAATTGTAAACATATACCCACTATCATATATTATCGTACACACGGCTACACATCGAGCTTTACATAACCAGTATAAACTGAACGTTAAATGTGCGGAAAGATGATGCGACGCGACACCAGGATAAACTGGTTTTGTATAGGTTGATGTGTGGCCGTGTGTACATAGTACGTAATGTATTTAAAGTGCAGGTAATTTTAACTCCAATCACTTGTGCATCCCATACAATATCGTACTTTTTCATTACATCGCAGTTAAAATTTCAAGTGATGAAAACGATTCTGATGATGATGACAGAAGTTGTTCCAAGCTCATGGTGATCTGGCACATGATATCATGATAAAATATCATAGATTTTTTGTCATAGCATCATTGTGCATGATTCAACATGATGCATTACATACTGAGGCGGCGGTTATCATCTACCAAATAATTTTCTCGTTTCATAATATTTCCTGGAATTATTAACACATACATGAATAGGGCAATAGTTGTTTAATGTAGCCCTCTTCTTGTATGTGGGGATAAAATCGGTGTTTGCATCGTTTGTGACGTCACCAAGGTCTAGGCTTGCTAGGTTCTGTAAATTCGATGTTATAACTCGGTCTGTTGTAAAATCGTTTATTATATATTTCGTATATTTCGGATTTAAATGTGGTTTTGCTATTTCAGGTAAATGATTTTATTTGTCTTCGTTAGCCATTAGCTTAACTATGTTATCGAATGCTTTATTATTTTCCATCGTTTTGTTCGCCATTTTATATTGTTAGTATCTTATACATATTGATTGTATTTGTTGAAAAATACGCATTATTCAAATATTATTCGTGATCTTCTCAAGACCAATGTGTAGTCTGCCTAAATTAGAGTGCAGATTGAATTTTCACATAACAATCAAGTACTCCATTTGGGTAAACTAAGTACAGAGTCGTTTTCTTCAGTACCAGCTGTAGCGTATTTGATATTTCTTTAAGTATTAATTACTTAACACGTTAAACGCCATGGCAGTCACTGGTGACCGACATTAGCGGAGGATTTGCCTTCAATAGTTTTTTATTGGCAGCCAATGCCTTAATCAACGTAATATTCAATCAAACATCTGTAGTATGTGTCGTTACTTCAAGTTAAGTTTTCATTTTTTTTTATTACCTCTAGAGGTATAATTAAAATGGATAATTATATACTATGTAAAATATGTGCAGTTAGGTTAAGAAATGGATACATTTGTTAATCAGTGGACGAGTTCTGGCAATTATGATGATGATGATGATAAGTTTATCGACAGTAGAAAATTAGCTTGTTTCTTATGGCACTTGTACTGTGAAACACCGAGCGGTCACCGGTGGCTGCAACCTATTATTCTTTAATTGTGTCTATAATGACGGTACTCAACGAGTTAATAATAATAGGTATTTATTTTTCTGTGGATCAATCCTTTAACTAATATTCCAATGTCTAAATCAAAGCTTACTTTATAATCATGCACATGATATCATGTAACAGTACAATCTTAAAGCGCAAAGGTTTCAAGGTCCGTCCTTTGTTGATGTTCCTTAGAGGTGAATGACCCGAGGTTGGCGCCGCTGCCCACGCCCTCCGCGTGTGTATAGACAGCATGTAAAGTTATACTAATTTGTTGAAATTAGTTTTTTTTAAATTTTGTACTGTATTGTTTTGCAGTAAAGGCGGAAATTGATGGCAATCGTTTTGTTTTTTGAAGTAGGTTGAGATGCTTGGTACCAAGATTAAATACTTATGTCTCTAGAGTTGATAAAACCAATAGATGTTGTCATTTTCAACTGTAGACAATTCGGTGTTATTAATGCAGCCACACAGTGAAAAATATGCCTTTATACTTCATCTAATGATGGCTTCATCTACTATGTGTTTATAATTAATCTTGTAGTCTATGTTAGAATAAGAAAAGCATAAAGGTTGCCACGGTATGTAATCCTTGTAACATACTTCGGCAAGCTATTTGCTTATTTAATAAAATCATACTTAAACATGTTGTCACATGTTTTAAGGTCTTGGTTATAACCTTACCTAACCTAACCAACATCCAGGCGAGTTATCCTACCTTTCATAAGCCACTTCATTAATATGCTTATTATTTTAAAACAATGTATTCATAGCTTCGTAAAATTAAATAAAACACAATCGAAGCTAGAACCCCGCTGAGTTTCTTGCCGGTTCTTCTCAGTTGGGTAGGTTTCCAAACCGGTGGTAAATAAAGAAAAAAACGATTCAGATAATAAATGAGTTCAAAAGTATGTGTTGTTGTATCTTTTAATATCATTTTAGGTATCCCTTAATATCTTATTAGCGAACTACACCACGAACATTGAAGGTCACTTTCAAATGCATACAAAACGGGAGTCGAAAGACTGAATAGAAAAGGTAATCTATTAGATTGAAATTGGCATTCGAAATATTATGTCAAACTGATTGGCCTTTCTATCCACTAATTTGTAGTGTGTGTGACTCTGTGTGACACCTCGCCCTATTAGTAAGTAGTGTAAGGTAGTTATTAGACACTTAATTAAAGGTATTCCTAATAGTAACACGTCTCCCTCATTGCTCCACATTGCAAATTACCGACTAGTTAACATTTTAAGCCATTTGCCTAGTGAGGCCGATACCAAATTATAAATTATGTCAAACTTACACATTGATCTTTAGGGAACAGAGAGTATTGTTCCCTAAGATTGGAACAGGAAGATCCTCCGACCAGGCGAGGTGATTTTGCCTGGTGGGCTTTCTGTCCAGCAGTTGTTCGTTGAGATTTTCTATTCGTATTAATTCGCATGTAAACTTTACTTGTGCTATGTAGGATTTTTGTGACGTCATCCGTTGATTTGTTTTCATCGATATTTGACGTATGACATGTGTCGCTACAGATCTTTCTGGACACTCGTTCGACTAGAGCGTTTAAATGTCATTTATCCAGGGCCCATTTTACCAACACATAAGCATCTGGAACACAAATATTGTAACAAGAAAAAGCCAACTCATGATATTTCTCCTAAGATCTGTGCTTCACAAACAACATGGGCATAAAACTAATAAAATTATGCAAGACTTAGGCATTCGTAGTCAAACAGGGATATAAAACTTCCCTCTGCTTAAGGTAAATATGATCTAGAATGTTCATATTTTAGCTGATGTAGGAAGAGAATATAAAACTCATCTATGTATGTCATGCACATATGTATATACTTATATTGATTTTCCTCAGTTATAGTCGCAGACAGGTTTCTCGTCCATCAATATCTTCTGATTCACTTCGTTGCGGGAACCAAGACAGTTACTCATGTCCCTGGGACGCGCCGGACTTCAGTGTTCCGGTGTTTTCATGGTTGTATCTACTGTAGATCCTGGCTTACAGTATTCCAGCGGTTTTGGTAGGCTGTGGCGGGCTTGTCCCATTTTTAAACAAAAGGCTTCTCGTCCAATAAGAAGAGAGCTTTAACTGAAATAAAAACTCTTTTAAAGAATATGGGTAGCCAAAACCTGATTGCAATTTATTCGTTAATAAATAATTAGAACTACAACTAACTAGAACCTAGGATGAAGGGGACGAGAAGAGGACGAGCTGCAGTTACGCAAAAAACGTAAAAAAGATAGCCGGTCTGATAGGACATCGTTTGTAAGGGACAATGGAGGAAGAAGACATTGTGCCTTTCTTAACTGACCTTAAATAGATTAGACTGAAGAAGATGTTGTGATCATTCTCCCCAATCCCTGAATCCCCAATAATTCTCAATTTCCTAATCCCCAAAAGGCCGGTAATGCACTTGTAACGCCTCTGGTGTTCCGGGCGTCCATGAGCGACGCCGATAGCTTATCATCAGGTGATCCGTCTGCTCGTATACCAGCTTATCCCATAAAAAACATAAATTATTCTAATTTAATTCTCTTCATACTAAAGCTACAACTCATAACCTACTTCGAAATCACATTCCATCTACGCCTATGATCTTTCTAATTAAGCAAACATGTGTCTGTTCATCCGAGTATTCTTTAGATCAAAGATGACAGCTCAGTAAATAGTACCTACATTCCTAATGTATTGTTTTAAATGAATAGGTATTGAAAATATCCACCTGATTATAAAGGAAATAATTAAAAAGGAAATATTATTAATATCAGTCAATATTTATTCCAACTATGATCATAGGAAAGTCATAAATATGTGATCGGAAAACAATCAAAGTAAAGAACTAAGGTCCCTTCTTAGTATTCAAAACAAGTTAGGTACTAAATTAAGACCTAATTAGGTATTATAATGTAATCGGATGCCTACATCCTTTTGTACATTGTTATGGTAATTGGATACCTAGTAATAAAAAATAGATAAATAAGTACTAGGAATCTGGCGGGATGAGCTTGACGCCTACGGAAAGGATTGGCCACAGAAAGCTTTAAGAAGAGACGAGTGGAAGGAGGGTTTTTTTTAAGGGGGGAAAATCATCGAATGACTGCTCCCGCCTGGGTGAGGCGGGAGGGAGTGTCAGACTCTTACTGACTAAAAACCACCCCGTTCCTTCTCCTGCACGTCGAGCCGGAGCCCCGGTTACCCGTTAGGTTCTCCGCGACGACGTTAGGTGGAAGGAGGGTAGAGAGGCCGTTGCCCTTCTGTGGGACCATACCTAAAAATAAAATAAAACTGGCTTATTTATTGCAATTATTATGGTGTATTCCTCATAATGTAACAAAGATAAATAAGACTTATTTAATTTAACTGTAGGTCTATGATCATCGTAGGCCGCATTGTTTACTACTAGGCGAGATAGTGGCCAAACGGCGATCCATTACACATTAAGTATGGTTTCCAAAAGAAAGGGTAGGTATGCTAATATTATAAAACGCTATAATACCAATGACAAAATCAATTTCATCAAAATCGAGGAACGAATTCGATCATCTGTTGCATTAAAACCACAAAAATAATAAAGATGTTTGATGTAATTTTTTGTTTCAGCGCAAGATTTAAACAACGCTACAATACAAAATTGTTTTGAATAGCCCTGTAGGGGTGTTCTCTTTAATACATAATTAGGTTACCCCTAAAAAGACGGCTAAGTTGCTAATTTCACCACCATAACGTTGAGATTTTATGAAATGGTCTTGGATTGTTTATTATATGACAATCATTTTGAAAAAAATATTATGTGTAAGTCAGCTGAAGAGGTGTAAACTTAAATATTCAAGAAAAGAGTTGACGGTTACGGGTGACGTTACGGGTGTCCGATGCTTACCATCATAATATATGATCACGTGACAAGCATGGCATTGAAAACTGCTGTAAAGATACGACACAACCGAAATGGTTACTATGACTGCCTCGTTTGCCGAGTGGTTGCAAGTGTGACTGCCGGGCGAAGGGTCTCAGGTTCGTTTCCCGGGTCGGGCAAAGTACTACTGGGTTTTTAAAATTCTCAGTAGTAGCACGGAGTCTGGAGTTGTGCCCGGTATATGGCAATAGACTCACCTCCTATTACATGGGACTCATGACATAAATAGTGAAAAGTGGGTGTTACACTGTAAAGTGACATTAAGTGCCGTAATGTACACCTCTGCCCCTTCAAGGATAAGAGGCGTGAAGTTATGTTGTTATGATATTTTTTCAATATAATATTTACTTAATTAAGTCTTTCTCAATTGTAATAACGACCATCAAATCACAATTACTAATAATAAACTAATGCCTAAGTATCATGCATATAAATGTAACACCACCTTCCATTACACAAGTGAAAGGAAGACCAAATACAAGCAACGATTTAAATACCAGACAATCTAATGTCCTATTACAAGCAACCGATTTACATAATACGCAGCTTTATGAAATCAAAGCTACTAAGTATCATCAAGTAAAATCATAAACTGTATGAAATATTTCGATAACATATCGGTATTACTGGTATAAATTAGAAGTTATGATCTAAGACAGGGCTGTCCAAACTATATACTCTCGTGGGCTGATTACATTTCTTTAAAAAGCTGGAGGCATAATTATTACACGTTGTATGACGTTTAACATTGTATTGTGAGTAAAGTCACAGACAAAACTTGTATACAAATCATACACTAAATTTTATTATTATCGTTGCACATAAGATGAAGAGAGAGATGAGATTAAAATGTGTGTCGCGGGCCACATGAGAAAACAAACCGCGGGCGGCCAAGATGCGGTCCGAGGGTCTATGTTTGAACATCCCTGATCTAAGAGATCTAAGATCTTATGACCCAGAAAGTATTAGAACCCTTATTAGCATTGCACTATCCGTTATTAAAGTCTTGGTCAGAATTGAAAAGAATTGGTCAGAATATCAATGGGCAAATAATAATAGTTATTAAGCCCCTATAGAGAAGACTTCGTAGTCATATTTTTTATAGGATAACGCGGTAAACGAACAGTCGGCTCACCTGAACGTAAGCAATCGGCGTCGCCAATGGACACCTGGAACACCAGAAGCGTTACCCAAGTGCGTTACCGGCCTTTTGGGGATCAGGAATTTGAGGATTATTCCAATTCAGGGAGATTGTGGAAAGGGGGGGGAATAATTGGGCCACCGATAACCTCACGACGAAACAATCAAAGTGTTGTTCCACGTCGTCGGTTTTCTGTAAAACTGTGGTATTACTCCGGTCAAGCCGGCCCCTTCGTGCCGAAACATGGTTTTCCCACACTTAAAACGTATTAAACGTATCAGGCACACTTCGCCTGCATAATAAGTTCCGTATAAATGAAGACGAACCTATTTCAATAGTGACCATTCTAAATTACATATTGCTTCTGCATCAGATTTTTGGTAACCGAGAATATACATACATACAACAATATTTTCCTCGAAACATGATCACTACTGAAACTTACGTATTTCAACATGCAAATTAAGCCAGTTGCAAACGAAAAGCTTGGCTTACCTAGTTTATGTTACTGACTATTTCTACTCATTTACGAGGTACCAAGCTTACTATAAAACTAAGTTAACAAAAACAAAAGCTACGCTGAAGTTGTACCAATTTAGCTTAGCACTACATTTAGACTGCAACGAGCTTATGAGATCCTTACTAATATTTCTAAATGGAAAACTGTGTTCAGTTGTTTTACTGTCTTTATGTCACATCACGACAGAGCGTTTTAATGGTACAATTTTGTAACTAGAGCACTCTCTAGCTACAAAATGTTAACTAAAAAAATAAATAAACTGAACAAGTAGCCTATATCACCATATAGCCTACTTTAAGCTAACTTTAAAAAAAAGGAGGTTAGCAGTTTGACCACACTTACTTTTTATGCATTTATGTTACTACATATCTCGGGAATTTATTGTCCGATTTGCAATATTCTTGTTTTTGCTATGACCACCTTAAGTATTCATGTGAAAGTGATCGAAAATTCAACTGATACTAACGAAAATTTTCTTCTATCCCCAGGTACTACAGAAGTCGAAAACAGCATTGAAAGCCCACAGTTCTAAGAAAGGCAAGTATACTTTACACTCGCTTTAATGGGCAAGCAATTGAATCAAATTCCCTTGATGCTCGTAAACCATTAAGGTAAACACTTGAGTGGCCAGAATTACCGCTAAGTATCAACAAGCTGTTAGGATCACATTATTTTTATGACTAGCAGTGAACCACTAGTTGTGATGGTAAACAGTAATTTGCTAAACAACAAGTTGGTGGTAAGTGGTAGCTTGGAATGATGATAGGTATGAATATTGTGTGGATTGGTGGTGTCAATATAATGTTGTATAGAAATGCTATTTGAATAAATTGACTTTAACTATAACGATAGATTTTTTCAATGCCCCACTTAAATAAGGCTTTAAATAGGTTTCTATCAGAATATCAAGGTCATTTTCAGCATGAAGCATTCGGTAGCGTATGAATGTAAACTGAGTACTATTTCTAGATTATTTTCCGAACTGTTTTTACTAATGTATATAAATCTAGACCTGTGACTTCCAGTAGGTTATTTCAAGACTTCAAGTACCTATTTTGTAAAGTAACTAACTAAAAAAAGGAATATAAACCATATATTTTATGGATGTAATGTTTTCACTCCCACTTGTAAATCAATGTAACCTACATTCTTCTTTTACTTGTCTACTATAATAATTTAAATATTTCCAGTTCCACAAACTACCTCTATATTTGTGTAAGAAACATCAAAGAACGATAGTATATTAGAGGATGATGTCATAAAAACGACCGAAATAGCAAAAAAATAGTATTTTGTCTGTCATAAAGTTCAGAAGACCTGTATAGGCGGTTTCTTTGACAAAAACAAATTGGGTGTGATCAATTTTGTCCTTATTAAAACGATGATGTCACGACATTTGGCTTACCTTGCCATATCTTTGAATAAATAAATCAGATTTATGTTCTGCATCTTTCTTTGAATGCGGTTTGAGGAGTCTCATTTGAAAATTGTCTTTATTTTTATCAGGATAGGAATTGTAATCGTCTTATACCATAGAAGGGATATTAAGTGCGGAATTACTTCATTGTTTACTGAACAACTTGGTAGGTAAGCCACATGTTATCCAACCAGGCAGAGCTCCAAAAAATCCTTCTCAGTTTATTAGCTTCCTCGTAAAATAACAATACTCCTACACAAACCCAAACAGGAAAGATCTTCCCTCTTTCTTTTAAACAAAAATAGATTTTCACTTATAAATTCCATGACAATACCGCTAAGACTAATACAAACTAAACAATTCGATAATAAAATCACAATTCACATTTCGTCAAGAAATAACAAACTTAAATAGAAAGGCATGTCTTTTTGTTTATATTTCATAGCTGTCTCGATAGGCTTTTTGCTTCGAGGAAAACCGTACTGAATTTGTGTAATGAAAACGGAAGCGCTGAAAAGCGTTACAATTTTATGGACCACGTTGTCGAGTACCTTTCGGCACGTAACCTTTTTGAATTATCTATTTTCGAGGTCGTAGGTAGAGCAACTTTCAAGGCTTTGTCGTGTTTATTGGTACAAGTATTTGTAGGGGTTTATGGCTTGTTTAACGTTGCGGTTTCTGAGATTTGGGGTTATCTTAATACGCTGATACAAAATCTATTCTGATACCATTTTGTTACTCCATCCATTCAGAGTAATATTAACTTAATATTTTCTGTGAAAATGCTAGTAAGTACAATTTAAGACTATTAGGGGCTTTTAAGGCCCATATTCTGTTTTATAATTTATTATAATCTTTTAAGTGTCTACAGGCCTTTGCCCTAAGTGGGTTGACCATGGCTAAAAATATCTCCACATTATTACTATCACCCTCAGAAATCAGAACAAATTCCGATATCGAAGCACGATTTCTTTCAATCACAATTCACACCGGAGACACATCGTTACCAACTTCCTACGATTTGTATCTTCTAAGATAAGATCGAAGTTTTCTCAATTGACATGCTGCAGAACTTATCTTCTGCCTGGCTTTCCCAAGTAGTTTGAAGGTCGTTATTGGATTTTAACTAAATTCGACTGAGTATTTTACATGGAGCAACTGACATCTGCCCTCCAAAACCCCCTAAAATTCTTGGTCACCAATACCACACTCTTGATTGGACTCGTTTTTTAGACTTCTTACTGGTCATTTATCATAGATGTTCGTATAACAACCATTGCTCATAACTTTCAATGTTATCCAAGATATAATAGGTAGCTATATATACACAGTCCAATATCCAGGCCCCTTACTACTTAGTGGTAACTTACCTAAAATCATTTTATATCCCGAAATGCAGCACAGTCGCCAACCCTGGTTGAGTCGGCTACTACACCAATCCACAGCATAAGAAGAGAAATCTCAAAGTGTGGACAGTGATGAACGATGCCACTAGAGATACGGTACAAGGCGGAGATTACGACCTCTGACACATTGTAGAAATAGAATATTCTTGCTTCCTACCGCGTGCTACATAATTCATTCAAGATTTACGTAACATCGTGCTTATGAGTTCTGTCGGGATGTGGGTGAAATGTAAATGGCTTGGGAACGCTGTTTTCTAGAGTAAAGAGCTTCTTTATACTTGGATGTAGGATGCATTTAGTTTTTCATATATTCTTGAATAGCGATGATAGAAATCCGTCATCACTATCAACAAAATTCGTCATCTGCTGAGCAAGTCCCTTAAGAAAGGGTTTGCTATAATTCTCATGCTTGGCAGGCAGTTTGGGGATTGCATTTAGGTTCCCGAAAGGTTAAAAGATGCTGCTGCCCATCCTTCGGTGGTCAGTTCTAGATTACACTCACAGTAGGTAGGTATTACTTATGAAAATAACAAGAATGGTCGGTTTAATTTAAACCGAATTCCCTAAAATAAATATCATCCACAATTAGAAACTCGATACTTAAAATGTCAAAAAATAAAACGTAAAATTGCTGGAACGCTAATTTTACACCGCTGCCTGCCTTATTACAAATTAGTTCTGCCGCACTGTTGCACCCACGTACCGATTCTGTACATTTTCGTAACATTTTTGTTTTTGACCTTCCATTAAATTGTGCTGATATAATTCATCAGAAATTACTACGTGGTAATAATGAAGTACCTACAATCCAGGGATTTTAAGAGAGCGAGAGAGAAAAACGCAGAAATATTATTATTTATGGAGAAAAGTGTAGAACAACTGCCTCAGTAGGCAGCCGTGAAAATACAGTCCTTACATTTTTATTGGTAGCGTGGAGAAACATCTAGTTTTTGAGGGAAGTACTAGGGAAGTACATACATACACAATCTCACGCCTGTCATTCATGGGGGTAAGCAAAGTTTAAGGAACGGTAAATGCTACGATTCTTACATACCTCTTTCACTTTTTTACTACCTTCATCGGTTAAGGGTACTTTTAATTTGGCCCTTCTTTATATATCGCCAATCTGGTCGATATGTTCGTCTAGGGCGCCTTCTACCGACGATCCCATTCATATCCGGAAAGAATACAATAATAGGGACATATAGTATTATTTCCTCAACAAAACCTTGCTCGTCATCGGATCTTCTATAGGTATAGCAATAGTAATTCATTACCATTCTGCTTTATATAAGTTTTCGAAAGTGAAACAAAACAAAAACACTAACCGACTACTATTCAATAATCCAGTCACAATGCGAAACGTTTGAAGCATACCGAACACTGTAATGGCAATAAAAACTCCATTGTTGATGCCCATAGGACCATCTTCACCACCAAACTTGTCTTGTGATTAATCATCTGTGACACACGTGCATATATTAGTGGTGATCACCTATTGTTTATGAAACGGTGATTACTTGCGGGCTGGTACACGTGGCACTGATTCATCTAGTATAATAACTCTATTTAGTACTAGTTCGTAATGTGTGCTATTACGATACTTGGGTGGTACTATTTACAGCCTAAGTACAATTTCATGATAGGAGTTATGTCGTCATTAACTTAATTGAGTTGTTGTATGAAGTTATTTTTCGGTAAGGCTTTGTTATTTTGTTGATGGAGGTCGCAAGCGCAACAGTTAAGCAGAGGTTCTTATGGGCTTGTGGTCCAATGTGATGTTATGTGACGGATGTGAAGTATTGTTTTCGAAATTCTCGTAAGCAGCACAGCTATAACTGGCTAGCTAAACTATAACCTACACGGGATTGTAATTAGGCATAATCAACAATGTATTTTACTGGTGAAAACTGAACGCAAATCTGCGTCTTGTAGTAAACCATTTTCCCATATTACAAGACTGCATAGATATGGCAATAGGCTCACCCCCTATTACATGGGACTCATAACATAAATAGTGAAAAGTGGGTGTTACATTATACAGTGGCATTAAATGCCGTTATGTGTACACCTCTGCTTACCCCCTCGGGGATAAAAGGCGTGATGTTATGTTATGCATGTTACAAGACTTAACTACTAAAAACAACACCCAACAAAGAAGAACAACGAATGACTAAAACATAATCCAATTTAATACCAATAAAAACAAATAATATATAACTGCCCTTAGATATAATTATCCGGTTGCCACCGGTAGTAAATCACAGCCATCTTGGTATGCTAGTCGCGGCGAGTGAAAACTGCGTCCGCGCCGATGTATTAGGAATGCGAGTAAAAGTATACAGACGCGACTGTAGGGGAACTATGGGTTTGGAGAGTTGTAGGACTACTATTTTGCTAATGTTTCCACAAAAACAATATTACTTAGTTAAAAAAATAATTTCAGATTTTGTAAACCATCTCCAAAATACGTCTTTTAAACATCTGAATGGATAATCTTCATGATAAATTTATAGATTTTGATAAGAATTTGACTTGAAATGTCCCAATTAAGGTCCATCTTAGACCTCACTGTTATTTTTACAAAATGCTATAAACAGGTATTGTCTATCGTAATAATGTTGCTTTCCTTATTAATATAGATTAAAACTATTCAAATTAAGTGACACATCGGGTTCTAAACAATAACTTCGCTTAAGGTGAGGTCCATTATTGCTAGAGATTCATCAATGCTAATCCATGTTCTGACAATAACAGATAACTTCGATGGTGGTCAGTTGTCAGTGAACTAATTTAACAAACACATTTATGATCTGCAAGAACTTTGCACAAATCGCGAAATAGCCCATCAGTTCTCAGTCCTAATGCTTATAAGTAGGTAATCCGAAGAAAAACAAAAATCCTCAACACCCTACGCTTACATAAATCCCACATAGGCAAATCTAACGCAATCAATCGTACATCAGGAATCCAAAATGCATTTCAGATTTCTTTATCAAAGACACTAACACTTGGCCCCAACTAACCTGATCCCCATAAAGATTGTAAAAAAACCAATTCAATTATATACACTTACCAAAATTTCCTAAGCCCCTAAAACAATGAGCGTGTGATTCGTTCTGGTCAATTACACTTATTGTTTCATTTAATAA
Organism: Spodoptera picta; assembly: GCA_038387885.1. Classification (NCBI taxonomy): domain Eukaryota; kingdom Metazoa; phylum Arthropoda; class Insecta; order Lepidoptera; family Noctuidae; genus Spodoptera; species Spodoptera picta. Next base: position 594,840 of record JAZHFQ010000269.1, read on the forward strand.
GGGCACCAATTGATACGCAGCCTTGAACTCCTCAATTCATTATTGTACACGAATACACTCGGATCGCGTGCGCAACTGATATATCAATTAAATCCGTATTAAACTGACGTAAGCACATCAATTTGATTATGACATGCTGAGCTATATATGAGAGGAATCATTTGCAAAGAATTTGCCATACCTACGTTTCGGTATTTTTACGGCTGTATCAAAATGCTGTCTGTTTCGTTTCGAACAAAGGATAAATGTTTCTTTGTAATATCTGCTTAAGATCAAGCATTCTTTTTCGTATCTCTTACTCCCATTGACATTAACACAATCTTTACAAGCACCGTATATTTCTTTCCATCACTTTCGCTTCGAGAGTGTCTTGTGATTTTTCAATTCTGACACTCATTTGTTCGGTAAAGGTATATCTATCGTAATGGGCCCATGAATACATGAGGTTAGAATTTGGCCAGAAAGATTAATATCGAGTCACACTTGCAACCACTAAACATGGTAAACGAGACAATCAAGCGAATAGATGTCGTATGACACAGTGCTGTTGCTCAGAATAATAAATACTTTAGGAAAGAAATTTGTTGGAGTCGTGTCTCAAATAAGTTGTAACAGAAAAGCGAAAACCTCAATGACAAAATACGTCAAGTGCTATAGGAAGGTTGTCAACGTGAATTAGTAATTAGATAATCGAAACGTATGAAATAAAAGTGTCCTTAACACACTCGACACTGCTAAAGAAAAACTCAGCACGTTCGAAAACTGGAAAAAATCCATTAAAACAAGTAAAGTGGATAAAGAAAAAGAAAGTTACTACGAATAGTTTTTAAAAGTTACCGATTCAATTACTATGGCTGGTCGTAATAAAAATTAACTATTAATTGGTCTATGAATATTGTATGGGCAATCACGTATCGTGCAACTAATTATTAATTGGGTCGAACGAAGTTGTGCATACGGGGGGTATGGAAGGAGCGGGGTTAAAAAACTTGGTATTTAATTTTAATTTAATATTGTTAGTGCTTAGTCTTTTGTTTTTTAAGTTAATTACTGTTAACTATGTTAATCTGCCGAACTCTAATATTTGATAAGCTTTTTATACCTATTTGATAGGCCGACCGATGATGCCGTCCATGATGAAGCACGTCGTCCCATAAGCAACCTGTTCATTCAGGTCTTGAAGACAAGTGGTTGTCTTAGGCTTTTAGTTCGAACTATTGATAATATTTTCATCTCGCTTGAAACTCAGTTTCGATTTTTTTTTCTTCCTCACATCTACTTGGAATAGAATCTTTGGCTGCAATAGTGATACTGTTAAGTATCTCTAGTTTTACAAACTCTAAAAACCAATCTAATTCTAAAAACTATAATGTAGTCTCTTAGGAGTAATCTAAAACATTCCTAAAAAGTTCAATTCAAAATGAGCTTCTTTGCAATACTTTCCTCTCTAAACATTGGTTTACGTGTTTGAAAGTTTTACAGCATCGTTAACATTTATTTTGCGTAAAATGCCTTCTTTATACACGTTTGTTCTATTTACATCTATCATGATTGCGATCTTCTTGTTAGTCATTCCTCGAGATTTATCTAATCGTTCCATAGACGTGAGATTTAAAGAGATCTAAAGAACTTCCCTGTTTTGCAGTTTTTCTCTTCTATATCCTTGTTCGTGTTAATGAAATATCTTCGTTTATATTTTTCATTACCATATAAATTAACACAATTTGCATTAAAATATTTTCCACTTACTAAGTTAGTTGGGGCCATCTGCCTATTAAATTTGCTCTGGATTATATTGTCATTTTATCTGTCGTTATGGATATTTATGGCCTCATAGCTGTTAAGCTATGAGGTCATTGAGCTCGTTGATTTATTACTGAAAATTGTAATTTGGACTATCGCGTTAATCATTATTGTTTTCAGCTAATGTAATTGTTATCTCGCTTTTTGTCAATACTGACGTGTCATTTAGAATAGGTATTCAAAAGAGTGATAAAATAAAGGGTATGAATACATTATACAATTATACAGAGCTAAACTAGGTAAAACAGACTTCTAATATCGAATATACATATTTCACATCGAACACATTTCGTAGGAACTATAAAAGCGTATGTTCCTTTTAAGCCCGTTCCAGAATCCCACATAGTTGAACAATGTTTACTTTACCGACCGGGAAGTGGGTGGTAGGGCGTCGTCTACCCAATTTCAGTTTTGTACCTTCTAGGTGGAACTTTTTAATTGGTTCTCGATCGAGAAGGTCGTTTCAGCCATTTTGATATTTGTGGCCAACGTGTGGCTGCACCATTTTTTTATTTGACTAGCCTAGATTAGTTTTTGGTCGTGTTGCTTAGTTCTGTGGACGTGGATGTATGTGTATTTTGGGAAAATTCGATTTGTTGGAACATTTCAACTAGTTTTTTTTGCCGTAGTGGCTAGTTTCTTTTTCTGGATTAATTGGACTTGGTTTACTTTTCATTTGGTATATGTTATCCAATCTCTTGTTGACAATTCATTAGATTTTAGTCAGCTACGTAAAACCCAACATTTTTATCAATGCATTGACTGCATGCAAATATTCAACAAACAGTATTACGATGTAGTTTCTAACTTTAATAAAAATAAAACGTATCACACAAATACCAAAGAAAGAAAAGTTTATTTGTTTGTTTGTTTGCGAGGGGATCTCGTAAAACCGGCTAGCTACAGAAGGGATCAATCGGTCATGATCATGGGAAGTAAATCCCTGAGGCCCACTTGTATGCAAGTAGCCAGTGTAACTGAGTACACGCTGGGGAATAGAATCAGCTGTAAAACTGACAGTGCCCTTTCAAACTATATTTCAAAATATCAATCTCAAAAAGATGGTTTGGAAACGGAAGTGTTGATTTTGAACTGATCTTATCTGGGATTAAAAGATTAGTAAGTACGCAATTTATTTTTTATGTACTCGGATTTTATATAGATAACTTCTTCAGATATAATTTACATATTGCAGATAATTCACACGCGACACGTGTACGTATTTGTTAAAGCTGTAAACATTTTGCTAAATCAATTTTAGGCATAAATTTTGTGCAATTTTTTGGAAGGTTCGGAAAGAAACAAAACAAAAATTGTACTTCCAAGTCCCTTAACGATACGATTGGCCGTCGACCGGATGATGAATGACGTAAGTCAACCGGATATAGTCCCAATGTCAACTCCCGTACTTTCTAAACATACAAGCAAACAAGTTAATAAAATATATTACGTACTGTAAACCAATATTTTTCATATTAATATTTTTCTGTAACATGTCTTAACCGTTGTACCTATATAACTCAACTACGGTTACTATTTTTCCCACGGAGTAAATAAATCTGTTTGACGTTTATTCACTTCGATACTACTAGCGACATCTATTAGTGTTACGTTCACTTTCACTGCGCTCAGCTGATCGGCGCGTGATTCGAGCGTTGCTGTAGATCGTTCAGAGATGGCGGTAGTTGTAACGGAATTATTGACTTTCGTTATTATCGTAAACTTTGAGTTAGTTGAATAATTTATATGATTATTTTTATTGCTAAAGTTGTCTATAGTTTCTATAGCACTGAATACAAAAGTTTCAAAGTTACAGCATTATATTCAACAAGAATATCTTCATTGAAAACAAAATTCCATTACTGCAATGCACCATTTTCTTAATACCCCTTATGTATCACTCCTCTTGTCTCCCCAAATATAATTACCGTTGCAGCCTGTAAGATAATTTGATTAGCAAGGCATCTAACGTGTTAAACTGAATTAGCCTCTGTACTTATCAAGTCAACGTCTAATTTAGATTGTGGTTCCTTTGCTTATACAGATTGATAATTTATACGGAAGCTCTATTTAACGAAATGGGGGAAGGGTTTGAGATTCTAAGCCTGGTTAACGCAATTTCTCACTTTCTTTTTAAGTGGCGTTTCGTAGCTTTTAGTGTAAAAAATTGCATCATTTCTAAAATCTACGCAGTGCAATTATTAAAATGTCGAAGTATAATAACACTCCGTACAATTCTTTTAATTGTTGGCTTCTAAATACCTAAGTAATAGCTTCGATTGCGTTTTGGGATAAAAAGTAGCTCCTGAGTTGTTTTAGACTATAATCTGTCTCTGTGACAATTTTCATCTAAATTCGTGCAGTAGTTTTCGTGTGAAAGAGTAACAAATATTATATTATATTAACATACACAATGTTCACATCCTCCTAACATCGCATTTATTAACTATCGCATTTATTTAGTAAGATATAAGTAATTTCTTCTACATCTATTACTCTCTTACACCGACATAGCCCATCCTCAGCTCAACTTGATTTGATTTATATTTTGTCTCAAATTATCCTTAAGCCATTCTCCTCCACTAAAACGACCTGACAATGGATCAAACCTCTTATAAACGTACGTTCATGTCAAGACATGATTGAGTAAAGGTATGAAGCCTTATTTCGTTTTTATATCCCTAAGGAACACCTCGTCCGGGCTGGGCAAAATATTTTATATTACCTCTCCCTTTACCGGGAGTTTCGTCATTATTTGACCCTTGTATGACTTCAATATTGGTTCCTTTATAGATTTTTTGAGAAGCAAACTTGTTAGAGTTGTCCATTAAGTTTTGGTACGTATCCGATTGCTGTCATTAGTTACGTAGGTTTTTAATTTTCTCATTCCTAGCCTTTTCCTTTCCTTCTTGTCCTGCAACTAAGCCACGCGTATTTTAACTTTAATCAACACTGGGCCTGAAGTACTGTGATGATCCCTATTCATTTATAAGGCGTAATGCATTCTTACTGTTATCGTATTAAATTGAAAACTGGGCTATATTTTAAGATTGAAAATATGGACAATTCAACTGCAAACTCCTCCTTATATGCAGCTTACACCCAAAACTCGAACATAAAGTGCATCCGTTGATATTCGCTTCACATATTGAGTTTGGTAGGTGCATAGTTAGTTAGTTACCTGTGCCCAAACTAACTTCATTAGCAAAACGAGTGTCGCTTGAACGTTAAATTTTAATAAAATTTTGTTTTATCTGCATTTCTGTTGCTTTTTCACTTGATTAAATATTCTTGAAATGATTTGGATTTTCAGGAATGGGAATGTTTATTTTCACCTTTGGTATGGTGCTAAAATTAA